>JBBMJM010000015.1:6782864-6805840 GCA_037832705.1 Centriscus cristatus | reverse complement strand
GACTTCATACACACAGAGACAAATGTGTGTTTGTTTGAAATAAAGTGCTATACAAGCAGGAAAAAGTAGCAGTATACGACGGGTTGTTCTCCTGTTAAAATACACTTCTGCAGTCGTTCTCTTCGGAGTCTGTTTGTGCCTTTTCCTACATTTCATCATAAATCCAATTTGTGGCGATGACTGATTTCTTCCATATAAAACCACCACAGAATCACTTTCTACAGGCAATACTTCGTAGCATATTAAAGTAATATACAATTAACTTTTTTTCCCCCTTTCCCACCATTTTTCATTATTTTCCGCCATTATGAGAAAGTGAAAGCAAATGAAATGTTTCCTGTAATGTGATCATATTCCTGGAGCGTCAGATAAAAATAATCACTCCAGACATCCGATGGTGGAGCAGGACTTGGTGTAGTGCTGCGATCGATCTGCCCCAGCATCCTCATGAATGATGGATATTACAGACAGTGGTTCCATGTGTCAGCTGATTAAAACCGTCTCCGTAGTTACGCGGCGTTGGTTTTCATGCCTGACCTTGTTTTTCCTTGCCTTTCTCTTGTTTTCCTGCACACAGGACAAGACTTACGTCGGTGAGTTATTGATTGAATTAACAACGTTTGTGTCCAGTTTGGTGTAAATGAACAATCAGACGGTTCATCGGGAAATGTAGAAGAAGAAATGAGGATGGTATTTTTTAAATGGCGCGAAACAAGACGCCCCTTCTCTGTTGATGGTCGTGAATGTTATGCCTGCAGACTGAAACGTGACTGTACTGAGGAGCTCCAACCTCATTCCGATACCTGCCACTTCCTGTTTTTGGTTCCTGCCCCGCTGCGTTTCCGTTTAATGAATGAGGAGATACAGTTTCATGCTCTTTCCCCGCTGGGACGGATGGCCTCGCTTCCTGTCAGCATGGATTTGGGAGTCTGGAAGAGGGTTTAGAGTCTGTTAAACTATTTGAAATGGAATGGAAGAGACATGAAATGAATAGTGGCAACGTGTCTGCTTTCAGTGTGCACGGTGGACCTGAGTGACAGGAGATGTTCGATAGGTGAATAATCCGCATTAGAACCAGCTGCATTTCACTTCCTTTGAAAGAAGAAGGAAACCGAGGCGACTGTTGAACACTTGTGATGCAGTAAAAATGGACACCTGCTTGTGGAGGTCCCGACCTCCCGACCACTCCACGTTAGCACGTGTGGGTTTGTTTTTACTTCTGCAATTCTCTTGTGCTGGTTTTCATCTGTGCAACATGGTGACATCACTGCTGTTCATGATGCTATGCTATGCTAATGCTAATTAGCTTAGCTTATTACAGTCATTTCAATTTATCTGAAAAAAACTCTTGCATGTTGGCTACATCTCTACATAAAATGTAAGAAATGAAAAATCATGAAATGCATGTTTTGCAGTAAGCGGTGGGTATTTCAACCATCAAATCCGACGCTGTTCCTCCGTTCACCTCCTCTTGGACCACACAGACTGACTAGCTGGAAGCGTTTGTGCTTTCAACTTCCCAGTATGTGTTCAATTTCTCTGCAATATGCAGAATCC
The DNA here is from genome assembly GCA_037832705.1 of Centriscus cristatus. Classification (NCBI taxonomy): domain Eukaryota; kingdom Metazoa; phylum Chordata; class Actinopteri; order Syngnathiformes; family Centriscidae; genus Centriscus; species Centriscus cristatus. The sequence goes on along the minus strand of JBBMJM010000015.1, from coordinate 6,804,283 downwards.
TGACCACTAATTTGGCGCCAAGGGTCCCCGATCTAAAATCTACTGCTAATATCAGCACTCGCAGGCTGCTGCATGTTAACGAGGGTCGTTTTTTCTGGAATCACTGCGAAAAACACAGACACCTAAATGCATAATCATCCATTTCAATTTAGCCTTTTTTCTCTCCCCTGATATATTAATGCCCCAAATCCAAATTAGCCGTGCATACTATGCGCTTAGTGATTTTAAAGTTTACTTCATAATCCTATAAGCTCAGGGTTTTACCATAAGCAAAGATGGAGCCGCAGAATTGTTTCTAATGTGATAAAGCCTCTGCTAAACTGCAGCTGACAGTTAAAAAAACAAAACACACTTTTATTCAACTTTAGAGCTGGTGTTCATAGCTGTGCCATAATTGTTTTACCAGTCTGCTGACAGCGCTGCATCAGCACCGACTGGCCTTTTAGGATCTCACTTACGGCCCTGTTAGCGCATAATGCCGTCAAGAGTGCGGCAGCCAAATAGAGCCGTCACCTTTCCTCCGACTCACCTAGAAAGTTCCCGTCATGAACTCCATTAACTGCAGACATGCTGCGATGGATCGAACCCCAGCCCCTCGTATCAGCACGCTTTGATCCTAAGTGGCGAGTGGATGTGCCTCCGTCTGTATGGATTTGATTTCTCGGAGAAGCGCCGCCTGTGTACGCAGTTCACCTTCCCAAACAGGAAACAAGAAGAAGGTCACACGTGTGATATTTGCGGCGTTCTGCCTGGTTCTTCCTGTTGTCCCACCAAATCATTCAGTGCGATTGATCTGCGTCTCTCTGGTGCTGTGCAGCCGACAGAACAGAATGCTACACAGGTGCAGCATCAGATGAAGAGCTGTGGGAAACGTAATGAGAATCTCTGAGTAATTTAAGCTCTCGTCCAACTGCATGAATGGAGGCTCATAGCCGAAAAATGATCACTGGCACCGTCTCAAAAAGGGAGATGGGCTTATGTTAACTCGGGTATGAAAACCTGCGTAGAACAAATGGGACAGCCCTGATTGCTCATGTTGTCCTGTGGAAATGGCTCAATCGCTGTTTTTATTACCTAGTTCGAGTTGCAACGCACTATGATGATGATGATGATGACGATAATAATGATAGTTATTATGATAAAACGCTGTAAATTTTCCTTCCAGATGTGGCAGCCCTGGTAGTCAGGGTAGATGTGACCCTTGTTTTCACCTCTGCTGAGACGTCTCGTCTCACTTTAGATGAGAATTCTGCCGGTGTCACTTTTCGTGGTAACGTCTTAATCAGCGTTCGAGGACCCTGCTCGTTATTTTCCCCTGCTTCAGTTAATGACTTTGTTTCATCCTGCGTTTTATGTTTGTCATCATTATCACCTGCTATGTTTAATGATGTGTTGGCTCATGTACCTACAAAAGTTGTATTTAACTTTTTTTTTTTAGTTCTTCTTTCCTTTGAGACGTGAACTTTTAAATTGGGTACGAGTTATTGTGACTGGTTACCAGCATTCCGACAGATTTATCAGTGTGTCACATCAATGCCACACACACAGGTAATCCCATCACTTCTGAATCGGTCGACTGATTCCTCTGGGGTGACACTAACCCCACATTCCCTGCCGGAGGTTGATGTCCAGCCCCTCCACGGACCACCCTTCTCTGTCCTCTGATCGGCCCCCAGTTGTCCCTGAAGGAGCGTGGAGGCATACGGCCGTAGCGGCCATCTCTGTCTGTCCACCTCTCCAACTCCCCTGGCCATTTGAGCATCATTTGTGAAATCAGCTGGAGCAACGGGAGGAGAGTTTGTCCAAAGTGCACTTCCTGGGGTGTCTATTTCATGCCAGGAGGAGAGGAGACGGCAGCAGCAGCAGAGGAAAATAAGTGAGAGAGAGAGAAAAGGTAATGAATAGAACAGTTGGAAAGCTAGCTGGAAATTGCCCCTGAACATTTGTCACTTCAATAGCAGATGTCACAGCTGTGAGATTGGATTTTGGTTTATGATGGTTGTTTTGCAAAAACCAAAACAAAAAAAGTGTGTGTCATCTTGTGTCTGGATGCCAGCAGGGGAAAGACACCGTGTTCTGCCCTGAAACTGGGTCCTGTGGGACATACCACAGTTGGTGGATGCAGTGTCCACGTATGTGCAGGCTGATTATAGGTCTCATAATTAGAAGCTTCCCCTGCCGTTTCCTTCAGTCTTGACACTTTTACCTGATGAGCTTGTTGCCTGGCAGCCGACGACAGCAACATTGTAAAGGTGGAACAGAAAAAGTGTAAAATTCCCTCCTGAGGTGTTTTGCCCAACGCAAATCCTGTCCTTTAAATAAACCACCTAGTTTCCATAGCAACAGATGTAATTACCCAGAACGCAGCTCCTCTCACACGAGATCTTGTTCTTGATTTGTAATTTGCTTCTTATTGCACATACGTCCCTTTAACCTTTTGTTATGTGTTTTTGCACTACGGCTGAATTTGACAGAATTTATTGAGCGAGTGACACACGGACCAAAAAAGACAGCCTCTTAATGTTTTGAGCAGATCAGTTTGATACACGAGAAAGAAATAAATGTACATTTTCCCGCATGGGCTTTCATGTGCTCAGCCGTCACACCTTCCCTGCATCGCCTGCGATATCATGTAGTATTAATGGGCCGTGTCTTCATCCTTATTAATATCTCAGGGAACATCACATAGACGTTTAAAAACACATTTGGGGATATTTCTAATACTAGTACTTCTAGAAATATGTGATGTTTCAGTCGTGTGTCAATGAAGGGCAGGCCAATGGGCCCGCGGGATGTTGGAAGTCTAGTTTGTAGCTATTTCTAGATAATAAATAGGAAACACGTCTCTATCCCCCCATGTTGGCTTCATGTCTGTCTCTCCCTTCACCCCCGCTCTCCTCTTGTCCTCGACTCTGTGGAGAACCCTCGGCTTGAAGCGTGCTTGAGAAAATGAAGGGGGCAAATATACATGTATGATGTTCACAACTGGATAATGGTGCACTTGTTCAATGTAATTGGCTCGGAAAAGCGCCGTAATTTGTGACTGGAGAACCCTGACTTGACTTGAGAAAAATGGAAATCTGCAGCAAAGGAGCCCCTTGGTTAATCACTTCCCACAAAGAGAATACGTTAAGTTCATTAGTGGGGCATTTGCATATTCACCCTCACAAAGAGTTCATCCCAAATGAAACGGCATATTTCTATCATTAAAAGGGCTTGTTTCATATGCCCCCCCCACTCCCCCAATGTTTCCCAGATGAAATATTTTTGTGTTTTCATAGTAGAATTCAAAACGAAATCTCTCCGCTAATCAGATTTCTTGAATGTTCCATGTTTCATGCAGGAGCGGTATGTTTGAACGACACCGTAACAGACGTTCTGGAACATTTGTTGAATATCAGGACTCCATTTACTGAAACGTGGTGAGAGGAAAGTCATTTAAGTGAGACATATTGTCCATCTGACTGAAATGCTGGATGTTTGATTATTGCGTCTGCTTTGAGGGATTGGTATCGTACGACTACTTGGCAGGGTTTTACGTTTACGTCGTGTTCTCCATGCCAGAGGGAACATTAGCTTTCGCAGCAGAAGATAGATGGAGGACAGCGCCTCGAGCTCTTGACCATAAAACTGCCTAAAAAACACTGTTCAGAATTACAAAAGGTCACAAACAAACCACATTTGAGTTTGCAGATCGTCTTCTGTTGCTGGAACAGAGAGTTTCAAGTTCAAGCTGCAGCTAAGATGAAGCCAAGTGCCGGGACCTCCAGTTTCAGTTTAAAACAAACAGACCAACAATGTCATGTCAGTCTCTCACATAGGATACATGAACTAAATAAAATAAGTGATGAGTTCTCTCCATGTAGCACCGATTTTTTTTTAGGCTCAAATCCTTTTAAAATGATGTAAAACACAAGCCAGCCCCCCTTGAATTTCCAGTGTCAACACACTCCGCTCCGGCTTTTCTTTACCTGATTTATGGTCAACGTGAGCGTGGTCTCAATTTGGCCTGGCAGCTCTGGCCGTCTTCCAACACATCTCTTTGGTCTCATCAGCCCGAGATTCCTGGATGTTGCCCACACTGCAGCAGGAAGTGATGTGATGGCGGAGGAATAGAGGCTGAGAGAGCTGAAAACAAAGCCATCAATTTGAGTGGTTGTCTGGACAGAGGCCAAAGTAAGGGGCAGAGGCTGGGAGGGGGAAGGCGAGAGGGAGGGAGTGAAAAACAGAAAGACCTGTCTACGAGCCTTTAGGTGCCCTCTGGAGGAGCTCGGAGGATGCCAGGTCCATGGGGCATCTGAGGACCGGTTCCCAGCACGTCGGCGAGCATCCATCTGTATACCTGTCTGTGCCGACCTGTGATCATCTGTCCACTTGTCCTCTGAAGTACCTCCACCACTCAGGCATGTTTGCAGCAGCGTCGTCACACGGCAACGCCACAGCACAAGGAGTTTTCCTTTGTCAGGCAGTCGATCGATCCGTATTTTCATACAGTGAAATGCAACACAACACGCTGAAACAAAACCAAGCTTAGGACCGACCCAGCAAGCATAACTGGGGGAGAAGAACAATACAGACAAAGGTTGGTTTGGAAACACATTTTCGCTGGATATTCAGTTATGTCATTGAGATTATGAAGAGCTCCATTACTGTTCAACTGCTCCACTTGTTTTACTCTTCCTCCGGCCAAATGGACGTCAAGTGGACTAGACAGTGCGCCTGCACGTAACCTTTTTTTGTTTTGTACTTTTGTCCCTCTTTCTTCCTAAAAGCACTGCGACGGTTTGTGCTGAACTTGAAACACAAGTACAAACTTCAAACTGCCGTGGAGATCCATTTTGAATTTGGGATAGATAAATTAAAATCACATTTTAATTAGTCTTCACTGATAACTATTGGATTCAGATAAATTCTGCTGACCTTTCAGGAGAACACTTTTGTTTCAATTAAAAACCCTCCAACTGAATAGTTGCATTCATTATCGGTGAACTTTATGGCTCTTGTTCCTGCTCAGAGTTCAAGTCTAATCAAATGTTCTGCTGAAATGACGTGGCCGACGTGGGCTGTGGTGTTACAATAATATTCATACAAGCGTCATTCGGTCATTCAACAGTCACACCATATTGACATTGTGACAAATCAACAGCTGCTCTGGAGGAGAACACGTTTGATCGGCCTCTGAAATGAAGACCCACTTTGTAATGTGGGAGGAAACGTCCAGTGACGTCCTCTGACCATCGTACCAAAGACTCCGGTGCCTCCATGTTCCAGTATTTAATGGATATTTTCCCTCCTTCGCTCCCTGACATCTGCCAGAATAGTGTTTTTGTGTGTGCCTGTCGCCACTTGCGAATATTTCACTCGACTGTGTGATTATCCAAACAAACTCTCGGCCTGCTTGTCGCTGTCGGCCCGTATGTGCTGTTTCTACACAGCTCTGAGATCGGGAGATGAAGCCCCTCATGAAACCGCCAAACGGGGTTTGTTCTCACACCAAAGTCCTTTTTCCCCTGTTGCTCCTTCTGTTTGTCCTTCTGCTGTTTTACTTTCTGGGTCTGATCATTATTTACTCTTTACTTTCCTCTGTTTTCTGGTTCCCATGCAACCTCAGTACTTATAAGCCAATGTGACTGGGTGCGTTTTAACTTTTGAAATATTGAAGCCAGCGTGATGCACTCGACTTTAATGGTAATTCATTACTTTACATTAGACGGAGGCACCATCCTGAAATCCCTTTGTCATTTCTCAGAAATGATGTCCAGATCAAAAGGATAAATCAGCATTTACACCACATTAGCGCGGCCACAGTGGATAATGAACTGTTTCCCTTGACTGAGACATTGCATGCGATTGCAGCCGAGTGAAAGCGGGTATGAGGAGGGTCAGTCGGGCCTGTCAAAGTAGAGATTACTGGTGCTGCGTTTCTCCCCGAGGCTGCTTGCCTTGACTAGGTTGCTCAACCAGCGTGTTGATCGGAATTTCCAGACGCTATCACTGTTTGGGCGATGGACAGCTGGACCCAACAAGAATGGGTGGATAATAAAAACACAGTTCTAATGAAGGGCAGTCACCACAGTGTGAATTCTATCACACTGGGCCTTTGTTCCATCTCTCTCTGTCTCTCTCCCACTTCTTAATCCAGTTTGGGTCTGAGGAGTATTGAGAGTGTAAAAGAGACGATGAAAGACTAAAATGAGAGCGAGGCAGAGGGAGCAGATCTACAGCACAGCTTGGAGACCAGCGTGGGGCCAAGCCTGTGACTCCCATCCTGTCTGGCAGCGGCTTTATGCACACAAGAGCGCTTACTGTACCTCAGCATCTGCGAAGCTCGGCTCGGTGGGGGCTGGGTGGAGCACCACAGGATTCTGCACCTCTTTAGCAGCCATGCAATCTGCTCTGTGAGCTCCGGCCCGCCTGTTGGACTGCGGAGGACACACACATGACCACCTGACCACCCAACGGCAGCGGGGGGGCCGGTCAAAGCTGATGGAAGATTGTACATGAGGCCCAACAAACACATGGACGCACTGATCTACTTCAGACACTTCTGAGCCATGAAACATTTACAGTCGCTCGCATACATAGCGCTAATTAACAATTCAGTGATGGAAGAGGGAGGATGGCATTTTCCATGCTCAGGAATTCCGTGGCGACAGATGTTCAGGCCACGGCAATTTGTATGAGAGACAGAAACAAAGCTGCCCAAAATGTGAAGCTAAGTAGCAGTTGACATCCTCATATCCCTTGAGGTCACTTCCTCCCACGCCTCCAGAATGCATTCTCCAGATAGACACGAACACCCCCACTCACTCACCCACCCATCCCCGTCCACTTCCTCATCCTCAGTGGAAGTGCTCAGGGCATCTGGAGAAGGACTGAACAGCTGTTTGAATTAAATCTGCAAGAGTGAGTCTAGACGGGACCAGGTTTATTGAAGCGATGTCGACTGTCAGATTGATGGAAGACAAGGGGGAGATGGCTAGACGTGTTACAGGCAAAGCCAAACTGGATTCTCTGCCTGTAAGCTGCTGTAAGTCTTGTCTGTTTGATGGGGAGATTAGTTGTAATTCTGAGGACATAAATATGGAGTTAGCGTGGAAGTGAAACTGGCCTGGAAACATGAACACGGGGATATACCCACCTAGTCCATCACATACTTGGCCACCGCACACTAGCTGTGTGAACATGTGTGCTGTTCCATAGCAAATCATGAAAAAGCTAAGGCTTTCTGGCCATATTAGCCAGACCTCCATAGTACATCGACAAAGGCGTAGGGCCTGTGTAGGGTCTGTGTTGACATGCTGCCTGCAGCGTAGGATGTCGCAGATCTCCATAGATCGCCGGTACTTTAGCTGCTATCAGGGTCATGGTATCTTACTGGGTTAATTCGTAGGCAACTGGACTTGTCGGCAAAACACTCACAATGGTGGAGGGCACTCGGCTATGGGGAGTAATTCAACTTAGAAGCATAAATCGCTGGCCAGAATAATAGCAGGTCTTTGTGTGTGAGGTAGTCGTGTTAAAGCTCCTGTTTGCACTGCATTTGTGCAGCGTCTGTCTGCAGCAGTGTGTATGTGGAAGAGGTGTGGACACCGATTGTATCTCGCCAGCTCCTCTGAAAGTGACTTTGACAGTTTGGATAACAGTTATACCCTGCTTCCTCACTGCCCACACACAGGCTCCCCACCACAGTCACATCGCCTTCAGATGGCAGCCTGCACTGACGTCAAGTGTTAGGGGCCAGCTTATAATTAACTCTCCTGCCAAGGAGCACTATATAGCATCAAGGGTCCGACATTAGACCGGATAGCGTCCACAAAAAGTGGCAGCACCATTGTTCATCTCTTAATAAGGTCAAAACGGTGACATGATAAATTACAGTTATTTCCACCGTTAAGACAACACACATGGTCAGGCGTCAACTCTAACTCCTCACATGGACGTTTGCGCGCCTGAAGGAGGAGGAGACCTGGTCCTTTTCGCTGAGCTCGGTCGGCGGTGTCGAGTACATGTTCATTATGATTCTCGTGAAGGAGATGGAGAAACACACCGAGATAAGAGCGGGGAGGGAAAATAGGGAAAGAATTAAAGTGACATTCAAGCCAAATGACAGGAATTAATATTGTTTTTTTTGGCTGGCGGCTGAGTTTCTTTCCTCTGTTAACTCCAGATTTGCACACTCATGTGGTTTGATGAGAGGACACAACTGTGTGAGTGTCAGATTCCATAAAATCTTGGAATGTTTTTGTTTGGCAGCTGTTACTCACTTTTCTGTACCGCTTCTTGTGTTGAGGAAGTGTTGGTGAAGTGCTTACATTCCTTTACAGTCATTGTTAAAATGGTGGAAATACAAGTCTTGGCACGAGCCAGATGGTTAAACTCGCAGTTTTAGGTCCAACATGGATCTAGGTTGTGACTACAAGAAGTATCTCTCCGAGACGCATCAGTTTGTCGATTTCTCTCACAGAGCTAAAAAAGTGGACAGAAACCAATATGGTAAATTCCAACGATGCCGTCAGATAGATTATTTTAATGGCAACAATACATAATTTATTTTGTCTTTCTTCAATCATTCAGCAGTAATCCCCGTACGGGCAGATTGCACGTCCCAAGCAGCTCGTTTCAACATTGTTTTGTTTGATCCAGGTGGTTCTCCATTACTCCATCAGGAGTCCTTAACTCTTTCCAGTTTTTGAAATTAGGACATTAAGAGTAATAGAGACCTAAAAGAGATCTAAATTACATTCATCTAATGTTTCCTTTGCTAATAACAAGAGCACTCTGTGGATTAAGCCAATCATTTAAGTTGTGCTAGCTCTTCCCGTTGAATGTCACCCCAGCAGGTGTTCCTCCCATAAAGTCCAGTAGTGATTGAAATTCTATCACAGTTGGTGTAGAGCCCCACTGTGCCTATACACACCTCAGGGTGACAGATAATTGTTTTATACTCGAGGCATATGTAAGTTGATGATCCTGATGAGGTTAAGAGGTGGACGTTTGGCCAGCTGGAACTGGAACGGGAAAGGTCTGTCCTTGCTCCGTTAGCCCAGTCTACACACACAGCTTCCGTCATCTGTCATGCTGTTTTGTCCTCCTCTTCTCCTGCACTGCTCTCTTCTATAATGACAACAAGCGAATTCCAGTGTGTTTCACTCCGACTATGAATAGTGCCAGGGACAAAGACTCACTCAGCAGCACGAGTCGTACAGGCTCTAAGCACTGTTTTGTTAGGCCTGACTAGCTTTTGTAATTATGTTTTCCCCCCACAACCTCCCCTGACCATGTGAAGCTCCAAAACGTCAGGATTCAAATTACTGGAGTATAAAATGCTTTTCACTTTGCAGTATAATCACAGCCAAGTCTATTTGCGGGGTCGGAGACTTTCTTTCATTTCAAGCTTGCTCATTTAGGTAAGTGGAAATGTTTATTCCATGTTGTTCTATTGACAGGGAATAAAATGCATTAAGCAGGATGACCTTTCCGTTGCAGTGCCTTGTGCTTTACTGAGAGTGACTTGGATTAATGGGTGCCTCATTTTGATGAATGCTAGCGTCGTGCTACTTTTTGCAGTAGAATAGATATTTTCAATGTGTATTTAAATGACGTTTTTGTCATTTTACAACAACAGTGTTTGAAAAATGTCACCCTAACCCAATTAACATATCTCATTGGTTCTAATTACTCCAGCTTAATGAGTTACAATCAACAGTTCTTGCCAGAAATCTCTTGGTGGCACTCCAGAGCCTGTTTGGTTCAGAGGTTGGAGATGTGGGAGTGCTCGTTCCTAATGAAACCCAGCATGGAGTCGCCCTCAAAAAGCAGAGCACAGTGATTAGAAGCTTACACAAACACAGAAAAGGCTGCAAATAATGATTAGTATATTTGTAATCCTGCAAAGCAAAGGGGATACGTGCAGTTAACGCTATCCAGGAACAACATGGAGGTAGAAAAGGTTATGTAATGCTGGCGGAAGTACAAGAACGACATGGTATGCACTCGATGATATGCAGGACACACCAAATAAATGTATGTTTGCAGTGACGCTGCTGACCAGCTCCCGTCCTCTGTCTCAGTATTAATGCAGGACGTGCCAAAGAAACATCAACCAATATGAGCAATCGCAAGCACCATTCCTGGGTCATTGTGTATTGGGTGTTGGTGCGATCAGTGTTAATGGGGTCATCGGGAGGACATTTGACCCCTTCTGCCGTCCTATTGGCCACTCAGGTTCGCTGTGCTGTCCATCAAGACGCGGTGTGTGTGTGTGTGTGTGTGTGTGTGTGTGTGGGGGGGGGGGCTCGGTAGGAATCAGTCCGACCAGTTTCCCTTGGGGCCCTCTAATGATGACACGGGCTTCCTCCGAGGCTCATTAGAAGTATCATCTGGAGGAGACTCCCTTAAAAGCACATAAAAGACACCGTCTGCATGTACAAGCAGCCGAAGCATGTTCTCGCTGGGATTATGGCCCAATTTGTCGAGTGTGAACAAGAGCAGCTCGTGTGCAAAGCCCCTCAACACCGACGCATCTCACAGCTGTTTCAAGAACACGCAGCATCGTATCGGCCGCGTCCACTGATAGAAGGCCAAAATGTTGTCATTTGAAAATGCAAATGCAGTGTCATGACTTTGGCCATCCTGTCAGCAAAACACTGTCGGCTGCCGCACCTTGATCCCCAACACGCCCTCTACCTTCTCCCGTCCCTCGCCGCCTTCCTCCCTCACTCCCACTCTCCTTCTGTTCTTGTCGGCAGAGAGTCAAAGTTCTTCCTTAATCAGCACAATGCTCTCTGTGGCAGGTGTTAGTGAGCTTTTTTCTGGCATCTTGATCACCCCTCAGGGAGCACGCTGGCCTCTGATGCTAGGCACACAGCAGGAGATGTCATCGGGAGGAGAGCCACCCACGGCGGTGACAGAATCAGGCAAATTGCTCTCTCCGCAGCGAGCGGGAAAGGTTAAGGCCACTGGATTTATCCAAGCTGCCATTCAGCATACAGAATCACGGTCCGGGTCGGAAAGATGCGTGCAGCTCAACTGCAGCTTGGGATGACGATACACGCCACAAACAAATGTGACGGGGAAATCTGAAGAGAAAAACATTTTTTACAAGTGCTATTTTTGTGAAGGTGACATTGAATTTTAAGAGTGCTCCGTAACAGCACTCCAAGTTGGAGTAGTGATGTTAAGAATTTGTCTCCAAGCTGCAAAACAGAGCTCTTCATTCCTGATCGACTTGAGCAAAAACCGGGGTGGCTCGATTTCTCCTGTCGGCCTAATCATCTTTTCTTAGATGTGTCTGTGTAAGTATTTTTTGTGCGTGTTTTTATCACTCGCCAATAGCACACATCTGTTCTGAGATGGAATGCTCTGGATATTTGCTATTCATCTTCTCTAACTGCAAAGATATGAACATTTTTTATACGATCCATGACTGCTCTTTTTGTATTTCAGTCCTTTTCCACCTGATCCTTTTGCAGCATCTATTATTCAGTGCAGTTTAATGAATATTTGCAAGCAGCCCGTGTGTCAGGCAAGAGGAATGTGAGACATGAGGAGTCAATGACTTGGACTTGAGTCAGTCTTGTCATTCTGAAATAGCTATATCTATTTGTGGTCATAAGACAACTTCGACTCACTTCTGATGTGAAAAACTATGACTCATGCCCACCCACATGATGAGAAGGTGAGAGATTCTGTATTCCAACACCAGATTTGTACACAGAACCCTGTCCTTTATGAATGTAATCCACTCCCTGTCCAACATAAAACAAACAAACAACACATTTTGGCAAATTTAGTCAGTGGAATTTGTTGCAACATACTGGCTCAAGTTAAAGTTTCCAGAAATATAATGTGCCAAAATTGTCCCTTGGTGACTGGTACTCTGGTTTCCCCAGCATGTGATAACGCTGCAACCCAGAGAAAAAGCTCGGTTGCCTCCTGGAGTAAAATCAGTTGTCCCTGCCAGGTTATCGGCAGAAATATAGGAGGCACAGTCTGGTGTGTGTCGGAATGTAGAATACACACTGCAACATTTCTGCTTATAAGGTAAATTGTTGAGCTTCCAAAAGCAGTTTGAGGAGAGGAGCTGATTAGGTGAGCCGCACTCTTTCCTGCAGTTTCGCTCTGTCACATCCAGCTATGAAAGTGAATGAGTCAGCAGTGCTGCGACGTGTCGTGAGGGCTTTGGGGAGAGATTGGTTTCTAACATCCCCTCCTGAAATGCTTCCAATAAGGCAGGAGGTGGAATATGTGTGCTGATGTGCTTCTCTGTGGGAACAGCCTGTGGGTCTGCCGAGCAGTCGCCGTTCTGGCAAAATGAGCAGCTTTCTCTCTCAGGTTGCTGTCAATTACGACGGTATGGCTGCTCAGCTGGTCCTGGTGAAATATCTGATTGTGTGCATGTTTGGTCCACTTTGAAACGCGTGACCCAGTCATCTCATCCGGGTCATGGTAACCCAGTGGTGCTGCAAGCAGAGAACAGCTGCCCACCTTTCAACCATCCTTGGCAACTGTGATGAGTCATGGTAAATGGAGGTACACAAAAAAAGACGAGTCGAGTGTGCCAGTGAATTAGCTTCTGCCCTCTACATAGTTACAGTTTCATTACATTCCAAGGTGCTGTGATATAGAATGATGGGTAGCAGGAGCTCAGCCTGGTGGTGAAAAGTGAAGTTGCGTTCATGTGGGGAAAGAACTCAGATGCTGCTAATAGCTTTCTGACCTTTGGCTTGACAGAGACGTCTGTTTCGCGCCGGAGGCATGGTTTTAGTGAGACATCATCAAAATCAGCATGATGTTCATCCCTGTGTGATAATGACTGAGACACGGACCAAATATCAGAACCCCTCGACCCATGTCAAGGAAAGACCTCTGATCACTTTCCGATCCTCCTGTATTACGATTGAAGCCTTCAACATGTGTTTGATTAGATTTGAAGGAAACGTGGGTCGAGATAACCGGCAAAAATCTGGAGCTGTATCTCATGTCTTGCTCTCGCTGCCCTCGCTCTTTCCTCTCGTCTGCCCTCGCTTTCTAATTAGCTTCTACTGCGAGCGATGACTGGACAGAGGCCGAGACTGGAGCCAGATGTTCAAGGAGATTTCTGCTCGTGGGGGGATGTTTTGTTGAGCGCAGGATGAAAACAACTCTCTCTCGTCTTCATTTTGCTTTCGGGGTTGTTTACGTGTAAAACCACACTCTCTCTGCACCTTGGGTTTTAGATGCCTAAGACCAGTTGAAATAAACATTTAGGTCTTTTTTTCCGAGGTTGAGTTCAATAAACGAATTCAACTTTAAACAATTCTTTTACTTGAGTATAAAATATCCATACTGGGTTAATCAGATGTCTCTCTTTACTATCTGTGTTCTTTTTCTCCTCATCCAACAGTGTGACAACCATTATCCAGCTCAACTTATCACCACAAAATTGACATGTAGCCCATTTGTGGGATGATTCATTTAGCTTTGGTGCAGCCTGCTGGAGAATCAGTCTTAATCAGGGGAGAGAGAGCGACAGGGCAAGAGAGCCCGAGTCTATGCATCAGCCACTGCAGAATATCAGAAACAACAAACAAAGACACTTTGCATCAACTCCATCTGCATCTCAGAATCATTCTCGCGGAGGGATTAGGAGGCCGGGTCGATGATACCAACGCAGAGTCTCTGTGATTGGACAGTAATACCCTTACACTCATCAGTATCTTGAGATCCATGGAGGTTGTAATTGGGTAGTTCTTCAGGCTCATACAGCTGATAAGAGGTTGATTAGTCAGAATGCCTTAGAGGGCAATGGAGAGTTTATAAGAATCAGACAGAGATGAGATGAACTCCACAAGGAGATCCGACGTGCTAAAAAAACTCAATATCAACCTTATTAGAATGACTGTTTGCAAAGTAGTTCATGTGAATCTTTTGTACATACACTCTCAATCACGCTAAATTGGCCAAGTGGGTTTAATAACCTCACACAGCACCGGGGAGTGGGTAGGTCTGTTCGCGACTAAGGGCTGTCACCGACAGACCAATGCCAATGCTTTGGACAGGAGGATGAACACATCGTCTTGCAACTGTTTGCGGTGCACTTTCGTTCAGTTCTCACCCACCTCATTCCGGTGTGTGAGCACACAGAGGGAGAATGCACAATCACATTAGCATAAAGTCAAATCTGCCTTTTGTGAAATGCCAAGCCAATTAGCACGTTCTCGTTTCGCCCCTTCTACCTAAATGGAGGCTTTTGCATCTCTTACATGGGATGATGTGCCAGTAAAAAGGCACGTTTAACAAGCAGTGCAACCCCTCTGGCTTTCCTTTGGGACTATTCAAGCTAGGTGGCTAATGAAAAAGGCCCATTAAAACAGTAAGAAGACAAGAGTGAGGGACAGAGTACAATGAAGAAAGGCCGGTCCTGAGTATGATGAGAGGCACTTCATGTCTCAACAGTATTGATCGTTGATGATCACCTTCATGATTGTTTCTTCAATGGATAAACCCTAAAAGAATAAGCTCTATTAATGGGGAAAAACAGTTCCGTCTCAGTGGCCTGTAGTTGCAGTCAAGAGGTGAATTTGTTTAGTGCCTAACCAATCAAAGAAAAACAAAAATATGCTCAAGCTGCAGTGATTCAAACAGTGGAGCCATCACAGTGTTTGTCTGGTCAAATTGGGCATGAAGCTGACGTGGATAATTGCTGGAATCTGGTGCTATGCTACGACAAAAATCTGACAGGGTGAAAGGAGGAGAGAACAGATGGGTGTTCAGACCAGTTTACATCCCTGCATATCAAATGCAGACAAGGTGAGATGTCATGGCCCTCGGTGTCTGATACCGATGCAGAACGTTGCCTTTGGCATGTGCGTGAGACTCCGTGAGCTGTCCATTAACGCCGATGTAAATCTCCTGGCGTTGCTATCGGAGCAAAACGCGGCGACTGCACACCTGACCCTGTCAACAGCTGCGTGGTACATTCATGCTTTGTTATAATTCAATGTTGCATACATACATACATACATACGTCAACTACACCCACACGGAAAGAAGCATGGACGGAGTTTTGGCTGATTATTCCTGGTTGCTGCTGATTATGTGGAGTCCACCTCTAAGGTCACTCATTGCCCGGCATGCTCCTATTATTTGCTCCTGAAGAGTGTCTTGCAGGCGCACAGAAATGGCGGAATCAGAGACAAGAATGAGCATCAGTCAGTGGAGGATTTATTGGTGTGAAATCCTCCCATTAATGAGGAGCTTTGCCATGTCTGACTCTTGCTAAATGCTTCTGGTCATTCATGCTGAACTTTTGATTTTTTTTTTTTTTTTCCCCCATCACAAAGTTCCTGGAGTACAGATGGCTGAGAGGGAACCCGGTAGACCTCAAATTATCCTCCTCCATTTTTAGGGTCTTTTCATCATTTCAGCTCTTGCACACCATTTCACTACTGTTGGACATTTTACCCACAGTTATATCTGTTCTCGCTTGCACATTATTTTCTTGCTTTCTTCTTCTCTGTGTGCGCCGGTCCCTGCTTCTGCCAATTTCATGCCAGGACAATCCCTAGAGATTCACCAAAGGCACTGGAAACAATCAGACGGCTCTTCCCCTTCCTCCAAATCCGACCTGAGCTCCTCATAATCAACCATTAACTTTTCTCTGTGTGGCAATTAAAACTGCTGCTGTATGGAAATCATTTTTAGACATGGCTCTTCTTTGCTATTTTGCATTTCACAGTTCAAGATTATTTATCTAAACACAGCACTGCGTGCATTCTGTGGCCCAGAGCTATTTTCCACATGGGCAACCGTGAAGTCATATTGACACTAAACATATGGTCGGCCCTGTTTTGAGATATACTTGCAGACTCCCAACGTTTCACTTGTCTTAATGAGTAATACCATGGTGGATTCTGGCATCTGGAATCCATGGGATTTTTTCTCAACAGCACCAACAATGTTTTCTTACATAAATTAATACTGTGCATGCGATTGTACTTTGCAGTATCATACGGGGCAGACTAGGCCTGCTTGTAGTATAAGTGATGTCGATTTCCATTCCAGCTCCATCCCGCCACAGTAAAAAGATTTGAGGCATTTGAGCGAAATCAATGATATTTTACCGAAAATAAAAAGCCAATCCTTCGTGATGAATCCCTTTGTTATTGAAATACATCTCTTTCAGAGGAGCCGGCTCTGTATCCGTGTGGAGCTATTCCTGTGTACGCCAGATAGAGTAAACCTAATACGAAGTGACAGGATAGGAAATGAATATAATGTTTTGGAGCACTTTGTCTCACACAATAGGAGAGATCTCTGTCCAAAGGTCGAATTTATCTGAAGTCTGATGAGCAGATTAGAAAGGAAGAGATATACAGTATGTGCCTTCTCCAAATACATCAACTTAGGCTAAGGTTAAGCTAGCTGTATATGTGAACAAGTGTACATGTCATCTTCATCATCATCTGGGAATATAAAAGAGTTATCTGTCCATTACTGGTTCATCAGCCCAGCCATTGAAACAGGGAAGTTTCAGCTTCAGTTTCAGCTGCTTGACGTAACTCTGCAGTCTGATTAGAATATTGTTGAGTTTGTGCATTTCACATAAATCTGACGAATGGCTTCTCGGTGCGCCATAATATATGATGCATTACACACATCTCTGTAGCTGGGCTGGGACTGACGTTAGTCAAGTTGTCAACTACCGAGGTATTAACAAAGATTCTTCAGATATTAGTTC
This sequence comes from Centriscus cristatus, assembly GCA_037832705.1. Taxonomy (NCBI): domain Eukaryota; kingdom Metazoa; phylum Chordata; class Actinopteri; order Syngnathiformes; family Centriscidae; genus Centriscus; species Centriscus cristatus. The sequence continues at coordinate 6,787,560 of JBBMJM010000015.1, read as the reverse complement.
ATAAATTAATTCCACCAATGAAGCATCAGCGTTCACCCTCATACGTAAACAACCTCACTACTTGACAATGACTTTGACCTATTTCCTGCCAGTCAAACCTCAACTCAACACAGATGGTCCGAGCTCCAAGCCAAAGTCATTTTAGCACATTGGACTCTTTTCACCTTCAGCAGAACAGTGATGCTGCATGGGCCAGAATTATTTATAAATGGACCGTGGAACCAGGACGCGTGCAGGTCCCATATATTCACCTTTCTAACGCCTTTATGGGCATCGAAGTAGCAACCGCAGGCTGACCTTCGGCATCTTCAGCTGCCAGGAACTGATTAGGAATTCTGGTTGCTTCTGAGGCACCGTTCCACGTTCCCGTCTCCTACGTTTTTCTTTTTTCTTTCCTTTCTTTCTGTCAGAGTCACAGTTTACTGATATTTCTCTTCTGGTGTGTTTTGACTGACAGTTGAGAGTGCTGCAGAGGTGAAGGTGAAAAAAAATAATCAAAGGGTTTGCACTCATCGTTACGGATTGCAGAGACTAAACTTTAATTAAGTTTCCAGAAGTTTTGTGTTTTTACAGTGTGCTTTTGGTACGACGGAGACATCAGCAAGTGACGTCCCTGCACCAACAGTGGTGCACATGGAGGTCTCGTACCCACCAGGATGCCAAACCCTCCACCACTGACTTGTGTACCTGATGTTCAGGATGTACAGTAACCATGCCTGGTCGTTATGTACATGCGCCCCCACTAACCATCATGACAGCAATGTGTCCGACTGTTCGGTGGTGCTGTCGGATGCTTGCATATTCGAATGTGTCTGATCATGTGCTTTTGGTGTCAGCACAGCTAACATACATCAATCATGGTAACACCACTGAAAGTACGTTTTCAAGAAGTCCAAGGAACGGTGACCAGATTTGCATCCTATGCCGTGAACGTTAGGAACGTTAGCTTAAAAGTCAGCTCCGAAGATGAAATCCGTCTTCTCTGCCTGGCAGTTCTTTTTTCACCGTGCATCAAGTGATGCAGCTCACAAAATCGGTACACAAACACACAGCCTCCTGCATATAGGCTGCGGAGCAGATGGATATTGATGACAGTGCAATACCAATTGGTGTAATTAATGTCTAGGTTATATAGGAAGGACATGGACAGGAATGTGGGCCATTTATCACCGGTGGGCTTCTTATTCTCGCCCCATTGAGCCATTGGAGGAGGCTGGCTGAGCAGAATCTTAATTGCAGGCTCAACAATTCGCCTTCCCCTTCCCCAAAATAGTCCGCCAAGCCTCCCTCCTCCTTCTTCCTTTCACTCATCATCGCTGCGCCCCTGCACAGCATGCACCCACTGTACACGTGTGATGGCGAGAACAGAGCACACACACTCAAACGCGCTGTGGGATAAGTGAGTCCGTCACACACGCAGCAGGACTGGGAGTAGATTACAGAGCTCCTGAGGACATTCCTTAGCCTTCAAACTGCTGGTGGAAGAGGATTGACCACTGTCGAGCCCCAGGACAAACATTTACACTGCGCCTGCGATGCACACAATATTAGATTTTTTTTAAAAGCAGTTTGAGACAAAAAAAAAAAAAGAAAAATGAAAAGTTTTGCCAAATGGAAAGTTGACGGGGAGCCGGCAGTCTGTGTTTACCCCTTTTGGTGCGAATGTCATTTTGCAGAGGGTGTGCCATTTAAAATGTGTTTCAGCAGGAGAGATCCACACAGCTCTAAATGCACAGTATCTGCTGCCAGCAATACCTGGCTGTGTCCCACAGCATTTTGGAAAATATCCCAGCAGGTTTTCTTCCCCCACCCCCTACGCCCCCCATTTTTTTAAAGCTTTTTTGGAGGGTAATGTAGGCGGTGAAGGTGGAGGGGCACAGGGCTTGTCTGAAGGTGTTCCTTCTTCAAAACAAATCTCAAAAGAAGAGCTGTGAAAATAGAGCCGTAGCCAAGCTCATACTCCTCGTTGGTTGGACATGGATGGACATGCTGCTGGACTCTTTTTAACCACAGTCTGAATATTCAGCCCCTACTTCTGGTCTGCCCTCCCAGGGCAGAGGGAGAGGGATCCCCCTTTCTATGGTTCTCCATGAGGTTGCCTAAAAGGGTTTTTGGGCAGTGTCTCCTCACCCTGACTGAGGGTCGAAGGTCAGAGGGTGTAGTAATGTACGCACTAAAGTCCATGGAGACAGTTGAGTTGTGACATAGAGACATTTTCAGCATCTGTCCACAACAGCAGCTGTGGACCCGTTGTTAGTGTGTCTGCCTGCTAACCCAAATGTTCGGGGGTTGGAGCCCACCCAGGGACGGAGGTTTGTTTTTTCTATTAGTATTGAAATTTCAAAAAAAGATGAAGTGACAAAGTCATGTTTTTAGTGTCGATGATATTGGGTGACATGAGTGGATTGGTGGTGGTCTGAGCTCCCTGAGTCCCTGTTCTACTAACTCCTACTGACAGTGGAACACAAACCTCTTGGTCTTTCACCTGAAAATGTGCATCCCTGCAAGTTACAGACTCCCCTGAATTCAATGCAGACACATAAACGCATAAAGTCGTAGTTTAAATCATTTGAACATGTTGGACCCGGTTACGGTGGAAGGACACAAAGGTGAGAGGAGGCGGAGGGAGGGGGCAAAGAGGAAGGCACCTGATGAGTTTGAAGTCTGTCCGAGGAGTCGTATGGGACGCAGATCATCCCTTTCATCAGACACACAACCTGGAGGGTCTGAGCTGAATACGTCCAAGTCAACCGACAAACACAGCAGATCAAAACGTACAATGATCTTTGTTTTTTCTCATCATCGTCTCTGTTTTTTTTTATTGAATCTCTAAGCTCATGTCTCCAATGACAGTCTACTTGGCAAACAGAAGATTAAAAAAAATGCAAACATCGCTCTAATAAAAGACGCGCTGCAAGCGAGGAACACCGGGAGATATATTGAGTGATATGATAGACTGCCAAGCTTCCTCTGTGATCAATGGTGTCGGTGAGATGACAAATAAAGCTTCAGGTTGTGCGAGAATGCTGACAATGAGCAACAGACGATTCACCAGTCTCACCTCCATCATTCCTGCACGTACAGATCAGGCCAATTCCACCGGACGTGTCCAAGGACGTGTCCAGAAAATCTATTCCTGCAGATCGATACGTATGCGAACGCATCAATACACCTTTGTTCACTATTCTGTTTCATCAATGACTTTGAAATGAGAAAAGACCATTTAATTCTCTGTGGGGGGAACAGATGCACCATATTCTGTTTCTTCTGTAAAAGTCACACGTGGGATTTTTCATGTCCATGAGCACAAGCTTCTTCCAGCTCCAGGCCGTCATTCCCACGTGACCCAGGGGTCAAACCGAGTCATCTCAGTGCTTCTCCATACCCGACTGCTGAGGGATCAGCTGCAGGTTTACACCAGCACATCCATCTGCAGTGAGCTTTGAGTTCCCAGTACATCGTTGACGTCCACCCCCCCTCTCCCCTCTGGCGCAACTTGCTCTATTGTGGTTGACCCACAAGTCACCAACACTCCCGTCTTGTGCGATCATCTGACTTGTCGGAAACAATGGGTGAGGTGGGGGGGTGTTTGTGTGTGTGTGTGTGTTGCCAGCAGTGAACTGATTGGCATGGCAGTAGAGAGAAGACGCTAATCTCCTGTGCCTGGTTGGAGGCTTCGCACGTGCTGCTCTCTCTTTCCCAGACAGACAGATACTCTTACAGAGAACATACTGTTTCTGTGTGTGTGTGTGTGTGGTCCGCTGGCACAAATAGTAATAGATAGATTCATCTATCTGTCATCATATCATATATATTCACATTAGATAATACATGTAATACAACTCGATTGTGTTCTATTTATGTTGAAACATATCATTATATTTAAGGACATTCTTAAGAAATCTCATTCAATGTGAATCTTCCATTGTAACGCCTGAGTCTGTAAGTACTTTAGCTGGTAGTAAAAGGCGTAGCATCCCCCACTGGCTCATGTAGTTTGCCTCTAATTAAGTGAAGGTGTGATCACATTTGGACTCTCCTCCTTGCGTTGTGTTTTTATGCCGTGTATGAAGCCATCATTCACCATATAAACATCATGCAGTGTGGAAAAACAAGACAGGATACTGCTGATGGAAGTAACAAACCCACGCCATAAAGCAAACGATATACGTTTCGGATACTTTGATATTGAGTGAACAGAGGACCCGCCCCCTGCTGGCCATGGAAGGGAATTCAAGGCTTCATTATTTTATTTTTTTTCTACACCAGTGAGGTCCAGTTTTTTGTTTTAAATATTTGTACTGTCCTCACTGGACTCTGACTAACGTTTTTGAACATTCAAGTCGTTGATATTCGAGTGGTGCTGTGTGTGATAAAAAGGCAGAGAGCGTGGCCACTGACATCACGGTGACATTGCGCCCACAAACATCTGTTTTGTGAAGACAGTCTGCTCCCCTGGGGGGGGGGGGGGGTATCCTGCTGCTGAGCGTCATCAAATCCATGTAGGTTTGTGTGTTTGAATGTGTGTCATCCACGCAAGGGTGCATTTACATGCAGTGTGTGATCGCTTCTCTGTGTGTGTTTATGTGCAATGGGTCAATTAACTGGAGCTCCAGCACGGTTCACACACACACACACACACACACACACACACACACACACACACACACACACACACACACACACACACACACAC
>JBBMJM010000015.1:6764101-6774360 GCA_037832705.1 Centriscus cristatus | reverse complement strand
ATATTGGCGATGTGCACACATATTACTTCTTCTTAATGGAAGCACGCACACACACACACACACACACACACACACACCACTATTTCACGGCTGTGTGAATGGTTCAACCAATGTTTGTCTTAAGTAGGGTGAGCGCTCGGCCTTCATAAAACATGGATGCCGCTAATGCCGACTGTTATGTGAATTTCTTGCCCCGCAGTCGCCAGGGAAACAGGTTCAATGGACTAAATGGACGAGCCTTTGTAAAACATCATGCATGTGGAAAACGCATTAAGTCACTCGCAGCATTGATAGTGCGAGTCTACACGCACGCACACACACACACACACACACACACACACACACACACACACATACACTGCTGACCTTTGTGCTCAGCGACCTCGGGCGTTGTTTCGCCACCAGCCTCCTTCTGTAAATTCTCAGACCCCCCCCCCCCCATATGAGACACATTAACCAGAGAGAAAGTGCGAGCGCAGAAGGATAATCCCTCTTCTTCCATTGTTACAGGCTTTCATCTATTTTTATAAGGCCATGGGGTGGCGGGGGGATGTAGAGGATGTAAGACGACACTCTAGTTGGTCCTGGCTGCATCAGACCGCTGACATCTGTTTGTTCACACATGCACTGTGTGTGTGCATGTTGTACTAGTATTTTCATTGTTGCCACGTTGACATGGCTGTCAGTTTGGTTTGAGGTGTGTGTGTATGTGTGTGTGTGTGTGTGTGGGGGGGAAGCATTTAGAGGTGCATTTCCAGAAGTGATGGGTATAACATTGTCATATCGTCATGAAAAAAAAACAAAAAACGCTGACTCACAAATGCTAAGTAGCATTAGCGCCATGCCTGCAGGAAGCAGCAGTTTGAGGGGATTCTGTTTGTTGTTTGTTTGTTTTGGCAGTGAGCAGCTCGATGTGAACGAAGCCTGTTGGAGGGAAGGGGCTGGAGAAGACCCTGATTACGTCTCATTAAAACTTTGGAAAGAACCAAAAAATGAGGCAAATAATACAGCGAGCTGATTCATACAGAGGTCTGGATGGGAACAAAGGTGTTTATTTATTTATTTATTTATATATCATCTATTTGTACGTGTGTCATCTCACCATCGTCATTGACCATGTTAATCAATTACCGTCAGTCAGTGGGCTGTTCCTTAAAAACACGATGCAGATGGCAAACGGAAGCAACAGGAAACGTGTTCAAACACACGGTGGGGACAAGAACACTTGGGAAGGCCACAAGCCCATGTACAGTGTGTTAGAGGTCAAAGGTTAAGCTGCTGGAGGGCCAGACGCCACTCATACGGAACATAAACAGGGAAACGGCTGGAGTACAAACACAGACAGAAAGTATGTACACAATTTGAAATTCCTGACTGAAAGGTCAAAAGCTGTGTCTCACACACACACACACACACACAGAAGAATGTCCCTGACCTGTCACATGTGTGTTTACTGGCAGGTTTCATCCAGTTGTGTGTGCTTCACGCCAGATAAACAAAACATACACTGAGCCGCTTTCGAAGCGGAGCGGCGCTTCTCGTGTCGCTGGAGAGAATTCCTCTGCTGAGTAGGACACATGAATGAATGCATGAGTCAGACGTGAACACCTGAATGTGTTATTTCTGAATTGAGTTCATGCTGATCCGTGTCCAAGTGAAGGAAAAAGAAAAAGTCAACAGTCAACATATGCGCACACGGCCGCACATAGCAGCTCTCGGTGCAGCCGGCCCCTCCCATGCAGATATGACCCCCACACCTGATGTTTCCACCCCGCACCAGCTAATCTGATGACGTGCTTTGCACACGGAGCGTAAAAAGCAGGATGAGTTTCCGTGAGGGGAAAACAGCAGAGCTCAGAAGATGGAGGAGGAGAGAAAACGAGCAGAAGATAGAGGACCTGTGAGGGGGAGGGGGGGGCTTTGGCAGACTGCCTTGAAGGTGTTTAATTGTCTTCACTGACATCCTCCTAACACCACACCTGACACACACCTCAGGTGAAGAACTGATGATGTCATGAGTGTGTGTGTGTGTGTATGTGAGGGGGTGGGGGTGGGGCATTCCAAATGAACATCTGTCAGAGAAAGTGATTCTACCGAACATAACAAAGGCCTGTGCCATCTGAAGACGAGCCAAATTGCAAGTCGCTGCTTCGTTGCACCTAAAAAGGCACAAAATGCACATGGTGGCGCGTGTGACTGTAGGCGCTCATTGAAAATACAGTCATGTCTCTGCGCCGGCGTGAAAAACCATTCAGCTTGATCCCCCCCGCCTCCCTCCCCCCTCCCCTCTGCTGTGTAGTTGCTTGCTTGCACTTTATCAACCATCCAGATTGCCCAAGACAATGTCTGAAACACGACGCGTTTGACGACAAGATCCACGCACGGACCGCCTCCCACAACATGGCTGCCTTTTTTTACTGGATGTTATCTTGCAGCAAACTGACGATAACACTGGTTTTCTTCAGTCTGAAGAACACAACAGAGAGTGGACTCTCTCTCTCTGTCTCTGATGTGACATGGCCAAGTTGGCAGCGTGATGCTTCTCCTTGAGCTGAATGGGGGAAAAAAAAGCCTAAGTCCTATTATTCACACACAGTCACATGACGTGACGTGAGGTATACGTGAGGTAAACGATGACATACAAGTGTTTTGTTTTACTCCTTCTCCTCCTCCTCTGTCTTTGCTGGTGTGTGTTGGTCTGTAACTCCGAAAGTTATGAACATATTTTAATGAGATTCTCAGGAAATGCTAATGATGGGACCAGGAACAGATGTTTTCGGATTGTTTATTGTTGCGAGATCGTCCGTTGTCATCAAAGGTGTATCTGACTCCATGATAAATGGTCCGTTTTCTTGGCTACAGGTTGTCTGATGTATCAAAGTTTGATTGGGATCCTGACTAAATCCTGGGTTGAGTTGGCCGAGACAAATAAGGACATTCTGCCTGTCCTGGTTCCCCTGGTTGGTTTCTTTCCCCCGGTGCTTCCTCGTCTCTGTGAGTGTTCAGGGACGCGCTGCTGTTGTGGGCTGATTTCCGGTCGGCGTGCGAAGGAGCCCAGAGGAAGAAGAAAGGACTGCGGCTGTGACTCTGGGGATGATTTGAATACCTGCCGCCTCCAGCTGAGCAGTGATCAATCATCTCTCTGTCAAACGCCACTCCCTGCTGGCAACTTCTCCACTCACCTCACCCCATCCCTCTCAGCATCTCTCTGTCCCTTTTCCTTTTCACTCTCTCTCCGTTCTCTCGCTGCCGCTCGCTCCCTCAGACATACCGTTGTTCCATCTGTTTCCAAGCTCCTGTGCGTTGTGTTTTTCATTCACTCTGCTTCGCCGTACCTGCCTCAGTGCTTTCACTCACATTATCTCACCAGGTCCACTTGTTCCTGTATCTCCCTCGCTGTCATCTCGCCCGGGGACATCACGATATGAAATAACGGGGTAGCGGACAGACGGAAATGAAAGAGCGACACATGGGGTGGGTCCGCAGGCGCGTGCAGCCCCCCCTGCCGTGACTTACACCCGCACCACTGCTAAGATGTAACTGATTATCATCATCTGCCGTCTCTGTAACGTTCATAATAATGTTTGTAAAGAGTCCACACGTGGACTGCGACCTTGGGGAGGGAAGGAAGCAGCTGATCGATGGCGCACACGTCTTTCTGCTGGATGATGCTTCTGCTGCTCGCCCACCGGATGATGATCCGCTCACAGCAACATACACCAACTGCACCAAGTTGTGGGGAGAAACCAGCACTAGTGCCACTGCGCTCGTGAAATATGAATGGTTTTAATTAAACTAACTCGCTTTGCCATCTGGCCCTACAATTGAGCTCGCCTAATGAACAGAGATACACAAACACACACACACACACACACGCACTCGTGTTATTAATCAGGCTAAGCAGCGTTCCAACGGGCATACCTTGGAAAATAGCAAAACAACAACAGTGGAGTGATGAAGTGCGGCGCTTCACGGAGCTGGAAAATGATGCAGTGGCTCATTGTGCTGCTGTGTGTGTCAGACGTATGTTTGGCCACACGCCATTCAGCCCGTCCTGTGTTTCCTAGTTGTTATCAGCAAAAGCTCAGCGGACAAGCTGCCGTATTTGCCGCAGTGAGGTGTTTGTCCAACTGTATTAGACCAGGAGATGATGTTTGGATAGTGGAAACCCAAAGATTTCTCAGTGGGAGAAACAGGAGTGATGGTGTGTTTGCAGGGAGGCAGGCTAACATTAGCCACCGGTCGGACGTGTTACTACTCTCTCGTGAACGCTGCAGAGGTATAGAAAATGTCTGTTGGTGGGGTGCCTGTGCTTTAAATTCTGTCGCGAGTACTGCACTATTTGTAACAGCTCTGAAGCGGAGCAAACCGGATGGAAACCGGATTTAACGTGGAGTTTGAAGAACTGTCTGCATCTGTTTGTGCTGTTAGTTAATATTAAGAGCATATCTGAGCTAGGAATTGTTCAAGTGCTAATAACTAGTCGACCTTTGAGCGTTTTTCCACTGCGCTGATATGACTATTTTGACATGAAATATTATCTTAACAGTATCAGGTTAGTAACAAAACAAAAAAACATAATAGAATGATTCATGCTATGGCTCAAACAGGATCCAGCCTTGACACTTTGACCTACAGCAGCGTGCACGGCACACGGCACCGCATCGCCGCGCTGATGTACTGAACAATGATATTACATCTCCAGTGCCGGGAGCTGTTGTGATTTGTACGGGGGTTTTCGCGAGAAAACACTTTCCACACCTCAGACACCTCACTCCTGATGAAAGGGCAGGGTGGAAGCGTGTTATTTTGAGATGTACTTGAACTAACACCGTAAAAATTGAAAAACCCACCGCACCCCCGGCACCGCAGAGATCAATACTGGCGCTTGCGTCTTTGACCCGCTGACAACGGCGTACGTCTGGAAGGGCGCTCTGACATCCGTAATGGCCTAATCGGGTGTTTGATTCCAAACACTGAGCGTTTATGAATAGCTGATGAGCACGAGGGGGTGAGCCTATGAATAAGTGAGGGGCCCAGCTGTGCATCAAAAACATCTTCATGAGATGCTCCAGATGCCATCGCTGAGCACTTATGGAGCTTTGAATCCGCAGTTCGCAGTTGCAGTTTTTTCCAATAACAAAGTCAAACTTTGCAGCAGAGCGTGGGTCAAGAATGTTGATATTCCCGCGGTGGCTTCCAGCACTCCCCGTTTTCTGCTCATTCTGGAAGACACAACGATGGAAAGGTTCTTTTCTTGACACTCCCCATGGAGCGAAGTCAACCAATGGAAAATAATAAAGTTTGAAACCTGACCTTGATGAAGGAGATGAGGGAGAGAAAGCAGAGTCCCTCGGCAGATGTGTGCAGGGTCACAAGAAAAGGGAGGATGGAGGGCGGGAGGCAACGAGTCAGAAGCAATCTGGTGTGCGTGTGTGTGCGACATTAACACAGCCACAGTGGAGAACCACTGTTCCTGTACAATGAGTGATCGATCGACAGCTACCAGGTCAGAGCCGGTCTGACTTTGTCCGTGTCCACCCTGCCTCAAGGAAATCCGCACCAAAGTCACACAAATGTTTTTTTAAAAAATGCTCATTTTCAGTTGGGTTTTCAACGCCTCTCATGACAAGTTTTAATGGTCCTTCTTTGACCCCAACTGCCCCCACACAGCCGTCACACACACGTCAGCCATTTGTTGCCTCGACTGTTTCGCGCTCGTCTGCACAGGAGGAGGCAAAGTCAAAAAGAGTCTTTGCAAGTAAACGCCTGCAATTACCTGTTACGTATAATGCCCACGCCAACAGTGAGCACGACAGCAAACCATCTGTTAACGTTTGTTCTCCCCTGATTCCTCATAACTCCCTAATTCTGTAATTGGGCTCTGTCTTTATGTAGGCCAAATGCTGCACACGCACTTCTGATGTGTGTTCTCTGGCTACATAATAAGGACGAGTGCTAATGATTATCGTTAGCCTCCCTGTGGAGGCCGGAGCCATTTGCAAAAATTTTCCCCTAAGTTCAGAAGATTGTGTTCACTTGCGTATTTAGCTGATGCCGGCATCCACAGTGAACACGTATACACGACGAAGCTCAAGATCAGGGTCCTCCTCAAGGACACATTCAGAGAAGTCTGTTGTAGCTGAAACTGAAGCACAAGACCAAGAACGTCTCCAGCCCATCAGACCACAAGGCAAAGAAAACTGAATTGAAGTGCATAGATGCAATATTTGAAGACAGATTTGTCTTGCACACAAACAGCTGTCTGGTCAGCTGATCAATCCCGATAGTGGGACGCACCAGAGCTTCTTGTTTTTCCTGGATGGAAACTGATTGAAAACTTTAGACCTTGAATCTCCTCCTCCACAAATCCATCATCCCGTCGCACCACTGCCCTCCAACAATCGCAACTAATTTGACACCACAGTTCATAACTTTGTAAACCAAAAACTTCGTAAATTTGTTATCCTGGTTAATTTGATTGACACTGTCCAAGTCCAATAACAATATTTCTATTTATCTTTCTGTTACCTCAAGACATATTTAATGTGTTTGTTATAGCTCTTTGTGCAATGATGTTCATCTTGCAGTCCGTCAGGATACAGATAACAGTGCTCCACTTTGACCCAAAGAATACCAAAGACTTCAAAGTGATGGTCCAGTAAGCATCAGTCAATGTCACGGTGGCAGCGCCCGTTTCTTTAAAGCCTTCTGTACAAAAGCAGTGAGCATTTACGCAAGGTCCTCTGAAGACAGCTATTCTTTGCTCTGCTCAGACTCCTTTGCTATGAATAGTACCATTACCTTCCTCTCTTGGTGCGCACACAAAAAACACCATCCCACACACACACTCACACACACATATTCTGGCCTTGGATGGAAAGTACTTCAGGCTAGCAAAGAGAGGAATCTGGAGGGGAAGTCACAGAACTGTATCAAGAGACATCCTTAACAATAGTTAAGCCCACTCACTCTCTCCTGGTTGCAGTCTTTTTACATTACAACCTACGGAACATCAGTTTTATCTTCTGATTAGAGAAAAACTAGCCTCCACGAGAGCCTCAAGCCAGACACACATTGGGAAAACAGAGCTTCTACCTGCACAACTTCTTATCAATTTCAGTTGGGTATTAACCCCCCGTTGTTGCTCCTCGTTTCCTGATTTGGAGGTATACACGTGAGATATCCCTTAGAAATCTATCCTCAGTCAAGAAACCTTGACACCAAATAAAATGTGCTGGGAATTGTAAAGAGGTCCGGCCTCAAACTAAAAGGAGAAAGACACTTTCAGAAGGTGTTGATCTTGAAGAGTACGTCTGTTACATAAATTCTCTTGTGTAGCCCCTCTGATCAAATAAATCTGCCGTTTGTGAGACAGACCCATAGGTTTTATCATAAATCCCACGCCTCGTCTTTGCAGGAGCTTCATCTTTTTTATTAAAACTGCTACATCATTACAATGCCTGACATATGAGAACTGTCTCCAAAAAAAGTTCCAAAAAAATGTTTCTGATGATAAAATATTGAAAGGAGTACCTAACATCTCTGAGGCTATCTACCAGACAGTCTACGTGAATGCTTCAGGGAGTGCGTGTGTGTTTCCTGTATCTTATCGTGTTCTTAGTCTCCTTTCAGTGTTTGCCCCTACCATTTTCCATGTGCTCTGCCTCACCGACACTGCCATCCGGCGTTGTCCTCTCGTAGCTGTCCTCAGGCAGGGGCAGGGCGCCCAGCCGGGGCCCCGATGAACTCTTGCTGCTGGGCGTCTCCGACTCATCCAGGCCGCTGTCGTAGCAGCTCTGCAGCGATCCCTGCTGGTGAGGGTCCTGGGGCTGGCTCACCACCGAGAAGGTCACTCGGCGAAACGGCTACAAGAGAAACCAAATGGCCGGGGGTCACTATAAAAGGGACTATCTTATGATTCTTTCTGTGTAGTTAAGCACCTGCGAAGGTGCTGGGACCTCTGGGATTTTTTTATAAAGGGGTCAGAATGGAGGGGACAGTCCGAAGGAGTTGAGCAGGTTTTCTAGCTAGTTCTTCAGGGCACATCTACCGTGTAGCAGCACTAACCACTCTTGCTGAACCCAGAATGACCTGATCTGCTCACAGTGGCCTAGATCTTTTATTACCACAAAAAACCTTGAAAACCTCCAATCAGGGGCAGCACAAAAGAAGCCTTTCATGGGATCAGGCGAACATGGCAGCTGGCACAATCACCAGCCTTAATCACTCTACTTTATTCATCCTCCATAAAGAGGACAAGGTAAACAGGCCTTCGCCTCCGTAGGAGATCTTAACGGTGGATATGAGTGGATGTGCAGATCTTACTGATTGAACTCGAGCGCGTGCGCAGACACAGGAGCTTTGTCTAGATGAGCTGTGAGCTCATGCTGTCAATATGTGTAGCTTGTGCGGACACATTATTGAGCAGTGTCAGTGAGTTAAGCAGTAACGGAGCATTTCATTAAAATCCAGACCTCCTCCACACTGTCTCAGTGGTTCCCTCCCTCCCTTCTACTGCTCACAATCCCCATCTCAGACATTACAAAGGCAGAACAGGGGGCAAGAGGGAGGGAGAGGAAGCAATGGCCGGGCTTCGTCATTAACAGAATAAATGGAACAACAAACTGCTAATGTCATTCATTAATTAAACACAAACGCAGTCAGAGCTCGACTGACGCCGTGCATCTTCTCCGGTTGACCTCATCCCTCGCTCACGTTCCCCTCCTCTTCCGCTTGTCCTCTTTGTTCCATATGAGTTTAACACCATCTCGCACCCTCTCTGTACATTTGTTGTTCTCCCTTTGTCCCACGTAACGAATGAACTGCACCTTTAGACCGCGTCAGACTCCCTTTGTGTTGGAAACGTATTCGCTATGTGTGAAAATCCGTCTTTAGAAAACGAGTGACAAACGGAGCTTAAACACACTGAAAGTATCCTGTTGTCAAGTGTTAGCTCAACCTGTTTCTGACGTCGTCATCACGAGCCACTCGTTTCCATCTCTGCCTGGACACGATAATACATTTCCTTACAAACAAAACAAGAGCCGAGTCTGAAATTGCAATTCATTTATGTCTTTTAACTTCTTTCCCAGGCAGGCAATAAATCACGTTTCCATGTAATTATAACCGACACTAAACAAATGAATCGGTATAAATATTCATGCAAATATCACTTAGATAGCCAAACATTTGTTGCCTAATTAAAATCAGGGGCCCAGAAGGAGAAGAGGTCTCTATAAGTGTCATAACACTTGAAGAGATGTAAAGATATTCAATGTTCTTCTTTTGTTTGTTTTAGTCTGTCACTCCAACCCTCTTGTTTGGTGTCAGGTGTAAGTTAACCAGAGAAAAAAAGGACTGTGTGGGTTTATTGGAGGGCCATGCTCCTTGGAAAACACATTTTTCTAATAATACAAATTAAATCGCTGTTTCGTAATGAATTGCTGGTGAGACCGTCGTAAAGAAAAACAGTCGAGCCGAGGGAGGGGAAATTGGGTTTGGGGAGAGAGAAAAGAAGCTGATGGGGGGAAAAAAGTTAAATGAACAAATAGATTTTTATTCACCTGAAATGTTCCCTCTTTTTCACATACGGAGAGCAAGTTAGAAGTGGGGGAGAAAAAAAAAAAAAAAAAAAGCTAATTTGTTTGCAGAACAGAAATGGAGTTCACGCAGAGATCGCCGGGGGCTTCGGATTAGAATCTGCCGCTACCGCCGTCTGCACAGCGACCTTCACTCCCTTCATTCTGTCTTTCAAATGAATGAATAAAATAAAACCAATTCATTCAAAGACGTTTTCCCCTTACATTTGCACGTCTCAGCGGCTGCAGTGGGGGAAAAAATCATTGCTGAACATGTTACGAGTGAATTCATCTTTCTAAAAAAAAAAAAAAAGAAGAAGAAAATTCACAGTAGAAGAACTTTGGAGTTCATTCATACGTGTCCGGAGGAAATACATGAACCCTTGAACTACACCTTTTGGACGCTTTCAGTTAGATATCGAAGCAACGCAAACCAATTTCTCCAAAATGTGAGATACTTTCAGGCAGAAGCAGTCGTAAGGGACATTTTACGCTGACGCTGTCTGTCCGTGCTCACACGACAGCGGGCAGCGTCTCACCAGACGCTGTGCATTTGTGCAGGCTAACTGTGTACATGCCCTTTTCTATCGTTGCTTCTACCTCCTACACTGACCTTCTGCCCCCGTGGCTCACTCGGCTGCCAGTCAGTTCAGCATTGAGAGAAACACACACACACAC
>JBBMJM010000015.1:6725470-6737244 GCA_037832705.1 Centriscus cristatus | reverse complement strand
TGATCGACGCCAAACACAAGACCATTACACACATTTAGTCATTAGCTCCTATTTACAGCTACATCAAAGCTAAAGAAGCCCCATCAGCTCTGGGCGGATGAATACCGCCCTAAAACGTTCACTCGTCTCCGACTGAAAAGTGGTCGAAAACTTCCTCATCGTCGCAGTCGACGCTGACGCGGCCCTGCGGCGCCCGCTAGCTGCTAACTAATGAAAATGGAACTTTTGTTCTGGAGGGCGCCTGCAGCCGGGTTCACGCCGTGGATGTTTGATGGATGTGTGTGTGGTGGGGGTCGGAGGAGATAACTTCAGCCCTTAATGGTGTGAAATTTGCTTGCACCACAGTTTTCGTGGCGGTGAGGCTGAACGACGTTCCCCTGCTGATTTATCAGGCTAAAGTGTCCGTCTGCCTCCACGGGACCTGATGGATAATTGTCCCATTCTTCAGTTACTTCATCTATGTGAGCCAGCACCCCAAACATGCTGTTTCATGCTCAGTGACACCTCAGGGAACAAATTCAGCCT
This sequence comes from Centriscus cristatus, assembly GCA_037832705.1. Lineage (NCBI taxonomy): Eukaryota > Metazoa > Chordata > Actinopteri > Syngnathiformes > Centriscidae > Centriscus > Centriscus cristatus. The sequence goes on along the minus strand of JBBMJM010000015.1, from coordinate 6,736,719 downwards.
CGGTGCAGTTTGACAGGGCCTTTTTTATTTTTTTGTACCTTTGTTTGTTTTCCACCAGCTGAGGCTTTGGTGCTTTTCCTTAAAGCTGCTGTCTGTGTGACCCCCGTGTTATGTAATAACACATTATACACTGTGCTGGCAGTGAAATACTCTGGCTGAAAGAACTTTATGCAGATTTGCAGTTGGCTAACGTTTGCTGGTTCCTGCAACTTTAAAATGGGCAAACTTCAGTAAACGGTATTAAAAGGAACGTTTCAAACGACGTACATGAACCTGTTGGTTCCATCGTCACACTTTGCCTCATCGGACCTTACATATTTAGTTTTTTTAAACCAAGCAGAAGGAGTCTGTCATGTTTTATTTTAGAGACTCACCGCGTACAGTAGAGTGCCGCTTCCAGTATTTTACAACAGTACGTCGTTACCTTGAGATCACCCCCGAACATGGTCTCTGAGGAAACGGTCACCCCGAGCACCTGACCCCTTCACTGACCCCATCACGCCTTGGCAGGAAATGATAAACAGCATCACGCTCGGCAGGAAGGCGTCGAGGAAAACATAAAAAGTGATAATAAGAAAACTGATGAAAGTGACATGAGTTTATTTGCAAAGTGGTAATGCAATGTCTTTCAATTTAGAACACATTAATATCTTATTTCATGCCTTCTCTGCCTGCTCCAGTGAGCTACTTTGTCCTTTCATACAGTTTCATTCTGGACATATTCTTATTCAAAATAGGCAATTTTATTTTGACAGCTATTTGTATGTAAAGTGTGAAGGTCTGTGTGTGTGTGTGTGTGTGTGTGTGTGTGTGTGTGTACGTCCTTTATTTGCTGAAGCAGCCTTTTCTTCTCTCTCCCACGACAGTCCACGACGTCCTCTCAGTGGATTAGCTGCTTCTTCACAATACTTTCAACAGTGTGTTGGAGCTGAGGGGCGAAGAAAAACCCTTCAAAGTAAAAATGTTCAGCTCTATCTTTCACGCCCTCATCAACTGAGATATTTATGATTATTATAATTATAATTATGATGGTATTACCCTTAAATCATTCACACTGTGCTCTAATGATGAGTAGAGCTCATTAAAAATATATATATTTCAAGAATTATTTATAAATGAATCTTTTTGTGTTACAGTTACACGTTGCGGGCGTTTATTCGACATTCAACGCAGCTACGACTTCTTCTTCAAGCGGAAAATACTCTCCATCTGTGCAGTAAAACTTGCCAAAGCGACTATAAATCAAAGCCTTGAGCTTTGGTCAGTCGGACCAGGGTAAACAGAGCCGCAGGTAGGCTGCCAGCCGGGAACGTTAACATCTGACGGCGCTTTGCTCCAACGCGCTGGACTCGGAGCGATTCCTCATCTGACGCTCGAGACTGTCAAAGTAGTCGTCAGTTGTAGCTCCGGTCACGGCCCATTTCTGAGGAAATGTCCAACAGTTTGTGAGGACAAGGGACGTGGACGTGTTCACTCACGTTCCTGCTCACCTCACCTGAGGAACTCTCCTATGAGGGGACATACAAGTCCCTACGTCATCCAGTGGACCCCGTGTACACGACCACCGACGGTGTCACTGACGGGAAATCCACTCTGGCGTGCGTTGGAGTACCGTAATTGTGTGACTACTCTCAGAAAACGTCCATCGGTTCCTCTACCTGGTGTGAAGAAGGAGGTAGAAGAAGGAGGAAAGGTTCATCAGTAATTACAGTAATGACTCGTCAGCTTCCAGCAGCAGAGCGAACGGGGTTACCGTAATGACAGTGACATGGCTGCAGTCAACTTCCAGGAAGCGGTGGACGTTCTCTGGTTAGAGATACCGCAGTCAGCCACAGAATGTGTCTTGGTGTCCAACGGTTAAAAGCTCCCACAACCTTCACAAGTCCATTTTCTTTCTGTCAGCATTTGATTTTCACCAATCACTTGATCCGAGCCCTCAGTTTTCTATCCGTCATCCATCACCTCGTGTCCGGACAAATCCCCGCAGACTCACTCGGACCAGTCCCACCGTTCATCACCCAAACATTCTCCACAGTTTATTCTCCAGGCGGGGAACGAAGGTGCCTCTCACATCTCCCTGTGCTCTGGGCTCTTTCAATAATGCATGGCGCTCTTGTCTCAGTGTGTATGATGTTTGACTGTGCAGAGAGCGCTCGCTGAGTGTTTACACGAGACATGGTGAGGCAGAGCCCGCCCACAGCAACGCGTTTTAGTCTACAGGTTCCAAGATTTACGTCCTCACAGCTCAAAGATTTATTAATGATATTATCCAGAGGAGAACCAATAAATATTTGAGGCGGGGTTCTTCAGACTTTACACTCCATCTGGGTTTTGTCTCGGAGCGCTCCAGCGTCGGTGGAACTATGTCCTGAACCGCCAAGCACACTGGGGAGATTACAAGCCAATGTTTCGCCAATGGAGTAAGAGGGAATATTTTCAGAGGTGTGTGTGTGGTGTCAACGCAGAGGCACCGTTTGTATTTGTGGGGAGTGTGATGCAGGCGGGGAGGCAGCCCCCCGCTCTCCTGAAGCCCTTCCATGTTTTATTCATCAGGGGCGGCAAAGCAAGCAAGTGTGTTAAACTCAACAACAACCGCAACGGCAGCAGAAATCTAAGCATGCGTCTCTCTCCTCACCGCCCGATGGGTGGGGAAGTTGTATTTTTTTTTTTTTTTTTTAAGAATAACGTGCCGAAAAAAAGTGCGGTCTGTGATTCATTTGCCTCAGTGAGATGGAAATAGGTTACAGTCAGCTGCTCTGCCACAAACGGGCACAATGGAGCTGAAGGAATATGTTTTCCTGTTTTCCTCAGACGTATTTACTCACGCCGACGCGTTTACTGGACAATTTCATCTAATTGTTATCGCGATTTTATACAAAGCAATTATATGCTCACAAGGAAATTCAATATCTTTATGCTTATGTGGATCTAATTAGAATCACAGCACTGATTGTGGTTATTAACCCTATCATCCAGTTTATTAACTTCTTCTTTGATAGACACAAAAACAGATACCCAACTTGCGTCGTCGTAAAAAGTCATTTACTTCATAATTAAAGACAATTAGTGAATCAATTACAACTCGATCAAACCTGATGGAAAAGAAAATAAAATGGCATGCGCTGCGGCCCCTATTTGCAGATAAGCGCCATTATGTTCCCATCAAACCTAAGCCCCGATAATTGAACTTGGGGTTAAAGTAAAAATCAATTTCTAATCATGGATTGTCATATCCCCAGTGTCTGCGCACCCTGTGCCTATTTTTCAACATTTCCCTGACACGGGGACCATGTCTTGAATTAAACTTGTGAATATTTGTCACTCTCAGGTCTTCACATCATATGACAGTGAGACAGTAAAGATATATGACGCCACTAGGACACCTTATAGATTTTCCCAAGACGAACCGGACCATTGAAAAACCTGCTCTGTTGATACATGACCTTTTCTATTTTTATCCCTTTCTAGTCCTTCACTGCACAACGTAGATCCCCTTTCACCTTTATAGAATATGACATTTTAACGATGCAATTTTGTGTTTTTATGGCCCTTGTTTATCCCCGTCCTAAACACTTCTCCCTCATAATTGTGGTGTAATTAAAGCCGAACGTAAATAGAGTCACTAATCAGTGTCATTTCACTCGATGGCACAAAGGACCCTATTCTGGGCGTTGATTGGATCCCGCCGTGGCGTTTGATGATGAAAAACACAATCCTTGCTAATCCTAATCTACAGTAAACACAAGTATGGTGCCAAGTGTCGGAGTCGCTCTGACTTTGTTGCTGCCCTTTGATTTCTCACTGTTCTAATGTGCCACTTTTCCACTCAGGCCTAATGACGCCGTGTCCTCACACTTTGACACCCAAAATACTAGTTATCAGCCTGACTAAACCCTCGACACCACCAGCAACACAGTGACATGTAGCGCCTGTTCGATGGAACTGGCGTACGACGGGGCCCCCATTGCTACACATCAACTCTTGGAGGGTTTTGGAAGGTTCAGACGCACCGCACTGGTATGGGATAAATTTACTGTATGTCATTGCGTTTCTATTTCCTGCACTTCATCAATCCTCATCGAACATGGCCGTCTGTTTCAGTCCAAGTCATGAGTCAAGTGCTGAACTGTTTTTTCGAAGGGATCATGTGAGGAGCATACATCATCAACAGACGTCTCACACTAGGCAACAAGCTGCTCACAGTTGCCTGAGTCGCGGCTAATGACTATTTGCTTTTCCAGCAGCTTTTTGCTGACATGCCAAAAGCTCCTCCTAGAGTTTCTAGCAGCACATACCGAAGACAATGACGACTGTGACCACTGGCCGCCATCTGCTGCTGACCTGCCATTGTTGCATTGCCTCTGATGCATCCTATGCAGTGCAGCGTCATGGATCACAAACAGCGCTTCCTGTCCAGTGGAGGTCATTTACTGAAGGACTTTGATTTGAGTTCAGGAAAGTTCTTCTCTTCAAGTTTCTCTTATTATTATATTTCACCTTGTTAGTCATAACACACAAAAATCCCTGTTAGCAAGAGGCAGCTAGTGTGTGATCAATGCCCGTAATCAACCCAAGAAGAACGGAAGCATGGCAGCCAAAACGAGTGAGGTACAGAGTCTGTCTTGGGCATTCTCCCATCATGGCGATGTGCAGTAATTGGCTCAGGCAAACATGACTGTGCTTTGTCCTTATTAGAACACTCAGCAATGGCCTTTTAAAAGACATAGAAACCTATGAAGGGGGTTGTTTCATCTCCAGTAAACCACAAGGGATAGTCTTATTTTGCACTTTACTGTTGGAATATTCTGGTGATGATCAGTAGCTCCGTGTGGGTTGCAGGAGATCTCGACTCCCTTAGCTGGTTTCAACCTTGGTTTCCACCACGACCTCCTTCCTCCACTGATTTTATCTCAATATACTGACGTCACCTGATTGACTCCCTCGCGCAGGTTGTAATTACCACGGCTTCGGGGCTGCTCTGCTTTCATGTAGGATCATGTCCAGTTTCATACTGGTAGATGATACCGATCCAATTAGGCGGTAAAGTAGAGCCGTGTTAAGTCAGATCTACGCTCCCGATGTGAACTGATAACTGACATTTAATGGGCTGATAACATCTAGGGCTGCTTCTTCCGGCAGGAAATAGATTGAACAAGATGATCTCAATGTAAAAACCTTTTAAAGAGATTGAGGAAGACAAACCGCATCTACAGAACTATTGATTGTCTGATTCATATGTATGCGAATGAGTAAAGGATATTTCATTGATCCGGTTGGTGGAAATAATGTTGAAATATTACAACAAGTGAATGCCAGATGTTTAACTTGCGAGATCAAGAAAAATTGAGTCGCTGTCATATCATAGACAATCTCCTCCAGTAACAGCGGGTCCTTTAGTTTGTTGATGTGAATTTTTGTACAAAAACATGGTGAATAGCAGTCACAGACAGTCCAGGAGCGACGTCAACAGCTTGTCTTTGACGTTGGCCTCCATTATGACCGGAGGGTAAAGTCTTCCCTCGTGCCGCAACTGACGCTGTGAACTACAGTGTCGTCTGTGTAGAGGTGGTGGATGTAGCAACCACTGGAAGTAAAGAAAACAATTCCGATGACCACCCCCGTGGCCAATAGATGACCTTTAATACAGTAATCATTCCCCCGAGGCCATGTCACACCAGATATTACTGATGAAGGAAGAAGACTCTCACACGAAAACTTAAATTGACACGAATTAGAGATTTCACTTACCGTAATGGTTACTCGCTGGCAGCCTGCGTATTTCCCCCGTGATTGTTGGAGGATGCACTGAATATTTTAATACTTAGATGCCCCCTGCTGCCGCTAATTTGTACCTCAACTGGAATCACATTGGTCGTTGTCGCTGCCACTGATTTGAAGAGCCTACTCCTAGATTCTGGACTTTGTTCTCGTGTGGTGTCCGATAATGATTGTACGATTGGTCAGAAATGCTTCGGGCCCTGTGAGGACTCCCCAGGAGTCTGGTGCTTGAGTTTCTCTTGAAGTAAGAAATGTCCTGACTGTGACAACGTTTGTTCTTGTTCTTGCCCCCTTGAGAAAGGGGAGAAATGTCTCAGCTCTTGGCCTTTTTAGAAGCAGAACCCCTTGCGAGGTATTAGGGGAGAAGCCCCTGGTTTACTGGGTTCCCACCTTCTCCTCCTCTCCTGTTGTCCTTCACTTTGAGAACATGGCTGACAGGCTCCTGTTTGGTGCGTTAAAGGGTAGATGGTGGGAGAGTGCTGACTTTGCACGGTGTTTCTAAAGATAGAGGAGGGTAGAAGCAGGGAGGGAGGAAGACGGGAAGAGGCGGCGAGCGAGCACTACTGAACTCTCTCTTCCTGGAAGCTGGCCAGCCGTGGGCCTTTCGGGAGCCTGTTAATGATGCGCTGTTGCCAAGTGGCTACCTGCCATATATCTCACTCCTGATCAGAGGGATGGCAGGGAGGCGGCGCAACTCAGTCCCGCATGTCAGCGCAGGCATGGACAGGTGCCATGTGGCGGCGACTTCCATCGTCAGGATACATCGCTCGCAAATTGGCCCCCCCTCGCTGAGAATCACACAGTCCAGTGGTGAAGAAACACACTAAGAGGCTGTGGGAGTACGAGAAAAGTGAACTGCAATTTCAGATCCAGCACAGCTCTTTCTTTTTTCCTTTTTTCTCCTGTCTTGCTGATGTGTTGAAATGTGTTTGTGTTTGACAGGTAAAATCTCGCTGCCCTGAGTCATCGCATTTATAGAACAGTGGAGGTCTGAGCCGTCAACTCAGCCGCCAATCTGACGCGCACGCTTGAGTTCTGGGATGTTTTACTTTGATAGTGGTGCAAATATATTTGCTGAGCACTGGGTCGTACCTTACTCCAAAGAGTTGCGCGTTTTAATGAACCCTTCATGGATTTTTGGTAATTACACGTTTCAGTTACTACAGATGTTTTCTGGCTTTTTCTCCTCCGAACAAAGCTTCATATTTGATTTCCACTCATTTTATAAACCTGGAGCAAGAGGAAGGTTACTTCATCTGAGTTTATTAAAACAGCTAAGCACTTCATCACGTTTTTTCTTTTCCTACACACAAATAACTTTGAATTCTTTCCATATTGGGCTTTTTGAGTTACACTGAAACCAGAACCTGACGGCTGAGATGACAGCTTAGAATACCGGATCTAAAATGAATCATAAATATCGTATCTGCTCATGCTGAGCATGTCTGTGTTATGCTGCATTCACATGCAATCAGGGAAACTGGACATCATTTTAGTAACCCCATACCCTCTAGACATGAGGGAACACGTTCGCTGACAATCACCGTGCTATTTCTGATTCCCCCACTGTCGCTTTGTGGGTTTCTTTTTCCTTACATGTTGCACACACGCTGCTCATAAACTGCTACTTACATGGGACATGTAAATCTTTCACCATGCATTTTACGCTGGCACGCTCAGTAAGTGGCAAAGTGCACACACACGTAAAATGTGCTCATGGGGGTTTGCTGATAAGGAAGCAGTTGAGCAATGGATCACTTGGTTCTCTCGCTCTCTCTCTGTTCAATCTGGGTAATGCAGACAGCCAAAGCCTTGAGCTCCATTCCGTGCAGACACAAGCAAAAACCTGCACGATGAAAAAAAGCGACAACCGCTGGGATAGTCGGAGAAACCGGAGCAGCCTGGAGAGGGATACGTTTTCTAAAGGATGGAAGCGGGTGAAGAGCTGCTGCCGATGTAAACAGGACACCTCAAACGGCGGTGAGGCGTGGAGGAGAACGCACAGCTGCGTTTGGTAACATGTTAAAAACAAAATCTCCAAAATGAGAACGGCAGCTGCAGGAGCTCGTGGACTAGTAGGCATGGAGGTGAATCAGTGTTTCTGAGTCACTGGCCCTCGCTCGCATTGTTGAGGGACGCGTGGGAGTCACCATTGTGCTCCGTATCTCCGTTGCCAGCTTGTCTATCCCTTCACTGCTGATCTGTAAGATTTAGAATTACTCCCGGAGTGCCTCTCTAATCTTTCCTCTTTCTCCTTTACGGGGAAACGTTTCTCAAAGACAAAACAAAGGCAAAATATTTCTCTTTGATGTCCTCGGCTACATAAACTCTCTGTTTGTTTAGATTACAATAGTTTTAAATTAATAAAGTATGATTTCTTCTATTCCATTAAATTCCTTTTAAACATATTAAAATCGTAGCTCCCCGTGCCAAATGTCCATGCAGCACATTATTTTAACAAGACTCTTTAGCAAAGGCTTGTTAATTTTATTGAAACAGAACTTGGGGGATTTCCTGGTTGAGGTGCTTGACATCTCGCAAAGCCTCGCAACTCTGGGCTGAGTCCTCACCGCGAGGGGTCTGCCAGCTCATAAAAAATACATTTGGCGGCGGCCGGTCTGCAGATGAGAGGCGATCTCTCTGTTTGCCTCTAAAAACGGACATCCAATTATCTTTCAGAAACAGCCAGCCCGTAGTTACCATTCAGGCCAAACCACCCACAGCGTCCGCAGCCCATCAGGACGTGACCTAACGAAGGCACTGGACAATAATTAGGGGGAATGATGAGCTCTCACTTTGAGGCGTCATTAAGAAGGAAAGGCCGACGCGGCATTGGCAGCGACCCTCCCTGACTGGACAAAATAATTACAACACTTAATGGACCAAATCTACCTGACTCTACCGGCGGAGGCAGGTCTCAGGGGCGCCGGCTGTCCCTGTCCTGGATGTATCGAATATGAAAGACTTGTTGACGGTGGATGCCTGGGAAACAACATGGCGTAGTGCTGGAGCCGTCGAAAAGATCATCTGGATCTCAGGTGGACGGACGGAATCGTACTGGTGGTGTTGAAAAGCTCAGTCTGCCGGGTGTCAGGGATCTGAATCGACTTCCACACATCCGCTTGGAAAACGGTGCTGAGACTTTGTGGTGGAGACAAGCGCCGACAAGGGCGTGAGCGAAAGACGTGCGTAGGGAGCTTTGATTAGGACGCCGTGGGTGTTGTCTCATGAGCCCAGAATATGAAACGTGTGCAAGACTGGAACTGTTGTGAAAGTGGGAAAAGTTATTACTTGCTGTCTGAACTCATTTGTATTAAAAGCAGTTTGCATCTGAATATCTGGGTACACGAATGCAATTAATGCTCGCGGGTGTGCTATGAAATATGAACTGTGTGGTGGAAAAAAAAAAAACCTTCCACAGGGATTCCGCTCGTTGGAATTCTGTTTAATTTATGCAGCGCAGACGAGTAAAAGTCACGGGTCGTTAATGTGACACAGTCAGAGATGATAGGCAGGTTGGGGACACGCTCTGCAGATAATTTCCTGTTAACCAGAATAATACAAATCTATTAATACTTATTTAATTAAAATGTTTGAAAAGAAACTCAGGATTGACCCTTAAAGGGTGTTTTTTTTTTTTTTTAATTCATTTAAGCACATTAAGCCACACTACATTTCCATTACGTCCTGTTGTAGATTAATTGGTTTGTGTATGTGTGTGTGTGTATGTGTGTGTGTGTGTGTGTGGGGGGGGGGGGGGGGCGTGGGCACGGCTAAATTTTATTTCATTCACATGTGTTGTTAACATTCAGGATTAATATGAAGACTAAACTGGGGTTATTTGTGTAAACCTAAAGTCGGCCACGGGAGGAACCTGTTGAGGCTCCAAATGAAACAAAAGCAAAATGAAATAAAAACAAATTAAAATTATTACGTGCATAATGAGAGCATCTTCTTTGCTTTCAAGCATTTTTTTTCTGTTTAATTTGCAGTGCATTTAATATCAATGTTGGGGGTGGGAGGGGGTTCTCTGACAGATAACCTTTTTAATTTCCTCGCCTACAAGTGGCGTCATTCGCCTTGTATGCAAATGAAGGTATGTTGTGAAAATCACACACATATGCAGGTGAAATATCCGATATTAAGCCAAATCAAAGTTACTATGCAACACATAATGGGACAGTGAGTTTATTTTTTCGTCATTGACAGCAGAAGAGCTGCAGAGCCTTCTGGTGGTGTGGAACTGTTGGACGGTCGGTCTCATGCCCATTTAACACACACACACACACACACACACACTCTGTAAAACTGTCTGTGATCAGAGACCCTCTCGTTTGCCCGTCATCCACCGTGTGTGTATGCATGCAGCCCGCGTCTCGCCCCACCATCTGTTTGCCGAGGTAAAATGCAAAATCTGCGTATTATCGCACGCCAGAGACATCGCATAAGAGGATGTAATGATTAATCACAAAACCTTCAAGAAGATTAATTAGTCAGTGCAATACTGTTGATTGATCTATAAAACTGGAACGGTGTTTGAGCTGATGTTCAGACTCTCAGCCAATCTCAACTTGTCCTGCCATTTATGTACTCAAGTTCCAAGGGATAATCAAAAAGGAGCCGGCGCTCCCAGGGTGTAATGTTTGCCAGGAAATTATTTAAATTACTTCAACATACTCTCAGTGATCCGCTGCACGAATCGGGGCTTGACCCATGTACTGTACACACACTTCAGCAGCCACAGAAACTCTTGAATGAACGTGTTGGATTCCTCGGCCACACAGGAAACCTTGACTTCTCGGCCAGAGAGCATAAAGATGTCACGCAGAAGGGACCCCAGGAGATGATTTAAAAGAAAAACACCAGCCCCACCGGCCTCTGATGCAGGGATAGACTGGGTTTATCGCTGACGCACAGACATGAATGGACATTCAACAGTCAGCACCACTTTCCGCTCTCTTCTTCTGAAAGTTCCGTTTGCAAACATGGAAGTGATCCATGAGTCCTACATCCTACCTTAAGTCTTATCCTACAATCTACCCTCAGACTTATCCTATGTCATACCCTACCACGTCCTTCCCTACGTCTTATCCTAAGTTCTACCTTAAGTCTTACCGTCCTACCTACCCTCCGTCCTACCCTTCTCTGTCGGTAGATAGAAGCATGGATGCAGCCTCCTACTGAACATGGCCGGAGGAACATGCTTCGGATGCCAGAGGATACAGAGTGGCGTTGTCGCATGAATGTGAGACGATGATGCTCAGTGTTCAGCTCCTTTTGAAGATATCTGATATTTTCATGGACTCATGAGATGATATTTGTCTTTAAGGCTGCTGGGGTTTTGCCTTTAATCCACATATGTGCTCAGTCTGCATTCAAATGTACACATCAATTTGTGTGTGTGTGTGTGTGTGTGTGTGTGGTAGTAGCTTTTAGCTCTTGGAGCCTTTCCCACAGAAATCAATTAAACC
>JBBMJM010000015.1:6702836-6717291 GCA_037832705.1 Centriscus cristatus | reverse complement strand
GAGAGGGTGAGAGGGCGAGAGGGTGAAGGTCACATGGCTCTCGTGAGGTCAACCTCCGGAGGTGCAGGAAGGCGGTGTAGCACTGCTTCCTGAACTCCTGGTACTGCTCGCTCTGCATGCCCCCCATCCCCTCCACCATCTCTTTGCTCAGCTTCATGGGCGGCGGCAGCGGTTTGGGGTCGCGGCCCAGGATGTAGCCGAAGTCGATGTGGAAGAGTTTCCCTGGATGGCGAGCGGAGAGAAGTGTCAGCCGACTCGGAGCTCGTTGCGTTGCCGTCGGCGAAGGACTCACCGGTCTTCGTCAGCAGCAGGTTGTCCAGATGTCTGTCTCCGACACCCAGGATGTAGGTGATGACGCAGTAACCGGCTGTGGACACAGGGGGGCGTCAGACTTCACTTCCACCGGCTGACGGACTCGCAGCAGACGGACTCACCGCAGCTCTTCACGTAGGTGTCCATCACCTCCGAGCTGATGCCGTACGGGCCCTTCTCACTCGGCGCGTGTTTCCTGAAGAAGCTCTGTGAGGGCATAGAGGTCAAAGGTCAGCAGCTGTCTGACATCACATCACCTCAGGTGACAACCTTCACCTGTTTCAAGCAAACGGTCCCGTTTTCAGGTTTGTTCTTTGTGTAAATTTACTACTACAAGTCACAAAGATCCTTGGTGAGATGTCGAGTTGATGCAGTGAACCCACCTGGATGTTTCCCTCGGTAGCCAGGACTTCTGCCACAGGAACCGACTGGACAAACTGCATGAAACCTGAACAAAATACAAAACGTCATACACCGAAAACAACTGTTAAACACCGTTAGAAACACTTTAACAAGACACGTTACACACTTACCGTGTTTGGTGCTGGTCGCCAGAACCTTATAGGGCGTCAACTTTAGGTCCAGATTCTCTTTTCTCAACAGCTGAAAACCAGAAAACGGGGGCGTGAATCAACCACAGCGTGACGTGCTGACAGAGGAGAGAGCGACGTCCTCTCTGCTCCCGTCACCTGGTCCATCAGCGAGATGATCTGTAGGATGAGCTGGTCCTGTCGCAGGTCGTCTCCGTGTTTGAAAATCACCGTGTACATGGCTCCGTCCTCGGCTCTGAAGATCAGCTTGGCGGGCATCAGAGCGCTCTGACACCCGCCGGGGGGGGGGGAGGTGTCAGTGCTGCGTCAGGCACGGGGAAGAGGCTTTGTGGAACGGCTGTGACCTTTCCTGACCTTGAAGAGCGTCGCCGTCTCGGGGATGATGCCTCTGATCCGAACCTGGGGCTCCAGAGGAAGCGGAATGGGCTCGATCTCGGACAGGTTGACCTTCTCGTTGTCGGCCAGCAGGGCCTGCAGCCGCTCCGTCTGCACACGGTCAGAGGTGAGGCGGGTGACGACGAGCCGCCCCCTCCCGCCCCCTCCCTCGTACCTTCTTCTTGCGATTGCCGCTCTCCCTCTGCACAGCTTTCATCAGCTGCACCAGCCGGTCCACGAAGGTCTGCTGGGCGGCCAACAGCGAGCGCAGCGTCCTCACGCTCTTATCGCCCTGGAAGGGGAAGCGGGGGGGGGGCAGGAGTGAGTGAAGGTGTGCTGAGAGACACACACACACACACACACACACACACACCAGACCGCCGACCTTCAGCAGAGCCTGGCTGAACCTCCTCATGACGTTCAGGTACATCTCGTGGGTCTTGGGGTCTCTCTGCTGCGTGTCCTGGTCCTCACACTCCACGATCACGTACCTGCGGACGACGCACACGTCCAGAGAGAAGACTCCCCCCCCCCGGCAACTCGAGGTTCGGGGCAAGACGGGAACTCACCAGTACAAATAGTTGGCCAGAGTGGAGTTCTTGCAGGCTCGTGAGATGAGGAACGTGCACAGGTCCTGCTGCGGATGAAGACATTTGTGACAGTCTGTGATTTCTGCTGACTTGAGAACAGATTCATGTTCAGTTACACGTCGGCGTGTGACTCGTCAACAAAGAAGGACAAAGACGACTCTGCTGCTTGTTTTTGTTTCTGTGTTTTGGGACCGACAAGCGTTTCCCCGCCGCGCCGTCCCACGTCTTCGGCTGCTTCCAGCTTTTCACGAGCAGGTTATTTAACATCTGACGTGTGGACCCTTTTACCTCCAGGTTCTCGCCGCTGGCGCCCTCTCTGCCTTTCTGTGCCCCCGTGGACGCTCCCGACGTGCCGGACAGGATCTGGGAACTAAACAAGCAAACAAGAGGGATGATGAGGAGTTTTAGGACTGTTTGGATCCAGCTGCCGGCTCCAGACTCTGGCTGAGGACTCGGCCGGTCGAGCCAGTACAATCACCAAAGGGTTAGTTAGTTCAGAGGAAAATAATCCGTTTAGATCCAGGGTATAAAAACACAACAGGGGGGGGGGTCCCGTCCCGGTGCTGACCTGTCCACTGCAGAGTCGTCTGAAAGCCCCTGGCTGTCTCTCTTGCTGCCGGGCTCCAGGCCTCCCTGGATGTCACTGAAGTTTTCATACTTGAGCGCCTGGACCAGCTGGAGAAGATACATCAGCAGGTCCTGGAGAATAACACGAGACGTTCATGACCAGAGCAGATCCAGCTGTGGTCGACGGCGTCTGCCACAAAACGTGTCCTCAGACTTAAAAAATCTGACAAAATGGAAAAGTAACTCGGTCTGGGACATTTTTCACTTGCTCACTTGCAAATCTGCACGTGACATTTGTCTGGGAAAAGTTCTCGCACGAGACACGAGATGTCAGACAGGTGTCCTCGGTCAGGGGGGGGACTACCTCGTCGTCGGCCTGCTGCAGACGAGCCACGGCGTAGCGTCTGACGGTGGGGTTGGTGAACTGGGAGGACAGCAGCTCCAGAGAGTCCTCCACATCCATGGGCCGCCACTTCCCCAGCAGCTCCAGAGCCTGCTTGGCCTCCTGGGGCAGATCCCAGTTCACGCACTTCAGGAACTTGGTGAGCGCCTGCGAAGACGAGACACGACGTCTGAGGGGGGACGTTCAGGCGGGGTGGAGGGGCGAGTTGAGGACACCCACCTTCTCCTGCATGGTCAGGTAGTATCTGAACTTCCACACCAGGTCCTGCTCCTCAGAGCTCAGCTGCTTGGTGGGAGGGTAGCTCACGATGATCTGCCAGAGAAACAATGAACAAAAACAAACCTGCGTCACATCAACGTGTCGCCCCCCCCCCAGCTGGCGACCCATGGTCAGCGGGTCTCACGTTGAGCTGGTCTCGAGTGGCGGCGTTGGGCTTCAGGTCGTGATCGGAGGGTCCGCTGCGGAGGCTGCGGGCCAGTTTGTGGTGTTTGCTCTCGACCAGGTTCTCCTACGACAATCAGGATGTAACACTCGTCGACAGTGTGTGTGTGTGTGTGTGTGTGTGTGTGAGACGGGACCCCCTCACCATTCCGATCTGTGGGTCTGGAACTTTGACAATGTCACAGCTGGTGGGCAGAGGTGACGAGTCGTCTCCGTCCTGAGATTTGACACCAAGTCTGTCATCCGCTGATGTTTCCAGCGTCGGATATGAGGACGTGTGTGTTTACGTGTGTGTCAGGGGTCAAAGTTCAATACCTTTTCATAATAAACAATACTGTACTCCTTCTCGTTGGCTTTGACCCGAGGAAACTCCACCATGAGGTACATGAAGTTCGAGCTCCGTTTCTCACTCTTCAGAGACAGAAGACAAAAGAAATGTTACTTCTGGTAATTATATTCAGTTATATTCACGATCACATTCAATACATATTCACTATTATACTCACGGTTATATTCACTATTATATTCATTATCATATACATTATTCACTATTATATTTACTGTTATATCCACCATTATATTCACTATCATATTTACTATTATATTCACTACTTCTAACCAATCTCACGATATTTGCTGAATTCACTCTTCAGTGTCAGAATCTTTGACACTGAAGTAAAAAAGATGAACATCATCACTTGAGGACCTCGACACAAACGTCTGATCTAACAGGTCGACGGTGGACGATGGGGGATTACCGCAGCGGAGCCGTCCTGACTTTAACAACACTGGAGACGTGTGTTCAGTCCATGACACTGATGCTCTGACACCAACGTCAACGTCTTATTGGAGCAGCACTTCCTTTGAAGCTCTACTTCAAAGCTGCTTTGAGGCGCAAAAGGTCACGTGGCGATGACAACCAGACATTACACAACGATCCTACTGGTTGTTGGGACCAACACCCCCGCTCCAATCTCACCTCGTTGATCATCTCGATCTCTCTGAAGGTCAGACGGTCCAGCCAGTCCACCTTCACCATGTGACCCTGTCGGTGGGCCTTCGTCAGCTGGACGGGGGGGTCGGAGAGGGAGACACATGGATGGAAGAAAGAGGGCGAGCAGGTGAGGAGGAGGAGCAGATGGGGGGGCGGAGCCCAAACTGTGTCAGTCATGCACAGAGCGCCAGCAGCCAATCGAGCCTCTGGTCAAACCTCAGCAGCCACGTCAGTCAACAGTCAGTACGGGTGAACAGGAAGCCCCCCCACCCCCCCTCCACCCCCCCGATTCTGCTGGTCAGCTCAGAGTCGTGACGCCAGCGCTCATGAGGATTAGTGAAACACTGCATGTGTTTTAGGAAATAAAAGACTGAAACAAAGCCAATCAGACAACAGCTCTCTCTGACCCCCCCACCCCCACCCTCCGCTAACTCTATCCACATAGAAGCTGCGTTTTCTTTTCCACGGCGTCCACATGCACCCACGCACACGGAACGAAATCCACTCATGTTCAGGAAACAGCAAAGAACTCGTGATGCCTTCAAGGACCAGAGCGCAGGTGTTCACACTGAAGCTTGAGCCAAAATGTGTTTGGAACCTCCTGGTGTCGGGGAACAATGGAATGGATGTAAGAGAGGAGGGGGCTGTCCGTCGACTTCCCCGACTCAGTCGGAACGTTCTCTTCACCCCCAGCTCACTTCAACCGGGTCAAATACATTTTGGCAAAGGCCTTCACACACGTTTACACATCGCCGAAACGACCCCCCCCACTCGTACTCACATTACTGAGTACATCCAGATCAGGGCCCTGGAACAGACCGTGGTTTAGACAGACCCTCGGAGGGTTACACCGGCCCCCCAGTCCCACGCCCCCTTCACACCGTACCTTGGCCAGTCGGCCCATCTGGTCCTCTGTCAGGCTGCTGCTGGTGCGGCCCGGCGTGCTGGTGGTCTCTCCTCCATCCCCCTCCACCCCTGGCCAAACCTTCAGGTCATGCATCCCTTGGCGGAACATTCTAGAGCAAAGGCAGGCGTCGTCAGTCGCTGTGTCAGACCCCCCCCCCTCGACTCATCGCTTCTACTTCAAACGCACCCATATTTGCCAAAGAGGCTGACAGTGGTGCCCCCCACGGGAACGGCTCTGCCGGGCCCGTAGATGTCCCACACCGTGAGAGCCACCTGGGCGCTCTGGGGGAGGTCCGGGTACTTGACCGGCAGCCGCAGCCACTCGTTCCAGCTGCGGACGACACACAGTGTGAACGCACAGCCCGGTTTTCACCACCGGGTGCGACGAGTCGACCGGGGACTGACTTCCAGCGCGTGCTGAAGGCTTTGTACGACGTGCGAACAGGTAACGCCAGAGGTTTCCCTTCAGCGAAAACCTGGCAGGTGACGTAGAGGTCGGAGCAGTTCTCCTGGTAGAGGCCCGAGAAACGCAGCATGGGGTCGTCCAGCAGGGCTTTGTAACTCTTCTGCTCTCGCTTCCCTTCCAGACTTCCTCTGGAGGAGAGAAGGACGCAGCAGGTCGGAAGTGACGTCAGGTACAAAGTTGACTTGTTTTAATGCGGGTAACACTGAATAACGTCACTTTTCTGCTTAACTCGCATTTCGATGAGCACAAAATGATGTGGAGGAGCAAAGCGCGCACACACACACAGTATCCTGTCAAGTCTCAGACAGCTGGGACACTAAACAGACGCTGAACTTACATCTTCAGCTGCACGTTGATGTCCAGGTCACAGCTGTAGACATAGTTGAACTTATCCGTGTCCATCTTCCGGACGGAGACGAGCAGTAGACGGTGTAAACCCCCCCCGGTTGACTTCACATGAAATCCCTCCGGGTTGTGGCGGTGGTCGTGTTTGCGTCAAGGCCTCGGTTTGTACCGAAACAAACCGGAGACCTCGACGGGGTTTGTTGATACGACCGGTGTGTATGTACAAAACTTACAAGAAATACTATGGAACCTTGCATTTACGACAAAAACATTATTTTTACGGCTTTCTCACCGAGCATGATTTGTTGTTTTTGACGGCTGTTCAATACAGCGGCAATAGAAATGCACTGGCAGGCCGAAGTAGTCGATCGTCGATGCAGCGGCGGTGGAAGAACGCATTACGGATCGATGAGTTGGGGTTCGATTAGAACAACTCGTCAGGGTAAAGGAGGAAGTGGGAGAGAGGCTTTTAAAGGGAAACTACACTTTGAACTTTTTTCTTACTTTGCTCCTCTATTCATGTTACTGAAAACTCTGGTCATTTTTTTCTCAGATGGATAGATTCATCTCATCATCTAGTACACATTCACCAGCCACATGTTTGTGCAGCTGCTCATCAAAGATGAGATGCAATGATCTCCACCTTTCAAACATAAAGTTGTTCCGCAATTAAATAGCACTTCTCACCAATTAAGTGCAAGTCCGTGACGAGCAGTGGGCGTGTGAGAGGAAAATCCAGGTCCTCCCTCTTCATCAGTGAACAAGCAGCTCTCCAGTCCCCGTGTGAGGTCATAACCATGTATGTGACCCATAAGAAGGTCGGATCCACCCTGCTTGAACTCATGGAAGAACAGTTGCCATCCAAATGTCTTCCACCGTGGAAAGGAGGAGGAGGAGGAGGAAACCTCAAAGGTTCCCGGAGCACATTGTCCGGAGCGATTCGCTTTGACATTGATGCTGTCGCTGGTGGAAAGCAGCTGTGAGGAAACTCACTGAGGGTCTGAGGAAACCCCAGGAACAAAGTTTGTCATATGAAGCTCCAGGGCCTCTGACACCCACTGGGCCCCTCGTCGGCCATAGACACCCCCTGTCTGGGCACGACTCTGCTCACGGCTTGATTTTTAAAAATTGCAGAAAATTGGGGAGTGTGAAGGAGGGTTAGGGTTAGAGTGTAGTTTCTTACCCAGAACTGACGGAACTGAGTAGTGGGGAGTTCTGCTACCAGTTGGGTCACACACAAAGGGGTGTGAGTATGGGGTCTCCCCTGCCTGGCTCTCAGTCACCTGTCATTGGGTCACTTACTGGTTAGAACTGCATGTACTTCAATGGGTATTGATCGTCCTGTGTTAAACTGTGTCTTAGACCCTCCCTCCTCTGTTGACATTGTCATCCTCAAATGAGTGACCCCTGACCTTCACAGTCCTGTCCTGAGGAAGCAGCTCTCCTCTGTCGAGCCATGTTTAGTTCCCCCAGCGTACAGGTCGGTCACTCCTCACCACACTGATGTTTTGTCCTCTGCATGGACCGGTTTCTGTCTCCAGGTGTTGCTGGGTTTGTTGTGTTGTAAATCGTCCTCCGTTCTTTGGATACATAGGACACACATGGGACAACAAGGTTCTTCTTCCTGATGCTGTTGTCTTGTATGATCTGGATGTTTCTGGATGAGTGGAGAAACGTCTTCAGTCGCCCACGAATGAACCCAACAAGATACCTGGAGGATCGAGGACCGTCGCAGACGTGGGATGCTGTAGGACGACTGTTTCCTACTGACTTGTTTCCTGAAAATAAAAGAGCAAAATCTGAAAATAAATGACGCATAAAACAGAATATAGGTCTTTTATTCATTAAAGAAACAGACTGTAGCACGACTTTATAAAAAAAAAAAAACAGCAACAACACATCGGTAAGAAAGTTTTGTCATCATGGAGATGGAACCAACCGTCGTGTTTCTCCATAAGATGCTGGGTCACCATAACCAGAACAGTTGTCTTTGGCAAAGACTCCACGCGGCTCAGAACATCATTCTTCCACAACATATGCACTTTTCTGACAATTTAATGGGGTGCAGGCGAGCGCTGTCAAACATGTCACCCTGAAATCTCTCAAATGTGTCGAGCTCGGGTATCAGTCAGGACATGTTTTTCATTCCCCTCAGCATCCTCTGGTGACGCATTAAGTCCTTTATGGAAGCATGTGTGTTCGTTTATCCGCTTCTCCTGCGCAGCCCCGGGCAGGGGCCTGTGAAAAGACCCCAGGAAGGAGCTCAGGCCTCGGCCCGACCCGATCAGCACTCAGGCATGTGTTGTTTTCTTGTCACATCGTCAGCTGCCTGACAGCCCCCTGGCCGACAACCCCCTCCGAGAGGCGGAATGCTGATGAGTCATACCTCATGATTCGGTCCAGTCTTCACTCTCCTGCTCCGACTTTCCTTGGACGTCACCTCTCTCCCTTTCCTCACCCTCCGTCTCACCCCTCTCCTGCCCTTTCCTCTCTTAGTCACTGCATGCATGTGTCATTCTTTCTATCACTTTGGAGGTTCATGCCCACTGGAGCGCATCGAGCACCCCCCCCCCCCCCCCTCCACACACACACACAAACCACAACCTCCTCATCCCCAATGGCACCCCCACACCCCCCAGCAGGCCTGTGATGGTGCTAACCACACCTCTACGCCATGGCAGCGAAGCCCCACGATGTATAAATGGGGGTGACAGCGGACACGAGGAGCCAGAGACAAACACAGCGGCAGAGGATGGACCTGACCCGGGTGCTCGCCGTCGCCCTGACCCTGACCCTGACCCTGTGGACCAGCCGCGGCGCTGCAGCTCCCACAGAGTGTCACTTCAACTCCAGAGGTAGAGAACACAGACATGTTTTCCATTCTGACCTCACAGGTACTCAACGCTTGACCTTTGACTTGCAGCACTGTGTGTGTTCGAGGGGAGAAACTTCTCCCTGGGCGAGACCTGGATGGACGACGGCTGCATGCAGTGCACCTGTCTGCACCCGGTCGGCGTCGGCTGCTGCGAGACGTGAGTACGGACAGGATGAGGTTTGCTGCAGCTGTCGGGGGTGTGAGGGGTTTGAAGCAGGTGAGACAGGTATTAGACCGACTGCTGCTTCAGTCACAACACAGGGGAAAACAGCTCTGGATTACAATAGATTTTTCTACGTATGTGTGTGAGATGATTACTACTTTTGTCTGTTCTTTTTTATCCAGACTTAGTGTGTGAATGTGTGAAAATGACGTGAACTGATGTTTTCAAAGTTTTACAGTTGACATTTATGTTGCTGACACACAAAAACAGGCAATTAAACTTTATAAAAGTCGTCAGATGTGATGAGTTTACTCTGATGAAGTCACGGAAACAGTTATATTTTATGATGATTCCTTGACAAACAGTCAAAAACCCCATAGAAATGCATTCTGTGGTATGTGACTTTTGGCCCCCCCCCCAAAAACCTTCCAGGGTGCATCGACCCATCGATTTCCCTGCGTGGTGCGAGCTGCGTGTGGAGCAAGTGACATGCAAAGTGTCTCTGGTCCAGACGGCCGACCCCCGGCTGCCCTGCATCCCGGGTGACGACCTGAGGGACCCCGGCCACGGACCACGTCCACTGCAGCCGCGGCTCGAGGGGTAGAACATCAGACACGTCAGCGTTCTGTCGGCCTGTGGATCGGACCCCACTCAAATACTGAAACACCAGTAAACACCAGTAAACACCAGTCACCTTTTCCACGTACACACAGGACCAGGAGACGTGAGGAACAGGTGTCAGGAATCTGAGACAAATCAGAACTTCATGTAAATATCAGCAAATGTCTGCGCATTAATATATACGTTTCCTTTAACCTCATTTAACCTCCAAATAAACGTTTCCACACGTGTTGACCTTTGTGAATAAATCCATCATTTATCCAATTTCTCCCTTCAAGTATTTACATGAACAGCTGTTTCACACACGATGTAAAAAGAGAGTCAATGTGAGCGACATCGAGGTGAATAAATACAGACACGCAGTCGTCTCTCACATTGTCTGTTAGGATGCACGGATAATAAAAACTGCGTGTGTGCGTCAGAATCGGACCCTCTGGACGTCCACTCAAACCTGCCGTCTCGTGCGGGCGACAGTCAGATATGGATGCTGTTGGTCCCCGTGAACTGGGACACGTAGGACGCCAGCGCCGGGTTGGTGGGCAGGACTTTGACGGGCAGGTCCCAGCTGAAGGTGTCCACGTCCACGTGCTCGGCGCCGACCCACACCGTGACCTCCGACTGGTTCTGATGGACCGTGGGCGGCTCCAGCGGCTCCCGCGCTGTCACAAATTCAAAGTGGAGGCGCCACCTCAAGGAGACTGGACGAGGAGAGATGAACGTGTGAGAACCACGTTCCTTCATTCATTCATTCATTCATGTAGCACCTGGAGACCCACCGATGTCTGTGCTGAACCCCGGCGTGACGTTGAGGGGGACGGGGAGGGAGAAGTGGCTGGAGGCCGTGTGCAGGCAGGACTCCTGGTGCCGTCCGTGGCCGGTCACGCTCACACTCTGGCCGGGACGCCGCTGGTACTGCTGCTGGATCTCCTCCTCACTTTGGAGGCTCACGGAATACTGGAAGACACACAGCTGGGTAAGTTCCACTGGAGACACCGGCCGTGGTGGCCGAAGAGCGCCGCCAGACACCTGCAGGCAGGGAATGTCGCCCTCTGAGAAGTCAAACGTGCCGACGATGTCCTCTCCGAGTCTGTAGACCGTCTTAAAGATGCAGAACTTTGCCACTTTCCCACGGACATTGGTGATATTGAACATGTCTGGAGAGAAAGGCAGCAAACACCAGGTGTGGTCACTGAAAACCAGAAGGGTCCACTCCGACCGGCCCACTCACGAGGGGAGCGCCTGGACGTGGTGACCATCAGCATGTCCAGAGCTCTCTCCAAGGGACGCGCATCCCTGCGGCTGGCGTCCTCTTCCTCCAGGAACGGGTTGGATGGGGAAACCTCGTCATCCTGAGGAAACGGAGGCTCCGGCATCCCTGCAGGTCACAACGGACCAACACACCTCATCCACCGGTCTCCAGGGAGAGAAGCTGCTGCTCTTACCCTGCAGCACCAGCACTCTGAAGGGGACCCGGAGAAGTTTGATGGGAGAGTTGACTCGCTGGCAGCCGATGGTCAGTTTGTAGACGTACTTCACCGCCTGACCGCGGAAACTGGGGGGTCCGTCGACAGGAACCAGCTCGCTGTAGGAATCTGAAACACACGTTGGTTTGTGAACACGACACCACAACTAGACAACGTGGGACACCGGCAGAGGCTTTGGCAGTTTGACTTTTAGGAGCGTACGTGCACACGTACAGGTTTTACTCTCTCCCGGATCCAGACGCAGGTCACAGAATAGGATCTTGGGTGGTGTGTCCAGCACACACTGCCCCCGCTCTCCTGGTCAACAGAGGAATGTCCGTTAGAAAGCAACAGGACGCAAGAACTTATTTCTTGTTGGTGCCCCCCCCCACTCCGCTGACCTCTACTTGGAATGAGCACCGTGTCACTCTCAGCCTGGACATCCTGCTTGTTCCCCTGAGCCGGTAGAGTCACTCTGCTCTCGCTGGCATGAAACTGACAGTGGATTTGGGCGCTGGCCCACGCCAGCATCTCACTGGGACGGAAGACGATGAGTCTCATGAGCATTTGTTGACGTGCCGTGCGTCACGTCGTGCAGCCGTGGCTCTTACCTGCTGGCAGAGGTGGAGAGGTGGGACATGGGGTTCCTGAAGGTTATGAGACACTCCATCAGCTCTCCAGCCAGGAACACGGGTCCTCGGGCCATGGAGGCCACCACCTCGATCATCTGTGACGGTGCAAGGAAGATGACAGAAGTAACAATGTGTGTCTGTGTTCTGTTATTGAACATACGCCCCCCCAGACAAAAAAAAGTGACCGAGTTACTGCGTCGTACGACTGGTCACGTGACTTCGCGCATCAATGCCACTTATGAACCAGTGGTTCTAGGAACTACTGGCTCTTAGGACCTAAAACAACATCGACACAAGCTTCGATACGAGTTTAACAAATGGTTCCCTTGATTACTCGGCTCGGAAGGACACGTCATTATTGATAATTTCCCTCCAAACACGGCAACTTAAGTCTCTGGTTCGAGAATCCTACATTTGCCCGCCCACTGTCTGCAGACAGAGAAAAGACTACAAACACACTTTACGGCAAACGTTAGCCCCGCTTGCTAACGCTGCTATCCAGAGTATTGGTAGAATGTACCTTGACGTTTAGGGAAATGTCTCCTTTCTCCTAGAACCACTGCTGCTAAAATCAGCTCTCAGCGCATCACGTCCGTTCTTCTCCAGTAAAAACAAAGCGTAAACTAATGTTTGTGTGCGACTACGACACCAATACTAATCTACAAATGCCAAGACGACGAAACACGGCGTCTTTAGGGATCAATTTAGAATCCCGACATCAATTCGATGCGTTTAAAATTTCAAATGTCTTGAGGAATTTCAGCTGGGCTTCCTCGTCGGCCATTTAGGAGTACGTCACGTGGCAGAGCTGATGGAGGGTGGCTAGTTGTTATGGTAACTGTCGGGGGTGCACGCTCAAGGTGAACGGGTGACGTAATTGTTCGCGGCTCTTGCCATGATATAAAATCACTAATTTCGAACATAATATATGTAAATTAACTCAAATTATATACGTAACAGCTCGACAGATTTGTTCTGAGTTGAGTTCCACGCCTCACCCCCCACCGTCACACCCCGTTCCTCCAGATGGTTTGGACCAACTGACTAGAGACGTTGAGCCCCGAGTTTTGCTTGTCAGGCACAAACCAGGCGACAACGGTTCAGCTCCATCAAGAATCCCCCGCTCTGCATGTCGAGGTATGCCGAACGAGTTCACTCGAGGTCTGGGTCTAATATTTTCTAATCGGTTTATATCCGTGTGCAGCCTGCGATGAACCCGTTTGTGTTGCGTTCACGGTCCAGTCATTGTCTCCGTGCTAACTAGGCTACAGGCAAACGGCGGTTCGATGCAGCTGTGTCGCCGGTGTATGTGTTATTGTTATTATTTTGTGTACACGAGGTTATCCGCATCTCCAACAACGACAACGAGACGTGGATGTTGAGCCTGATCCCGACCGTTCATACAGTTAAAATGACGCTCGCCGATTGGATGTGGATCGTTTCGAGTAACGGTACATCATGTCGAGGAGTTTGAACATACTTAATAGATGTTATAAAGCACATACTCGTTTGTCTCCTATCTAGGAAACATGGATAAATGACTGACATCCGCACGTCCGATTGGCTGCCCTCCCCACTCTGCAACCCTTCCTCCATCCTTCCAGCAAAATTGCTCCCAAGACCCTTTGGACTAATGACCTGATAATGACGTCGGGACCCACCTGACTGTCTGTCACTCCCAGATGAACCAGTTCAAACTGCAGGCGCCATGACTCCTCACTGAGCAAAGATCCACAGGCGGCCGCCGGGTGTGTTGACAAAAGGTGGTGATAGAACTTACAAGAGCTTTTTTTCCCCTGCTCTTTACTCACCTGCATAACTCTGAGAGAGACGCTGTAGCGCAGGAACAATAGAAAAAAGATGAGCTCAGAGTGGGGGGAGAAGTCCACAGCGGACCTGATGAGCCGGTGTCTGTCCAAGGAGCAGGGATACAGAGTCCCCAAGGACGGCTGGCGCATCTGTCTGGCCCACGAGTTCAAGGAGAAGAGGAAGCCCTTCCAAGCCAAGGACGTGTCGCTGACAAATGTCCTCGAGCACATCGGCCTCGGGGTCAGGTGAGGCTATGAAGAGAAGGTTCTGTCATGCAGCTGCTCCATGGCATCTTGCTGGGTTCGTTCGTCGGGAACTGGAGGTGTTGTTTGACTCTCCGAACTGAAGGAGCGGTTTGGATGAGTGCTGAAACGTCCAGTTGCCTACGAAAGAACCCGACTGGGTGAGCTTAACAGAGCAGAACACAGCAGATATTTACAGTCTGCACGTTTCCACCCATCCTGTCACCTACTGCATGTCCAAAGCACTGCGCCCGTTTCCATGGCGTCGTACCTGGGGAGGCAGGGGTGTTGTGTTTCTCAGCAGACACCTGAGAGCAGGTGTGGGACAATGATCTCACGTTCTTCACTGTGAAACCTGGTGCCGCTGTCAGCGAGCTGGTGTCTGTGAAGGTTCTTGTCATCCAGGTCACTTGTATTGAATATAAAATGATACACAGCACAACCAGAATGATACATTTAAGACGCCTCAGCATGAAAACACTCCGTCTCAGGACCAGTTTCCACCACTGAATTATTCTATTAACCTAATCTCATGAATTGCAACCTAGATTATCATTTGAACTCACGTATTTAAGCTTGCACGTGAACGTGAAACAGTGTTTTCAGCGTCTCACAAACTTGTAAAGAACTTGACAGAAAACTACCGTAAATGCAAACATGAATCTGACGCAACCGCAGTCACACATTACCGCGAAAAAAA
>JBBMJM010000015.1:6683008-6693823 GCA_037832705.1 Centriscus cristatus | reverse complement strand
CCCAAAAAACCTACGGTCCAAACTACAAGGGAAGCTCACCCACATGCAGTCACAACATCAGACAGTGCAGCTTCTTCTAACAGATATCCCAATAAAAACTCACCGGTTTGTGAATGAAGCCGTCCCACAGCTGTGTGAGTGACTGAATCCCAGACCTTGGCTGGTACTCTCCAGAACGCTGCCAGCTGGCTCAGGGAGGCCCACAGATTTCGCCCAAGGGTGGGGTCAGCTCTCCTCGACAAGGAAATCGGGCTCTCTGGGAATTTAGGCCAAACCTCCAGTAGATTACAGATTACCAGAGATAGTCTGATGGAGCAGGATTGGATGCCTGCACACCCCCATTCAAACACATGCAGGTAGACATACCATCACACTCGACGTCCAATAATATTACAAACTGGGTCAAACCCGGGACGAGATCCAAAATTGGCAGTAACAACGAACACAGCAAAAAGTCTTTTTTAATTAATGAAACATCAGCCAATTAGCGTGAAGTCCTCCTCGCTCTCATTGCATTGGTATATACTTATATATACCAATGCCAATACAATACAAATACAATACATACCAATATATTGCAGACTGAGATATTAATACGTCAGCGGTTCTTTTGTGGCCATTCGTCCGCGTTCAACAATGGACAAAATCCATTCAACGCCGTGAAAACGCACTCGTACGCAGCCGTTACATTCGACGCTATGGCAAATTAATATCTGGGGCTTCTGGTGCTGAACACACGTCATACGCGTTTTTGTATCCTCTCATGCTTAACAAGCCAAATGCTTTGTGACGTCCATAAGCATTGAGCCAAACCATCCTCCCCACTGTGACGCAGTGTTCATTGTCATTACTACTTTATTACTCATGTATCAGTCTCAAACGACCCCCTTTTGTTTCCAATGCTACCCACTAAATAATCGAAGTATCCAATTAAATTGGGCCTCATCATCTGCATCCATCCTCTGCTGGCGAAGCAAACCGTGGTCATTTGAGACAGCATTGCTTTATTAGGGGTCCCTCAGTCATTGTAGGCTCTGCTAACTTAGCGGTTATCATCTGCTTTGATTTCAATGTGACTTTATGTAATCTTCATTAATGCTTTTGAAGTTTGGGCTTTTTGTACTTGTCACACACCTCCCCCATCCCCAACTCTTCCCTTTCTTTCCACTCTTTCCCAATCTTCTATGTTTGGTGTTCTGTCTGCCTCTGAGCTCTTGTTCCCTCTGGATCTAATGTCCCTCACTTTTTTTTGGCGCCTCCTTTGTTTTCTTTCTTCCAACTTCATTTTTCCTTCCTGTCTTTATATTAATCTGTTTTATTCCCCCTCCCTCTCTCTCTCTCACTCTCTCACTTTTAAGGAGATTAGGAAGACTTGTGATGGAATATTAACTCTATATGGTCCCTGTACTCCCCTCATAATAGGCTTACATGTACTGAGAAGTCACTACACACACAATACACACTTGAGATCATGCACATACAACTGCACTGCACGCCAGCGCTAACATGCATCACAAACAGCTGAGGTTAGTTTTCCATCACTCGCTGCACTAATCCCAGTCAGAGAGAGAGTGTCTATCTCTGATCTGTGTGTTTGTTTTCTATGTAATAAGCAGCTGTTTACGGGACCTCTGTCTCCTCTGGGCCATGTCTCTGTCCTGGTACCAGTCTGCCCTGTCGCTCACTGTGTCTGTCCATGTGTGCAGGTCAAGTCAAGTCTGAGCCGTGTTTTGTAGCATGTACGTTGCAGATTAAGGCAGATTTCAGGAAGTAGCAGTGGTTGTTGTTTTTAAATGATCCTGGTTGTGTGAAGGAAGGAAGGTCAGAAGAGAAAACACACGGCTTAAGCTGCGTGGATGACTTTACTTTTGTGAACTGCAGCTCAATTTCTTGAGTTGTCAACTTAGTTTCCACATTGACACATTCCACAAAGTGCTGATTTTATTATAGAAGTAAGAATAAAAATCACTTTTGTCAAATGTCTTTATTATTTCAGCTTTGATAAATGAGTTTAAATGTTAAACATGTTTAATATACATGCAGCCACAGCACCCATTAGCACTTTTCCAGTTAAATTTTGTCCTTCACTGTCGGCAGCTTGACTCTTGACTCTTGTCTTTCAAGTCTGTTATTGTGTCGTTTGTCCTGAAAATGTCTTCACCCTTTTGTCTTGTGCTGTGTACGTTTCACCTCGGTGTTTGGTTTAAACTGTATGTTTTCGTGTCTGCTCTGTTTCCTCTTTCTCATCCTCTCTGTACTATTCTCTGTACCTCCCTCCCCCCACACCCCCCATCTTTATTGTGTTTGATGAGTGCTGCTTCTAACCATGCTCCACCTCACCTCCCTGCCCACCCACCCACACACAAACCCTGCCCGCTGTGTGTATGTGTGTGTGTGTGTGTGTCTGTGTGACAATTTGGTGTTTATCCTGTGCTGGTGTGGCTGTGGCTGTGTGTGCTGGGCGGGGCATTCCCTGTTCCTCCAACCCCCCCGTTCCCCTCAGCCTAAACACTCCGGGCTCCCGCGCCTCCACGGCCTCAGCCGCTGCCGTCCTCTCCTCCTCCTCCTCCTCCTCTTCGCGTCCCCGCCACCACAAGTCCCTGTCTTCCTCCAATCATCCATGCCCCTCTGACCTGCATGCACCACGACCCAGGCAAGTCTCTCACTCACTCACACACACACACAAACACCCGACACACGTTCACAGCTCGCTCAGCACTCACTGTACTCAACACGGAACGTCTGTCCCCTAAGAATTCAATGGACAAAGAGGAGCCATGAAGAAATGATGTGATTTGTTGGCTCTGAAATCATCCAACATGTTAACTCTTGCTGCTCCCGCAATCCTCCACTTGCCCCACTAGAAGTGCAGATTATATGCATTGCTGCTATTTCTGGCATTTGATATTTCTAAAATTGAAGGGATGTAGAGAAGGCTGTGGTTGTTTTGTGGTTGTGGAGCATTTCTTTATTTTAAGTAACGCATACAGTCTAGTCTGCTGTAAAACCCAAAATAAATTCCCTGATGACACTAGATCTCTGAAGGCAAGAAACCTTTTAAACACAAGAACCCCCGCCCCCCAGTGTGATGTCAGTGTCTTACCTGCATATTTCTAACATGACCAGTGAAATGTCCAACATCTTGTTACAGCTTCACCAGTTACTTAGCAACAGGCAGGAAGTCGATAGTGGACCTGAAAGACACTCCCTGTGTGTGCGCGCGCACACACACACACACACACACACACACACACACACACACACAAACCACACTTTACTCAGTGGACTGAAACAGTCAGTTTCAGAACAAGATGAGCAGGTTTTCTCTGCACTGTGAGGGACAGGAGGTTTTTTGGTTTTGTCTTTTTAACATTACAACCAATGGAAGTGTTCAGGGAACAGCAGAGATTGTTTCAGAAGATTAGCTGGACTAGCCTCTTATTAAAGGGATTAAAATACAGGTTGAGCAACCATTTCTAAAAGGACTTTACAAAGTCTTTTGTATGAACATTACCCTGAATGTTGTTCAAGAATTTCAAGTTTTATGAAATGATGACACTCCAAAGCCCTTCAATTCCTGGCTAAAAAAAAAGAGTCACAACAGAAACATGGGTGGGTTTCGTTCTGAAAGCTGCCTCTCTGAGCCTCACTGACCTGCGTCGTCTGTCCACGCTGGAACACCGGGCAGGAAAGTGGCACAAAAGTCCTCTGGGGAGAACCAGGCAAAATGCATTAGTTGAAGTGGATGCATGTTTCTGTGACGACCAGTCAAGAATTGTTCGTATGTAAATATTGAACAAAGGATTTTCCCTTTCTACGAGAGTCAGTCCTGGGTTTGTCCCTAGGAAGTATTTTCTTGAGCAGCCTGTGAGACCCCAGTCTCCACCGTTCAGCTGCTGACTCTACGCTGACGTGTCTGAATGCTGAGTGAAATGTCCAGCTGGGCATTTGTGTGAATCTTTGTTTTCTGTGCGTCTCTGTTGGCTAACTTCTCCGTCTGCTCAAGACATTGTCTGTTTCAAGGACCACCTTGATATTCTCATATTCTGTCCTGATCCAGTGGACTGTGCTGCCTCCTTCTCTTGTGGCACTTATTCAGTAAAAAAAAAAAGAAAGATGAATGTGGGACTGAAATGTCAAGGTGGTCCTCTGGCTGTGCGTCTTTTTTGTCTGCTACATGAAGTCCTGTTCTGTTGCACGCGTCGTTCAGCAGTGAGCTCGGGCTGTTCAGAACCTGGTTGGGAACGCTGGACAGAAGGTACCGCTCCAACACCTAGACTGTACCCTGACTGAGGAATAGGCACCTTTGCTCAGCACATAGCCCCATCCATTACTATTTGATCCAACTGTCCCCAACTGCCCCTTTGAACGTTTCAGATGCCATTCTCATGAAGTCACCTTTCTCCTAACAGCTTCTCTTTCAGCAGTGTTCTTTTACCCGAGCAGAGCAGACGATGATGTAATTTGGCCGCTCTGCATTTTTATGACGTGTTAAGTATCAGCAAATCAACTGCACCATGAAACCATGTCAGCCTGCCTCCACTTCATGTAACACCACCTCGAAACCCAGTCAGACTGCTCCCCACCGGGGCTGTCAACAGCTTGTTGCTGGGGGGTTTAAAAAGAACCGTGTGTCCCGTCTGTTTTTCGTTGAGTTACACCTATGACTTTGTCCTCTAACTGAGCACTGCTGTCCCCACTAGCCTCTTTCCTCCCATCTGCATCCGTAGATGAGCTCTGTGTTTGTTCTTGTATTTGATGGAAACCTTCATCCACCTCTGAATAACAGTTGTCTTCTTTGGAGACTGTTTTTCATTTCTGTTAGTTGAGTGTTGTTGTTTTTTCTTTAATCATGTACCTTCCTTTTTGTTTTTACCATTACTGCTCCACATACTCGCTGTCCCGACAGTTTTTATTTTTTTTGTTTTTAAGAACTAAGACAGAAAAGGCTTCTGCTCCAGGCAGTGGCAACACAATGTCAACTGTACACTGTACTGCACTGTACCATCTGATTGTAAAAAAAAAAAAAAAAAAAAAAGACGGTTGATAACTTGTGTCAACCAGGGATAATTGAGTTATATCGAAGAGAACGGTCATTTCTGTGAATAATTAACACCCTTCTTGTTTGTGTTGTCGAAGATAAAGATTAAATGTCACATCCGTCCAATGCAGTGGGCTCGGATTAATGACGACTCCGACGCTCTACGATTTTTCAAAGAGAAACCTTTGGGCAGTGTCTTTACATACACACTTACACTTGTAATCATACTAAATTCCCTCTCATGTTTGGTGTCCTAACCCTCAACAGTCGACCATGTGTAAATCTTTGATCATCTTTCCCATTTCCTTTCTCTCGCCTGTGTGTTTATTTGTGATTTGTTCATTTTGTGTGTGTGTGTGCGTGTGCGCGCGCTGGTGCCATGACAGATGCACACCCATTGAAGAGAGTGTGTGTGTGGGTTTGTGCTTCTTTGCCCCAGAGCAGAGTGTAAGAGGATTAGCTGTGTGTCACTGACCTGATGTGGTCCTGAATATTGACTTGACTGACTTCAGGGATTATTTAAAACATCTGGGCGAGCAGAATCTGAACAGACTTAGATTATTTATGACCTTACACTGAGGTAAGTAGCACGTCAGGGAGATGTGAGTCTCCTCTCGCAGGGGTTTCCTAACCACATTCTCCTCTTCTACTCCCTTTCCTTGACATCTGTTTGTCTCCTCAACTCCCTTTCCTTTGTTCGTCTTCTCCATTTCCCCTTCTTTCTTCTCACTCTATTCTTTGCTCCTCGGTCTTCCATCACACCTTCCGATGTCTTTCTCACCTCTCTCCTCGTCTCCACATCCACCCCTCTGCTCTTTAACACTTGTCTATTCTCTCCATGCTCTGCTCTCTTCACATCGTCTGCAGCGCCCCCCCACAGCGGGCACCTGGTGCCTCCCCATCTGCCCACAACATCAGCAGCGCCACAGTGACAGACCGTACCAACTTCTCCAGAGGGGTGGGCATTCGCAGCACGTTCCACGCAGGTCAGCAACGAGGCGCCCGGGACCAGCAGGGCTCTGCCTACCCTGGTGGGCCGGCATCGCCATCGCTGTCACATGGAAACAGCCAGGCTCGGAGGACACACGGCGCCACGGGGATTTTCAGCAAGTTCACTTCCAAGTTTGTACGCAGGTGAGTATCGGGAAAAGGCCGACGGACGCATGTGGAGAATCTACTGAACAAGTAAAAAAAGTAGCGCAGGAAGAGAGTGTGGGTGGCAGAACAGAGGAACATCCACACACACACACACACACACACTTCCTCACCGCGGCTGCGCGTTGTACAACACACGTCCGCTGTAGATGCGACGCAGTCTTAGTTTGAAACTTGAAGCTACTGTACACAGCTCGAGGACAGTTTGGATCTTTTTTCGAGGATTGAGGTTTGAGCCTGAGCAGAAAATAACTGGGTTTATGTTACAAGTCATTTGATGTGCTCGTTTCCTCCCAGGAACCACCTCCTGTATGTCTATGTCATCACTCGGTCCCAGAGCGTTCCTCTAAAAAGGCCTGGTCTCATCTCATCCCTATCACTTAAGCTCCTGCTCTTCTGTAGCTCTGCTGACAGTGGAAAGGGAGAGGAAGGGAACAGCTGTGTGTTCTCTGTAATTTGGTTTGGTGCAGCGGTGATGGAGGAGTAATTTTGGTTTCGATTCCACGTCTGGCCCAGTTTTCATCTCCCTCCTGTGGTGCAGGTTGCAGCAGTGAAACTCCTCTCATGGGTACCTGCTTGTAATGGAGCTCATCTGCATAGATTTGTCTGAGAGACTTTTCTTGCTTTGATCCATTTCTGTTTGTCGCTGAAGGAGGGAAAGTAAATTTCAGAAGTTAAAAGAGGAACGATTTCACAACTAGTGGAAGGTGAAATTGCATTTAATGCACATTACAGGAATGAAGTGTTACACAAGTCAAGTGAGACAAAGTTTGTAAATTGTTGACTTTGTCCATAAAAAGAACTCTCAATTTTTTTTTCTTAGTTTTTGTAAATATTTAATTTCGGTAGGGACTATTCAACAGTGGTGGCGTACACATTTTTAGACTTTATGTCCAGCAGTAGGACAGTTTGTGGATCAACTCAAAAGGAAAATACTGTATTTTTGGTCTGCAGCGCCGAGGAACGAGCCGGCCAGATGTTACTCGTTTACACTTTGCATTTCCAGCAACAAATAAACTACAGTATAACTGATATAAAATCACTCCTCCGACTGTGATCCTGTGATATCACTCGTTGAATGAAGCGTAGATTATGTGAGAGCGGCGCTGCAGTTTGGTCGGAATGAGAGGAAAAGAATGCAGAAGAGAGGAGGAGGAGGAGGAGGAGGAGGAGCGGCCAGGCTGACTGGCGTGTTATTATCTGAGGCTGCGGCCAGTCAGGCTGATGTGGAGGAGAGCATGTGGCAGGAAGTGCACGTTTGAAGGTGGTGGGAATGAACCCGACTGAAAAGGGGAAGTTGTAGGAGAGCAAAGAGGGAATAAACAATGGGAGCAGGTGAGGTTTGTATCTGAGCAGGAATGAAACATGGAGCTTGTTGCCTGCACGCGTGGGTGTTTGTCTGCTGTGAGTGTGGAGGAGTCGCCGGTACAGCCACTCTGCGGGCCTCCCACTCTGAGATACTATAACTCCGTGGCGACAGTATCCATGGTTACACCGGAGATATCGCTTTTCCTTTAACTATAAATACCACAAGTGGGGACACCTTGACACACATGCACGCATGCACGCACAAACACACTGACTTGGCGCACGGGCAGGAAGTAGAGTTGGTGGAAAGAGATTGCACGAGATTGTGTTGCATATTTACAGTTTAAACACACACACACACACACACACACACGGTGTGAGTTGAATTGGTGTATCACGTCACGACAGCACCCTCCTGCCCGGTTTGGAGTTGCCTGCATGTGTGTGAAGGAGATTTTCAGTGTTAGTTTTCCCTGTGTGTTAAGTTTGTTTTTTGGGGGGGGAGTTAACCCCTCACCACCGCTCCTTTCCAGGGTCAGCATTGTGTCGCTTTGTGTCGTTTCGTGGACGGGTCGACTGCACCAAAGCTCCTTCTGTTCTGATGCTTTTGATTATGTCTGTTGACACATTCACACCAATAATTCCCACTTTTAAACACATTCAGTGTTAAACAATGAATGCAGGGGATTTTCTTTTTTTTCTTTTTTTCTTTTTCTTTTTGTCCCTGGAAGTTTGCTTCTGAAAACTGTAGTTGAGAAGTCAGCGTAACTTTTACAGGAAAGTCATAAATCTATGTTTCATACATACGTTTTTTTTCTCTCTTTCTTTCTTTATCCCTCTTTTGTTTTTGTAGAAATCTCTCGTTCAGGTTTCCAAGAAGGTAGGCAACATCCCCAACGTTAAATATAACCCCTTGATATACATACGTATATTCTCTTCATATATATTTCACATATATATATACATATATATTTCCTCCCCTTTTGGTGTTTCGTGCAGCTTTTTGTTGAACTCCTCCCTTGTGCCTTGAGCCTTATCTTTGCTCCTTTTTTCTGTGGTTGGCCCCTTTTTTTGAGCCTTCTGGTTTTGAGTGCCGTGTTTTGGCCCATTTTATTATTTTTATATTAATTTATTTCACTAACGCCCCCACCCCCCCATTCAGCCTCGAAACTCACTCCATGATCACGTGACACAGTAACACCTCACCCTCTGTCTCTTCTTCCATATTACTCTCTCCCACCTCGTCCTCTCCCCCCATCTTCACGTTTATTTTCCAGGTAGTTGGTTTGAATTTCGCCCCGTAGCGTTTTTAGATTCACTTGGACTCGTAATGGTGCAATAGATCAAACTGCTCCTCTCCCACCTTAACCCTTTGTTCACAAGGAGTTTATTTACTGTATAAACAGTAAACATGAAACAGTAAACACTATTTTACATCATCGTCGTGTCTTGCAGCGTCACGGTATCCCAGGGTTGTTTAATATTTCTAACCATTATCTGAGCCAACCACGACATCCACCCGACCCCCCCACACCCATGTCATGTGCCTGCTTCATACATCTGGAATGACATTTTTATCAGCCGTACTTCTGGGAGAAACGGTTGTCGGTGTGGCTGGAGATGGCGAGGAGGAGGAGAGGACCCCGGAGGGGGGGGGGCAGGGGATTCTCAGGCTGCGTTCTTTTCCGGAGGCTGCACTCTTCCTCTCTGTCATTGCTCTGCCCTCACTGTGGCACTGGCTCTCTAACAGCAACGGCAGCACAACTGGATGGCTTTGACCCACTCTGGCTGGAAACACACACACACACACACACACTGAAACATGCCGTGACACATGAACACACAGATATTTGCCTTTATGCAAATTCTACATTCAAATCTCCACAGACCAGTGCTCATTTCCACAGACTGAACCAGCAGGCAGAGCAATGCTTCTTGAGCTGGACCATTGCTCCACCTAGTGGTCATATGGTGGAACTGGCTTTTCGAGCTGTGATTGGTCAGACAAGTACAGTTCCATTTGCAGTGAAACGTGTCAGTGGTCTTTTTAAAGTGCTCCTGGTCGATTAGGACTCACTTGTTCATGAAACAGCTGATGTCACTGCTTCTCTTGTCGCCATTTTGCATTCATCACACTGAGTATGGAAAATGGCACAAGGAGTTTCATTTCACCAGTTCACCTTTTTTGTCTACTTCATGTCTCATGTTCCACGTTCTAACCATCATTTTGTTGCAGGGTTTTTTTTGTTTTTTGTTTTTTGTTTTTTTTTTCCGCAGAAATTGTTTTTTGTCTCTGGGCCTTTGAGCCTTTTGTTGTCTGTTCTTGTCTGCATGTCTGTTGTCTGTCTGTTTCGTCACTGTTTGTGTTTTCAGCCACGTTTGTTGGCTGGAGATGAAGTATGTTGTGTGTTGTCTCAGCTGCAAGTGAGGTGTGTGTGTGTGTGTGTGTGTGTGTGTGTGTGGGTCTGAACACGCCGGTGAGATGCGAATGCTCCTCACCTGCACTAGCCGCTGGACCCGCCCTCACTGTGTCACCTGATCTGT
Source organism: Centriscus cristatus (assembly GCA_037832705.1). NCBI lineage: Eukaryota > Metazoa > Chordata > Actinopteri > Syngnathiformes > Centriscidae > Centriscus > Centriscus cristatus. The sequence continues at coordinate 6,683,775 of JBBMJM010000015.1, read as the reverse complement.
TCCAAACCATCCCATCACATCTCCTCCCTAACACTTTCATCAGTTTCCTCATCACCTCTGTTCACTCAGTGACACAGTGGGACGTGCAGCCCACCTTAAACTTTGAATTCAGGGACGTGCGGTCCGCCTTAAATCTGCCAAGAGTTCGGCGTCACGCCAGATGTGTTTGGGTTGGAACCATCAGGCAGACACGGCGAGCAGCACGACGGCTCCTTGTGTCCGTGTGAACGTGTTGCAGCCCCCCGCCAACAACAAACTAAACTTGTGTTGATTTTTCTCGAGGAGTCCTTATGAGGGAGAGGGTCGGGATGAGGGGAGCAGGTGAGATACAGAACAGACTGCAAGTCCTCCAAGAACCCACCGGCCAATCAGTAGACCGGAGCCTAATCAGTAGATGATCTTTGAGCTTGTTGTGAATCTGTGGGAGGAGGGATGGGGGGTACGGGTGGGCTCTAATTGGTTGGTGATGGTGATAACAGCTTACCCAATCAGAACGGGACTTAAGCAGTGAATGGTAGCGTCCCAGAGAGTGAACGTCCTGGTGTGGAGGTTGGTGCATGATGGTGTGTGTGCGTGCGTGTGTGTTTGGGGGGGGTGTCATCAGTACCCTTCAGTGTGTGTTTGTGTGCAAGTAAACAGGAAGTAAACACACACATTCAGGCCCAAATTCCCACCAGAGAGCTGAGAGCTACACACACACACACACACACACGGGTACTTTAATTTATTTTCCTCGTCTTCATCCACGACCTCCTCATCTCCCTCTT
>JBBMJM010000015.1:6641588-6665780 GCA_037832705.1 Centriscus cristatus | reverse complement strand
CACACACACACACACACACACACACACACACACACACACACACACACACACACACACACACACACACACTGCACTTAAGTTCTGCTTGTGAAGATATAAATAAGTAAAATTGACCTTTGTAAAAAAAAAAGGTTTGTCAAATTAAATATTTTTATAATCAATCCCTGTTTTTTCAAATTCTACATTTTAAAAAATGTTGACCGTAAATTTAAATTTGTGACCTTTGTCCCCAACAATCCTTTTGAAAACAATTTAACCTATAATTAATTTTGAAATTTAATTAGAAAAAAAAAACCTTAATGTCTTTGTCACATTAAGATCTTTTATTTCTATATCAGAATTACTGGTCATTTTTATAACATGTTTAATCATTGAAAAAAAAATCACATTACGGCAAATGTGTTAAATCTCTTTCATGTCTTCTTGTTTTGTTTTGTTTTGTTTCACTGGAAGCACAGACACTGATGTCCTCAAGGTCAAGACTGGCCGACAGTGTGAAATGAAATTTTTGTGAAATAAAAAAAAAAAAAAGTCAGGTGTTTGTACATTCCAATATGCACATTTTCGGAATGTGTCAAAATTACTCTTCCATTATCAAATTAGGACATTACACTCTTGGCAGTGACGTGCGTACCAAAAGCACAAATTAAGAACAGAATATTCATTTGAGAACACTGAAGTGATTTTTCCATGGAAAATTTAAAGAATGTGATCTTAGTTACAAAATGTAAATTTAGGGAGTGAAATTACAATGCTCAACTGTTTTTCATCCGAGGTGAATAACAGTAAAGCATCGGCATTGGAAGAAGGGAAAAAAAAAAGCTAATTAGATATTCATTTTCTGCTCAGCTCTATTTTGTCATCCTATATGATTCGTATGACTCACATACAGTGCACTGACTTCATCGAAAGGCTCCTTCAATATGTGAATGTCATGTATATTTAGATTTCAGCCATTCATGTGTCAGCGTCGTAGACTCCTTTATCTGATGTACTACAGAAATCCCCCTATAGTGTTTCCCATAGTGTTGAAATTTCCCGCTATTGCTTGAACACCGTATACTTAATGATACCAAGCTATTGAGGGTAAATAATTGTATAGCTAGCTCATCTTCATCCAACCCTGAGCATCATTTTGTGTTTGATAAGTACCAGGGAAAGCAGAAGGCACAGCAGAGACAACAAGGGTTGCTCCTGGCGCCGAGGTTGGCATCAGATCCTCTTTTGTGTGTTTTGTAGGATGCTGCCATGCCTCCAGTTTGCATCTGCTGCGTTTCTAATCTTCCGGCAACCAACTAGAAAAGGTCTTTTTATTGCTGCTTTTGTCATAATACATGACATTTTAGTCATAATTGAGTACTTGTATGACGCAGAAGGGATGCTATTTCATTGTTTTATTTTATGAATCCTGTTCACTACGGAGCAATAGGAAGATAGAATTTGACAATCTATTTAGCTTTTAAAAACAGTGATCGGTGATTCAGTATCGCCGTAGCGGATCAGACACGATCATTTCGTGTTGTCCTCGACATTTCTGTCGGTCGAAACCTTGGCAAACACAAAATAGCATTCTTTTACCGGGATCACAGAGATATTCATGCTCGCTTTCCTTTTTCGCATTTGCAAGCGAAAGCATCTTTTCCCTTCTCACTTTACCAGGCAGTGCCCACCTCCAGACAATGCAGCCATATTGTGGTGGCGTGCGGCGCGGCGCCATTTTGTTTTGCACTGTGCCAGGGAGGCAGGCAAATCACCAGTAATGGTTGTTAGAGGTTTGGCGGTTGGCATCAAACCCTCTTTGTCTGCTTGCAGCATGCCTTTGATTCGTTGGTTGGCATCCGCAATGCAGTGGGCACATTGGAAAGTTTTTTTTTTTTGACAGTGGCAGAATGGAAGCTGCTTCCTTTGTTCTGCTGCAACTGCGCGAAACAAACAAACATACAATCAAACACAAAGACACTAGCAAGCGGCTTTATCTGAAATAGAATCTGGTGTTTGTGCGAACTGCCAAAAAACATGGTTTGTGTTTTCCTTTGAATATTTTATTCTATTCTGCGACGTGTCAGCGATCACTTCTGCTGTGTAACTGCGCAACAATATTATTTTTTGGTTCATTTTTTGACGTTTCTTTTCCGACAAAGGTTGGTGTGCCGGGTGAATTTCGAGAGGGCACTCGGCGCCCTTGTTCTGGGGCACGGATGCGTTTAGCCCGGTCTGTAGCACCCATGTGCATGCCCAGATGAATGCCCGCTGGGAAGAAGGCCGGGGGCTGAGAGTGGGGGTTGTGGCATTCATTGTGCCAACTGGCAGGCCTGGTTCAATACAGGGCCCTGGCTTTCTAAACACTCGCAGACACACACACACACTCAAACAAACACACTCACATACTGCACAATGTACTTTGATGCACTGTTTTATTCTGATCTGATGAGGATTTTTTCCCCCTGCAAATCACCGCTCTATTCCCAGCTGCATTCATATTTTACGTATCCAGTTTGACAGCTGGATGGAATAGTTGGAGTTGGATAGATAATCAGCGTGTTTGGACATGTAAGAATACATGTCAGGCTCGTTTGTATTTTTTACACAGCGCACTTCTTATCTAACTCCTCGACGGTTGTGGGACTGTAGTTGCATTCACTGAAGGTCTCACTAGTGCTCATTGTAGCACATGAACGCACAAGAGTAATAAACTCATTGAAGGATTTTCATGTTGTTAGAATGCACATTCAATCAAATGAAAAATAAACTAGAAAGAAATGTATATAGAAGTTATTTTTTTTTGTTCGAAATAATGTGATATGAGGAAGAACAGTGCAGGGATTGTAACAAAGTACTGCAAGGATACTGGGCATTTTTGACAATTATCAGTGGATTTCCTCTGACGGAAAGGGATTGCAGAGGTAGTCCAATGGGAGACTTAAGAAGTCGAGGTCAAGCAGCTTTCCCATTACTCTGCCACTGAAAGTTAACACAACCATAAAACATCATTACCTTGACCCCCCCCCAGTAACCCAACTTTTTTCACACCGTCCTGATAGTCTATGGAAATGGATGAGTGCATGCTGCAGTGTTAATGGAGACCTTGTTTAACGAGCGACAGACTTAACCTCTGCCCCCGGGGCCGTGACCTTTGCAAAGAGATGTGTCAGGGTGTCCTCTGAAGTTTAATTGAGCAAAACAGATCAGTGAAAACGCCACCATGTAAGCCCAGGGCATGTGGAGGAGGAAGACTTTTTGCCTTGGGGGTTTGGTGGCCAGAGGAGGAGGTGGAAGGGTGTAAGCCCCCCTTGTTGACCTCCTCAATGGAGGTCAAACCACAGCGGTCACAGGATCACTGGTGGTCTATTGGCAACTGTTTGTCTCCACTCCCACGCCGCTCCTTCTGGTCTGTCTGGTGGTCCTTTGGTTCACTGGCCTAAGCGAGGGGGAGTAGGCAACACTGACCTCCCCTCCACACACTTCCTCACCCCTCTGTCTCCATCGTCACGCCTGCCCATTGCCTGCTCATCACGCTGCGTGGGGTAGCTGTTTGCATCTTGTTTTTCCGCCCAGCTGCCTCGGAAGGCTTTGGTCAGGCGGCCAGACCAGAGGTCTGACCTTCTGGGTCACAGTGGAGGTCTGTGACTAAGCACAACATCTATTCCTCCCACCCTGCATCCCCTTATCCTCCTCTGCCATCAGGAATCACCCCTGCGGCACACTGCCGAGCCAAATGACTGGCTCACTGCTTCTCCCTCTCCCAGTCTCTTTTCATTTCTCACTCTCTGGCTTTCCCTCAAGTCAGAGACTCCAGCCATGACAGCTGTCCTAGGCCAAAGCACTTGGCCAGAGAGAGCATGTCTGGTTTTTTGCCAGAAGTGTGAAACCAAACTTGTAAGTAGACAGTATTAAGGACACCACTGTTTGTCTTCACTACTCCGGGTTAAGTCAAGTTCCTCTCCATGTTTTTTCCATTGTCTGGCGATGTGAAATTGACAAACTCTTTGAAAGTTTTTTTTTCTTAGACATTAATTATAATGCTGAGCATTCACAGTCAATCAGCTGGACAATAAGTATAAATCCTGGGGAAAACCCTTAACTAAGTTCCTCTCAGTGAACTGTACAACCCTGTGCCTAGCTTCCATTCGTGGCTTTCTTATTAGCATGCAGCAGAGCCTGCGGTGTCTGGCTACCTCTATCTCAGAGCCATAACCTATCGAACACATTCTCTCAATCTAATCCACTTAGAACTCCTTCCCAGCTTCACCGCTTGCCTTATTGATTTCCGCTTCCCACTAAATGTCTTCCCAATCCTTTTTCTCTAAACCCAGGAGCTATTTATGTTTTGCGCTGTTCTTTATTTATTGCCTGCTTGTTTCCCTCTTCTGATTTTTCTTGCTTTTCCCTGTCTTTCTTTCTTTTCTTGTCCTTCCTTTCTTCTTTGGTTATCTGCACCTGATTTTTCTCTGCCGTCGCTTCCCTCCTGCTCTTCGTCAGTCACTAACCTGGATGTGGTACAGCCAGGTTGCCCAGCTCTGTATGAAGCTTGTGTTAGTAGCAGCAGGGTTTTGCTCCAACAAATACCTCAAGGCTTAAACAGGCAGTGTTACCTCCTTAGCTCTCTTTTGTCTGCCATGTGTACATAAACCTCCATGGAAACAAGACAACTCTGAGTAGAGGCCGCAGAGAAACGTGGATGCTTTCTTTCTCAAGAAAAAATTTACAACACTCTTTTGCACTGCAGTGGTGTGTTTAATTTGCTTATGTCTCAGTTTGAGCTGTTGAATCTGTCCAAAAATGGGACATGGGCCTTTATTTGTCATTCTGGGGCACAGACATCACGTTGAAAGGGCTTTTCATGTCTAATTCAGGAGTAGACTCCGTTTTGCTTCTGTTGCTACACTTGGGTAAAGACTGCAGTTTGTGTCATTAGACTATGGTTAAGATCCCAGCTTCATCACATTTTCCCAGGCTTTTGGGGAGGACCCCAATGCATTTCAAATCCCCCCGAGGCCACTTGACTGGAGGACCGGCACCTCCCATTCCTCCCAGATAGATTCCCCACCCCCACCCTGTCTGTTAGTCCTCCCAAATGAAGACAAATGGGTACATTCATCCCTTAAACCAGGCACTACACTGAACCTCACTGTCCTGTCTTACAAAGGCCCTCGCTGCTGCCTGGGTTCTCCATCCATTGGTGGCCCTCTCTTCTCTGCTATCAAACTAGCACAACTGCTAGACAAATACTATCAACCCATTTTCCACAGCGACTGGTCCTGTTTGACAGCCGGATCGGTACAGGGTGATTGCAACCTTGAGAATCAAAAGCCCTAAAGAATTCATTCATTCATCTTTTTTGACCTCTCATTTTTCAAGTGAGTCAGGAGAAAACCCCTCAAGTACCAGCCTGAGAGTTTCTTGCAAAAGCCAGTCGCTTTCACCCAAGAAGGAGCCTTGTGAGTAACCAATGAAGGGAAGAAAAAACGGGAAGGGGTAGTTGGTGGGGTGTGATGAGGAACTTTGTGCAGGGATAGACAAGCAGAGTGGTTGCCCAGGAGACGCTGACTTCTCTGTGCAACCCTCCCACCCACCCACACACCCACTGCTTTGCCCCATCAATGCCTTTTGAGTCCAGACAGGGCCGATCAGTGGCCCAGAGTGATGGTTGTCTCCTCTTTTGTTTGGTGGTACAGTACGGCCCATCACTGTGAGGGCGACAAGACCTGAGCGGGACAGAAAAAGAAAGGCTTGCTGCTACACCGCTGTGCAAAATTTACTTTTGGGTGGGCATATTGCTGTTTGGGCTGGGGTGGGGGAGCTATCCCCAGAGGATTTCTTTCTAGTGCAGGTCAAAACGGTGTCTGGAGTTGGGAATGGCCAGCGAGGGGACGGATTCATCCCTGTCCTATTGAGTTGTCAAACCTAGCCAAAAAGCTTCCACGCCTCCCTCACATATGTCAGGTTTGATTCTTAAAAAGATATAAGAACCACCTGAGATCATTGGAATATCCTAGATGATAAATATAAAGAATAAAACAACCCCAAGTACACTGAAAAGTAATTTTCAGAATTAGCATTAACTAAAAAACAGTTCTTAGATAAACATATTTAGATTTATAATAATTTATAGGTTAATAATACTCAAGAAATACAAATCCACATGTTTAGTGCTCATTTGGCCTCTACCATCTACGTATCTATAGATAGGAGGGAATGGCCCCACACTAACAGGATGACTAATTATGCGGATATTCTTCCTGGGAATGACAAGTGTTCGTGACATGGCCTCAGGACTTATATGAAACCTATATGACATTGCTCAGGCGTGAATTTTTCTATATTGACTTGTTCTGTCTCTACTTGCTCGCAGGAGGCCCCAGCTGGCAGTTAAGCTATACTGACTTTCCCAAAAATTCCCATGTGGAAACACATAAACGCACAGAAGGAAATGCACTTTCACACTCATGCATCCATATGCATGTGCAAGGCGAAAACCCTAAACTCATTTAATGCGCACACATTTCCGATCATTGGTCATGTGCACTCCCACTCACAAGGCAGCATTTAGATTCAATGAACCACAACTTCTCAATAACGACAGGGCTCTGGCGTTGTCAGGGTAAAATTGAAAGTGAGAGAGCTTTAAAAGCTCGTTCCAGATTTACTCAGGCAAGAGTGTAATTAGGCCTCCAACATGTGTGCCGACCTACAACCCACAATTACACTGCAGATTCTCACCAAAACGGTATCTGCCGCTTTTAAATCTCATGATGTAGCATATATTATATTACCAAGGAAGTTGTGTAACAAGGTCATGAGGCCAAAATAGTGGCTCACCCTTGCGTTATCTGTGTCGTGTCCCATCTTTTCTGAGCTAATGAAACACAGACCCGGCTAATTTGATATTTGCTCAAAAGGGCCATGATGTAATTGCCGATCTTCCTTCATTGTTTTCACAGATTTGTTTGCCACCTGTGGCCTGGGAGTTATACATGTTTTTCTTAGCCTTTCGAGCAGTTATTATGACCCTTGCTGACCTCCTCATGGCTAAATGAGTAATCCACCAACTCATCTCTTATGGGATCCCAGCTGCATCTGGATGGTGTTTCCCAAGAACATCTTCATTTGCTTACATTTCTGTTTTACAAACTATTAGAGGCTCACCAGACATTTGTTCTCTCCCTTTTTCTGCAAAACCTCTGGCTGTAACTTAGTTTGCCATGTGTGTCTTGTTAAGGGCAGTTATGACAAATGGCAGCAGCTGTACAAACTAATCCCTCTGTAGCTTTCACACATGGCGCCCAATTAACAATGGACCACTGTGGGGCCCTAATCCACAGTGCAGCCATCCTCTGGTCCTGTTTGCCAAGCCAATACTGCCCCAGGAGACTCTTCTTCACAGCTCTCTTGCTGGCCAGAGTCTAACTCCATTCAGTCAGAAGATAGTGAGCACAGCATGGTCTGCTTCGGTTTGGAAATTCAGGAGCCATCTTGTTTGTTTCCATGCTGCGGATCCTGGTACACAATGCGAACGTTTTCTTTGTCCTTTGGGAATTGCTTACTCTGAGACACCACAGTGCATCTGCATGTACATTTGAGTGTTTGGGACATTTGCGTGTGTTCTGCTTGTGGATGCATGTGTTAAACCACAGCTGCAGTTGATAGATAGATTTAAAGTGGTTGCTGATTGGGTGGGTGGGAGCAGTGTGTTCTGGGGTTTTGGATGGGATATAGCATTCTTTCTCCTCTGGCATATTTCCAGTAGCTGTATGATGATAAATCTCGCCCCAGATTAGAGAATGCCCAATGTAATGCACCTAAAGTGTGAAGAGAGAGTGCTTCGACATGGTGCATTCACTACCGCTTCGTAAAAGGTAATATATCGTATGACTGTTCAGCAACTTTCTTAAGAACCTTAATGGTTCTTCTCAGACGTGGACTGATCCAAACACAAAACATCTATTAACGTTCACAGGAAATATGAATTTGTAAAGTCCACGCAAGGCTGTTCCAGCAGTGTTTGCATACCTCGGCGAAAGAAGTTGGTTTCAAATTACAATAATAATTCTAAATGGACTTGGGGAATTACAATGATGAATGAAATTATTATACGATATATAGAAGAAGACAGTAGCACTTAGATATAATCAGCATGGACTGGTATTTCCAAATTTTCTCCCGTCTGATGCAAAACAAAGCCAGAAACAGTAGTTTGAAACTTAAAAGGAGGTTGTTGAAGGGTCCACGGCCATCAGGAAAACGATATGGGTCCCTGCCAAATCTATGACATGAATAAAACAAATGGATGAAGGAAAATGAAAATGGCTGGGGTGTGATCTCTGGCAGGCAGCGTAAAAAGCAGTGCCAACTATTATGAATGGGAAGCTGCTGCTGAGCTCATGAAAAAAAAGGGGAAAAAAAAAACACTTTTATTTTCATCCTCCATCCAAGAATAATTAACCGCGTGCAGGCCTTCTGGTGAGGGTGGAGAAAGCCACAAGACACTTGACTAACGTCCCACCGCAGAGGACAGCAAACACAGAGGGGAGGAGATGAAAAAAAAGTGGTTTTGTCGGGTGACTTACAGTTAGCCATGTTTAAAGGAGCAGCTGAAACCTAAAGTAAAATAAAAATACGTTCAGAGGCTCATGCAACGGACATAGCGAACCAGTATGAACACATTTTTGCTTAAAACAACAACCATCTAAGATGTCTGCGTGAGAAATGATTACTGTGACTTATTTCTCTTGCTGCTGACGTTTTGTTGACTTAAGGATTCATCCATCAAAAGGGGGTGGACAAATAAACACATGGAGACAATAATGATTAGTTGCAGGCTCATATTAATGTCCTGTAACGCAATAGACCATTATTAATGTATGACTTACAGGTTTCTCTTAGTTAGATAGTAGGCACGGTGATATGATGTCATGAGCGAGCAATATAAGTTCCAGAAATACATTCATATACCAGTACAGGGCCTGACAAGACAGGACAGGACAGGACACCTCACATCCCATAGTGATAAGCACAAAGTTTGTGCATTTTGTTGCTCATGGGTAATACTGGTTCCTTGCGCTCTGGTTTCATTGCTATTTCCCTGGCGGACATGTTGGCTAGACTTGGACTATTTAATTTATAATCCACTTGTGCTGCAGGCAAGAACAGACACATTGTTTTAGTTTTACCGTTAAACCTTCTTTCAGTCGCCGTCTTGTATGTCACAAACATCGGCCGTCGGTGACAAAGCGCGTACTGTTTTCAAGGCAAACGCTTAAAACAAAAACTGCTTTACCCATTATGGCTATTAAAGCAACGTTATCAATGATCAACATATTCTCACCCAGAGACAGAAAGGAGAAGAATGCCCCATTGACTGATACTGGCTGCTAGACTGGTCGTACCGATCTGTCGAAGAAAAGACCAGTGTCGCTGTCGGACCCCCACTCCTCCCCAACTGCCTCCCGGTCTTTGCCTTCTTTCCTCTATATATGTCTCAATACTTCTTAGAAGAGGGGGCAGCTGGAGAGGACTGTGTGCGTGTGTATTGTCGAGGTGCTGCCGGGCGACTCTATCCCATGCTGGTGGTGCGGGGGGGTGCGGGGTGGGGTTGGGGGGGGGGGGGGGGACTGAAAATACATAGCCGTCACCTGCCAGACTGCTGGAATGTTAATGCTGTGGCTCTGATAATTGGATTTTGTACACACCGTCTATGAGGAACGTCCAGCAACTTTCCCCCCTTATTGTTCAGCCCAGCCCTGGACTCTCAATAGGGCTTGTCTATGTTTATACAAGCACTCACGTCTCAATAAAGACTGTTTACAATGTGTGTGCGTGTGTGTATTGGACTTCTGAACCAAAGCGCAAGTGTGTGTGACAAAATGATAAGAGGAGTGTGTCAAGTGAACAACTTGACAGTAATATATTTCCATTTGTGAAGTCTGAATTATTTGTTTGTGTTCAGATCTGGTCCATACTTGGTTAAAAACTTTTACAGTATCCCTTTTCAAAACGTGTTTTTCTCCTTTAACCTCCGTAGCAGCAACGTGCCTTCATGTTCTGAACTTCATACACAGTCAAAGGTAGGCACACCCACCTTGAGGTTAGAGGTGAAGAGGAAACGCTTCCTATTGGCGGAGCATGTGTGAGGCGTACATGATCTCGGATCATTAGGGAAGTTATGGCTCTTGTTTTTTGCGGAGGGAGCCTGGAATCGGGCCGGGAGCTGTGACACACTCGTTTCCCTATCCCTGGCCTCTCGTGCTATTTCCACTCGGGCTGCAGTGGCTTGAGCTGGTTAAACGCCTCGACTGCTCTGACCTAAATTCTTCTTATTCACCTCAGAAGACCCTTGGCTCAGTCAACCAACTGTTTTTCTCATTCCTACAGTTCTTTCAACATACTGAACGTATGGTTGTCTTTGTTTCTAAAAGTTCCTTCCTGTACATAAGGAAATCACGTTCCAAAAATGCCCCAGTATTCCCAGCTGTAAGCCCACTAAGCAGAACAGCCAGAAACAATGACAGAGGTTTTTCTGTTGGCAAAGAGACTTGTTGTGGTTAGATAAACAGCCTCTAATTGCATTTAATCTGTGTTAAAGTAAGACATTTGGAACAATTACTTTGGTATGTTTACCAAACAGCTGTTGCATGGATTCCTTTTTTTTCACATCTTTCAAGATGTAATGGATTTGGTTTACGCCGCTGGCTCGTGGGAAAAAAAAAAAAAAAAAAAAGAAATCATGAATTTGAATACCGGTTCAGGGTTTTTCCAGGCACTTGGGTTGTTACAGAATGGACACAGGAAATATGTTTGGAAGATTTGGTTTGAGGCTCGTTCACAGATTTCTACCTTAAACCACTACATGATGTCCCCTTTCCCCTACAGAACAAATACAGTGTGGATCTGAGCACGACTCTTGTGACGTATTGTGTTTGAAAAGCACCTCGAAGAAATCTGTGCAGTGAAGCAGTGAATAACAAACAGAACGTATATCTTCTTGCCAAGAGTGCTACGTTGTGTCCACTGTCTTTTCCCCTTTAACCTGGCAGTCGTGTGTTGTTGCATAAACAAAGGTCTGGCCAGCCACCTTTGGGCTATTGTAGCCTTCCACAGGGCTGAACTCTGGCCAAGTGGATGTTGTTGCAGGAGACGTCCCCGCAGCCAAACACATGAGCCAACCAGAGCCTGCCGTTCCAGGAGGCGAGCACTCACTGGATGATACCCGAGGATAGTAGTGTTTGACAGCCCCTGGAACACGTAGAGGAACTTGACTTTAGAATTCAAAGAAGGGGGATGAATCGGTCAAAGCCTAACAACATGACGCATTCCCTGCAAATGTCGCTGAACTGTAACAAACTGGAGCCACACGCTGGGTCGGCCATGACACGCGTTTGTGTACTTGTCCGTATGATCTGACATGCTACATGTGCTCGGTATTCATAATGAGGTGTTGTAAAATGCATGCTCTCTCCACATTGTTCTCATCCCACCCACCACCTGTACAAACAACAAGCTTATTGCGCAATGGGTCCAGGGAAAGGCTCTTACCGTTCTTGTCAGAATGAAAATGAGGTCGGCGAACACCACTTTTTTTCTATTTTCCCTCCATTTCTGTGCTACTTTACACTGCTGCAGCCCAGGATCAGATCATCTTTAAGGTATTTGTCCACATTTGCTGAGACGCTTGTCACTGGGCGGAGAACAGTCCTTTTTTACAGTCTCAGTTTTTTTGGGGGGTGGGGGGACTCCTGGCAGTACTGTTAGTGCAAAACTATCGTCACATTTACCATAAAGAATTGTATTTGTACGAAAAATGTCTGTTCATCTTTTTCAGCAAATGCAGTTTTTTTATATTCGTAACTTACATATTCTATCATTGTAGAGGATCATAATAGGCTTGTTTGCGGATTATTAAAAAAGAGAAAAGTAATTTTATACCCCCCATTTTCAAAAACTTTTGGAGCACACTGAACTGAAATTTTTGTGTGCTCCAAGCAGTAGAGGACCTCCAGCTGTAAAGCAGGTATTCAAACTATCCAAATGTGCATAATATGCTCTGATACTTTTATGTTTTCTGTTGGTGCTGACAGGCATGGAGGAGCATTAATACCCTCAGCGGTTATTTTACCGCAGTATGTACATGTATCGTATGCTTTAAGATGAGGGAGAAGCATCCTGCCTGGCCAAACATAGTGCTCCCAGAGGCACCACTAGTGGACCGCGTCGTGTCTGGAACACTGTAACAGGATCTCCAGAGAGGAGCACAAAATGGGCGCTTTGTGTCTGAGATTTGTCCCGACAAACCCAGATAAGGAAACCCAACAAGGGTGAGCGAAAGGAGCTGCCTCTGTGACTTGAGCAAATAACCTTTTATCTGGGTCACGCAGCCAGATAGGCACGGCCTCCGAGCTACCACCGATGACCTGAGTGGTGGTGGAAGTGATGACCAAAAAGGTCATTTGACTCGTCCAAAATATTATTGTTTTTAGTGCAAACGCTATTTTGAGGTCTGTGAGGGTCGAAGGAATGTTTGGCTAATTGGATGTCCTGGGCTGAGTTGCTCACAGGGGCATACCTTTAGAAAGATTCTTAACCCTTTTCACACTGCCGCCGAACAGTGGACAAAACCATGTCACAGTGTGTGACATAGTGGTTGTGGAGAACAGACGTGGTGACACACGTAGACCTATCGATGGTCGATCTCAGCAGTAGCACAGCAGAGCTCAAACCTAACAGCAACAGCAGTCATAACAAGACCCACGCAGGCCTCCCTGTAACAGTGTCCAGTCCCTGGAGCTGTTTGTCTGTCTCCTCCTGCCCACATCTCCCTTCATGTCCCAGAGATCGCTACATCGACCATATGTGTCGGCCGACCGCAAAATGCTAAAGCCATTACTTGGCCCACTCTCGTGAAATTGAAAGCAGGAGCCAGTAACAGCAGCAGCGCCGACTCGTTTTGGCTGAATGTATGAGGGCAGTGTTTGTTGAAGCCAGTCAGATGGTCGTGTTCATGCTGACTTGTTGACGGCAGCGGCCTGCAGATGGCTGATGGCTTGTTGTCATAGCACCGGATCCTCCCTATGGTAACCCTTTTGGTGATGATGCTCATGTAGTTACATAAGTTACATGTGACATCCGCATCCGTGTGTGTGTAATATGACATGAACTGACCTTGTTTGTTAAACCTGCTTTTAAAAAGGAATGTGCTCAGCCGATAGTTTCCTATAGTCATTGCATCTACAAATAGGGACTTAGAAGATTTAAGATTGCGTTACATGTGCCGAAAATACGTATTTTGCCGACCTATTCTCAAGTTCCTATTATCCTCTGGGCACAAGCCTGCTGCCCTAACTTTCCTTAGATTCTCTAGCTGCAGTATCTCTTGCAGGAACCACTTGCATCAAATGCATTAGTTCAGGGTATTGTGTTACATGCAGTGTACATCATGCTTCACAATTGTGGGTAATTTGTGTGCGTCTACAGGCAAAATTTCTCCAAGTTTGCTTTATTTTATTATCATCCCTTCGCATGTTAGTGATACTGTACTTGAGGCAGCTGCCTGATTTTATTAGTGATTTATTGTTGGATTTTGTGTGCAGGCTTGGACATAAATAGGTTTTGTGGTTTTGACAACACTGTTTCTTTCTCTTTTTTTAAGGCACATGTATGTTTCACCTCTTTGTTTCTATTCTCCACTTAATTCCTTTCATCAAAGTTCTCCATGGTGGCTCGCTCACTCAGCGTGTCTGCAGCTACTGGTTTTAGGTAACATCTCCGAGCGCAGCTGTAAAAGAGAAGACTTACTGGGAAAATACAGCATCTACGTCCCATGCTTGCCTTTGTGAGTTCTAACCCCAGCAGCAGAGGTAGATCCCATTCTGTTTCTTGTGGCATTTTGTCTGTTTTTCATCTATTTATTTCGTTATTTGAACGGAAGATGGGTGTTTACGGGATAAGAGCTCATGGAGAAGACTTATCTTCAAGCGCACGTCTGTCATCTGCTGCTGCAGACAGAGTGCTCTTTCATTCGCCTCAGTGAAAGAGGGTTCACAGAGATTTAAGGGCCAGCATTGTTTGTGCTCTGCGATGCTTAATCACGTTTGATTGGACACCATATTAAAACTTGGGCTCCGGATGGGAGAGTGGGTCTTTGACTAAAAATGAGCACCCGTCCGCCACAAAAAGGAGTGGCACGTTGGATGACGTTATCAAAGACACAGCTTCAGATTTAGGCCAAGACACAGGATGAGAGAGAGAGAATGTCTTCAGTTGAATGGAAGCTAACACCTCCCAGTTATCAGACAGATTTCCATACAAATGTATCGCAAATCGGTGGTGAGAAAAGCAGAATCACATTTTGCAAACAAAGCGCATTAACTCTGACAAAGCCTACAGTCTTGACCTTATACTCTGTAAAAACCCAACAACAGCTAAGAGGTCCAGCAGCTTTGGAACATTTTTTTCTCTGCTTATGCTGAGGCGTAAGATGCCGGGTCATTCCTAAAACACTTCACTTTCCCACAACCCCACCGCCTCCCCCCTGCACTCCATTTCACTGCAGCACTGATTGCACGCAGTGTTTACATATTCCATAGAGCACTGTGACAGAGATAAACCTCTCCTGATGCTTATCCCCTGGCCATAACGTGGAAACCACTAAGATATAATGTAAACCAAACGCTGCAGCTGCCCTTTCATGTCTCAAGTGCCAGTTCTGTGCGCTGAGCGAGAATTTCGAGAGCTCGGCTTTAAGTAGCATCAGTTAAACCGCCATCACATTGTTTCTTCTTTCGTTGACAAGCTCTGTAAATGTTTCTGTTGGTGTTTCACATGGTAGCAGACAAACACTTGAGCGCCACGCTCTGAAACCTGGACCACTTTTTTACCAACAGCAATAGAATAGAAGAACCCAGAATGCCCTTTATTGTCATTTTACAGTGCAGTTGTAGAACGAGATCGGATAAACGGTTTACAAACCATCACCAGCTCCTTATCATTGATGGCGGAAAATTATGAACAGCACAAGTGTTTTGACATACATTTTATGCCCAGGGTTGGTGTTTGATATTAAATGTGATTAATGATCCACATATCAGCAAAACAGGCGAAACGGCGAAATCCCGCAAAGTAGGTTGTGGCGTTACACACAGGGCTGCACTCGGAGGACTTCTTGGCATTAATTGGCCCGTCTCTCCTGTGGCTCCCAAGTATTCCTGTCATTCTCCTCAGCACGCTGTGGTTTGTACATGTTATCACTCTGGAGGTTCTGGGTAGTAAATGTGTCACAGGGAAATTACACTGGCCTAAAAATACCCTGGCATATGCATTTCCCATCGCCTCACATTTGGGTTGCTCTATGTCTTTGGCTGCCCGGGATTCTGCACCGTGTTAGTTCCAGCAATGCAGAAATGAAAATCCAACTGCTGAAATCATCAAACTATTTGGAAAAACGTTTCACCAGTATTTCCTCTGAGTCAGTGAATTTGAGAGGCAATTCCCTCTGACGTTCACTTTAAACATTTGCAAATTGTGCTTTGTTCACATGAATGTACTCGCTGGCCTTTGCCGTTGGACTATGCTCTATAGGTTTCTCGAAACTGCTCCCTTTCGCACCTGTGCCACACCCATGTTTAATGGCGTGCCGATGAGCGCGGGTGTTTGCTGCAGGGCCACTGTGCAGTATACATAACCTGCTATCAGGACACACACTCACACACACATATGTTCACAGTTGGGTTTACAGAACAGGCTGTACCACAGTTTCAAAGG
Source organism: Centriscus cristatus (assembly GCA_037832705.1). Taxonomy (NCBI): domain Eukaryota; kingdom Metazoa; phylum Chordata; class Actinopteri; order Syngnathiformes; family Centriscidae; genus Centriscus; species Centriscus cristatus. Next base: position 6,650,027 of record JBBMJM010000015.1, on the reverse strand, counting down.
TTAGCTTAGGGGAGGAAATGAGGTCGTCATCATTACTTAGTGGTGTTCCGTCAAGTTGACCTGTTTTTTCTCTGTTTGTTTGTTGGTTGTTTGGTTTTTTTTTTTGTTTTTTTACCTGGGAAGTTTCGCAATCCAGTCAGCAGTGCAAACATCAATATGTGGTTACATTGTAGGAATGCATTAATTGACTCCAATGGTGAACGGCTTCTCAGTGTTGACAGACTTGTTTCTCTCTGTGCTGCGTTGCCTCCATAAATCTTCAACTAATCCTCCAAGTGCAAGCTCATCCCACTTAATTTGTTTGCCTGCTTTACGTCCATGAAGACGTTCTCCAGCGGCATCTAAGCCATCACGTTGTCAAGCCCAAGTGGCTTCTAAGTCTCGGACCGATTCCCGTCTAGAGCTGCTTTGATTCTCCCTTTATCGTGTTTGATGGGGCTGTTTTATTCCCCTCCTCCTCTTGTTTACGAAAACGGCCCGATAAGACCTTCGCCGCGAAGCTGAACTTGCAGTCTGCTGCGTGGCCACATGGGCAATGCCGAGGCCTACTTTAATCAAGACAAGAGAATGACCCACTTCATCTCATGTTAATTTGCTTTTTCGGGAAAATTAGCTGGGATCGACTATAAAGAATTTTTTGGTCCCGTTACTAAGCTGTCATCAAAGTAATATCTGTGCATTGAAGTAGGCTATGTCGACATAATTCCTCTGAGACCACCCCCCCACCCCTCCTTCATACACAGGAACGCTGTTTATCCATACCATTGTGTGATAGCATTGAATCACTTTGCCTGGCTGTTTGTATGAAAGCGGGTCTAATCTGTTGTAAAGCAGAGAAGTGGCCCTTTTTACGAGGTGCTAATGGCCTGCTAATTCTTGTGGAAAGGCAAAGTGACCAATTCATTCAGCTGAGTGTTTACTACCTATTGCCCTTTGACCCCTTTCTGCCAGGGTGAGGTCAAACGCAAGTTGTTGTCCCCGTGCGAGTGCCGTGTTTACATTCCTTCCCTGTGTTGGTTTTACAGCCTTTGCTGCTGTTTCTCATCACACATGTGCAGAAATCTTTAATGCATTTCACAAAGGAACACACATTTTCCTTTTCTTGAGATGGTTCTAGACTATCAGTTACACTTCAGATGTTGTGTAGCTGTTATGTCCTAATGCTGTGTGTGGCTGTAAGTCTTTCATCTAGTTAATCACTGGTCCATCCTTTTTTACACTTGTGTTTACTAGGACCTGTTGTCTTTATAGTTTCCACCGGCAAAACGCGTGTGAATAGCAGTGGATAAAACAAGAGGTGATTTAGTGGCTTTGTCACAATGCAGCCTGCTCTGGCAGCAGCTTCCTACCTTTGTGTGGTCGAGGGCTCAGGGGTGCGGCAGCGGATACATGGCTCGGATCCCGGCAAGCTCCGAGGAGGGAAGGAAACCGAGTGTCAAAGGCGATTGCTTGCTGCTTCTGTTATCTGAGCAACAGACACTTACAGTAAGACTCAGTGAGCGTGGGCGAGGATAGGAATATGCCTAGGACATGTACGGCACTGACCACAAACTGTTTGTCAACGGGAAAACAACAAGAAAGGAGGAGCACAGTGGAAAAGTTGTTGCGTGTGGACTGCTGATGCATGGTTTCTTTCTCCTGCTCCTCGCAGCACAGGCCTCTCCTGTAACCTTCAGAGAAGCCCGCGCAGGCCCCAAGTTCAACGAGTGCATGAGGCATATTTTCGCTGAGCGTGCTTGGACCGCCCCACTAAACCCCTCGACCCCCGCCCCCCTCCCTTCTCTCCATACATACTGCTTTTTCCCCCCCTCCTCCTAAAGAGGACTCCCTGTAGGCCTCGCCTTTCACAGTGCCTGCAAAGGAAATACATTACGTGTAAAAAGAATTCCATATGGTGTCATATGATCTGTGTAATTCTCGCAATTGATAAAAAAAAAGTCACTTTGTAGACACAATTCAGTCCTTTGTAAAGGCCTCTGTACAGTATGTACTGTAAAATCGACTTCACTTACTTCTTTTTTTACAGTTACAAACAAGTTTTCCAACAAGCGATCATACCCTTTACAAAGAACACACTGTTTTACTACAGAAAAAGATACAGAAAGAAAAACAAGCAGCTTTTTCATCCCCCATGATAAATTCCCTGCAGTCAGTTGTAGTCTGTTTTCTGGAGGTGCTTCTGACATCAGCTGTTTCTGTGAGGCCTCCTGTCTTGGCTGAGGGCAGCGGGTCTGTGGCAGTCCTACGGCGTTGGCCGGTTCCAGGTGAGCTCTGCCAAGTCCAAGTGGCTTGGACCAAGCCGCACACCGCGAATGGGAAGTGTTTTCTGCAGGGCTGCCAACCACGCGGGAGCGGGGACTGTTTAAAGGCCTTGTTACGCCATCAGGGTCGGCAGAGAGAGAGATAAGGTGTTCTGCTGAAGAAGGCCGATGAGGAGAAACGCAGCGGAGGAAAAGAGCGTGAATGTAGATGTGTGTGCACAGGTGGAAGATAGTTTGCCCCAGCGGCGACTCTTCAGAAACCCTTTGAAGGAGGTGTCGGGATCGTTTCTCCTCGTCTGAATGACATTTTTAATCTTGCTCAAGAACGATATAGTTGAAGCAGGTCTATCTCTTGACTGGAGGCCAAACAATTACGGCAGTATTCTTACTTTAAATGGTTGAGTTAAGAGAATGTCTGACTGCAGCTGAGCACTGACTGAATTATATCTGAATCAGGCTCTGACAAATTTGGTTGAATAATAATAGATTGATTAATCCAGTCACAGCCGGTCAGCTACAGCAAACTGAATGTAGTTGCTGTAGTGTTTGTACGTTCCGACACACACGTGTTTCCCACAATCCTGTGAGCCGGGTGAGCAAAGGAATCATCACTGCAGCCTGGTACTGGTAGGACAGGATTTGCGTTTGCTGATGGTATCCTGCCCCAAACCGAAGACGGTTGGAAAAACTCCTGCAGGCACTTGATCGGTTTGTTTGACAGCGGCATGATAATCATGAAAAGGTTTGAATCGCCGTTAGGCATTACTCATAAGTTTAGATGTGGACGCAGCTTCTTATATTATCACTCTGATAAGGAGAATGGGTCCCAGCTTCACGTGCAAACCTCCTCTGTAGCTCGCTGCTTGCTGCTCAGAAACACTAACGTATGAAAACGTCACAGAATGCTGCTGTGTTTACTGACCCAGGGCAGATCTGCCTTTAACTCTGTCATCCTGCCTCGTGCAGCATTAACCCCAAACCTGTTTTCTCTCCCACTCGCCCTCCATGAATGAACTTTTGGCATCGCAGATAAAGTGAAAACAACATGCTTGGATGAGTGGAAAGCAAAGGGCTGTGGGAGCTGGCTGTGAGGTGGGTGTAAAGGCCCCTGTGGCGTGGCCCTGACTGGACAAATCCTTGCAGGCTGAGGAAGCAGAGGAAGGAGTGCTGGGAGGACTACGTGTTGGTGGGAGGAGTGTGGCCCCGGTGGGTTTAAGACAAGACCGGCAAAAGGGAAATTCCTGTTTCTGAACTGAAAAGTGATGGAAAAAATGACTACTAGATCTCACTCATGCTGTTCCACGTCAAAACAGCCGAGTGCTGCCGTGATCTGTGCAAATATTTCAAGAGATTATGGTTTTGGAGCCTCGTGGGAAAGACTGAAGCAGCGCAGCGAGGACATCCAACTCAAACACGCTTAACTGTATAAGAACAAGAATATCGTCACAAATCAGAAACCCAGGTGAAGCCTGACACATGTATTTCTTCCGTGGATCAACAAAGCATTTTGGCACAAGCCCAGAGAGATTTCAGAAACAAAGGCCCTTTACATTCTTGGCCTATGAAGCAAGATAGGACCAGGCTTGCAATGCTTGATGACGCAGCATGCAAAGCATGGCTGCTGCGCACCTTTGTTCCACGCTGCATGTCGAATGTGATCACGTTTTGCTGATACTGTAACATCTGTCCGGGGAGAAGCCACAGAGGTAACCAAAGCACTGTGTCCTCCTCCTGCTTCGCTGTAACATTGGTTATGACTTTCAGACGACACAATCTGAAATTAATTTAGCGCCTCTGCTCTTCCCACTGTAAACTGGTGCTGCGCAGCCAAACCACATGTTGTTATTGCTGCAGTGGCAGAGGGGGCTGCCCCAGCAGGCCTTAGTAGCACCGAACAGATTTGCTCCCTGTGTTTTTGCCAGGAATGTGGAAACGAGTTCTCTCTCTCCCTCTCCCTCTCTGGCTTTGGAATATCTCGCTTAGTATGCACTTAAATCTGGTTTATGAATCACACACTTGTGGGTGCACGAGGAATGTGCTGTTAAACTGGAGAGATTAGATGCCTTCTTCGATCTCATGAAAGATGAAGATGTTTTGTCATGATTATGTGGTGCTTTGTTGTGGTTAAGTGACAGGCTGTTGACTATATTGCGTCTCTGGATGTTCGCGTTGGAATTGCGCATCTGGGACCCACCGGCGAACACAGCGAAGATGGTTTGCACCTTAACTGCTGTTAGCTGGATTTCTCCAGACGGTTGGATGGTCCATGAGGAACAGAGGAGCTCTGCTGTGTCTGGATGACTGCCAACGCTCTGACCTTGTGGCGGGCACAGCCGCTTTTACTCCCACTTGAGTTATGTGAGAACCTGGTTTATGATGCTGTTTTTTTTTTTTTTTTCTTCAAACTGCCTGGTTGACTAGGACTTCTTCCACCGACACTATTCTTTAAAGGCTTTTGGTTAATTACTCCTATAATTTCCCTCACTGCCCTGTGGCTTCACTCCTCGATCTTGTTCCAGTGGAGAACCCCACTCTCGACAACACGTCCTGCCCCCGATCCTTAACCCACTCGGATGTTGTGATTCAGGCCAGCTTTGACTGGGGGCCTCTGAAAGCCCAGTCTCCAGGCTCATTAACAGGGAAGGACGGGTTTTACTGGCCATGCGGCACGCAGCCGTCTTTTTATCCACCAACGAACCTGGACAACCTACAGTCTGTCGCGTTCAGGCGTCGTACCTGAGGTCATTACTGCATTATTGGAAGTCTAGAAAGGTGTTGGCGTTATTAGAACTGACACTCTATTAGTCTGACCTGCACCTTACCAGAAGGTACCATTTTACATGTGTCTGGAGTCGCTGATAGTACCGAACGAAAGCACAAGCCCTTAAATGTTTGACGTCGAAATGACAAACAGGGACCCAGCATTTGAATCAGGAGAACTATGTACAAATGTGATAAATGAGCAGTCGTCAAGCTTCTGGTTTGTGTCAGTTTCTGACGCTTTACAGACACATTTCAGCCGCTAATAAAGACCATTTGAAGAGGTTTGGTAACCTGCCTCATCCCCATGATGCACGTTAGGCTAACAGATGGGGAGAATGCTGACACAGCAACACTGCAGCCTGTACACTAAAGAAGAAGGCTATGAGACTGTGTTTATTTGCACCTGCAGCTTCATTCCCTTCCACAGTCGTAATGGCAAAACTAAACTGGCTCAACATCTGTTGGCAATGTCAGTAGTCTGTTTTTATGCTTGTAATGACACATTAAACTCTGTGGTTGAATCTCCCCCCTTTCCACCCGATGTCCCGTTCCAAGGGAGCAGTGCCAGCAAAATCATCTGACTGAGTGCGCGCTTTGTTTTCTTTGTCTGTTTTGGGCCAAGATCTGGTCTTAGATGTGGTGGTATTCTATGATCGGATAATTCCTTTCACGTCCTCAGTTTAAGGTGTGTGTGTGTGTGTGTTTGTGTGCATTTACCGCCCCTCGCTTGGCAGAGCTGTGGGAGTGCAAACAGTGGCAATGGGTGGCAGGGATCCTTGGTGGCCTCTCGCCCAGCTGGAGGAGAGCCATTTTGCCCTGTGAGGGAGCACCCATTCGCCCTGGCGAGGCCTGCTGCTCTCCGCAGCGGGAACTCCTCTTGGCTGAGGTCTGAGGCCGCCGTAAGTGCTGACAATCAGTGACACGTCACTGGCAGAGGCCTCGCAGACACATGGCAGCACACAAGTCTGAGGCGAAAACAAGTGTCTTTGCTTCTGAAAAAGTCCAAGAAAATTCATCGGATCGATGCCGACGCTCAGTTGTGGCGTTGTCATGTAATGTCCTTGTAATTCAGAGAAGACAAATATTTGTAATTTTCCCAGGGGATGACACACGTTTTGGATGTGTGTTTGCATTTGTGGTAAATGAAAGGATAGAATTGTGGCAGGTGTCAAAGATATAGTTTTCATCGCAGTGCTTCAATGTGCTCCCACCGAAAGTCGCAAAATCTCTCTCAGCTGTTTTTCACTAAGAAACATTTGAAGCCGTCGCACAATAAATTTCTTCACTGTGTTTAAAACGAACGCGAGCAGGCAGCTAAAAGCAGTTCAGCTTTGCTGCTGTCACAAGTAGACTGTCCCTGAACTACGATCCGTGGGCCGACTTGCCTCTCTTGGGAGAGCCGGGAATTTCCCAGACCCCCAAACACCCCACCCCCTGCTCCATCTCTCGTTCCCTCTGTCCCCAACACCCCTCCCCACCGGACTCGTCGAGACGTGCAGGTTTGAACCCTCTCACTCTGTTGTTGGCCTCCCATGCCCGTTGCCACTCAAGCAGCAGGGATCCAGTGCATTTGTCTCATAATTATCCGACTGGATGGGGGGGTTCGGAAGATGAAAGAAGCGAATCACAGAGCTCCTCTGTCAAAGGTCTGTCTGCCCGACTGGGGGGTTTTGGATCTATCTCCCTTGTCCTTTCTCTTTCGCTCATCTACTGCCCACCCCGCCACCTCTATTTCATCTCTCTCTCACACACACACACACACATGCGCACACACAGACGTACTTTTCCTTAAGGAATGCCACAACAGAGCATAATCGCCGACAGTGAACGCTCGTGCACAGCTCCCCCCACCACCGGCCACCCCGCTGATTCATTCACAACTACAAAACTGCAGAAATACCCCCCACTCTCACATCCTGAAAGACTTCAGACTCTCCTTTTTTCTCCCCCCTCACATACTTTGCCCATCGGCGAGCCGCCCACCTCACCCACTTGCCCCCTCATCCCTCATCCGCCTCCTCTTTTCTCCTCTCCACCCTCCCCGCCACCATCTTTCTCCTTCTTCTCCTCTTAACTACTGGCTAGGAGTTAATGGACTGTTTTGGCTAGTCTCCAGACGGTGAGTGTCACCTCATTAGCCTATAGAGGCTCGCTCCCAGACTGCTCCTTGTGTGTGTGTGTGTGTGTGTGTGAGTGCGCAGGAGGAGGACTAGAACAACGGAATGTCATTGGTCATTGGTCTGTCTACCCCCCAACCCTCCCATCACACACCCCTTACCCTCTCCCCTTCCCACCACTACAATGAATGAGAAAACACGCATGCATAATTAAATCTATAGTCTCGTCCTCACTCCACCCTCCCTTCCCTCCTTCCTCCGCAGACGTGCATTTAAAAAAATGCTCCTGCTTGGAAGTTTGCCATGGTGGAAAAAAGTGGTGTCTTCAGACCAGAGAGATGTGGCCAACCTTCCAACCTTGTATGGACCTATTCTTTTACACCCCGGCCCGTTGAATGGCAGCGTGGCAACAGCGGGCGAATGTAAATGCCACCCAGTCCTGCCAGTCAATTACTCCGTAACAAAGCTAATTGTTTGTTGGGGTTGGCCATTGATGGGCCCATTGTTTCAAAACAGATGCAAGGTCTTTTTTCTCACAGGCTAGACTTGATGATGATTAAACCTTTGAATGCCGACTGAAGCCGTGTAACTGTTGTCGGTGTAAGCAAATTGTGTCTGTGAATCATTTCACGTTCGTTCAACCTTTATATGTAGCGCTCGTGGTCTCGTGGTTATGTCCAATTTATAAAACGTCAAATTGTGTCAACCAACAGACATTTAACATGAACTCAGACAACTTACTGTCGACTTTTGTTGTCCTCAGACGCCATCGTGACGGTTGTATCTTTAACGCTTCAGACAACTGTTTCCAGCTGATATTTTATTATTAACACAAAGAACATGCAGAAAAGTACTAAACAAACATTGTGAGAAGAGGACAAGCAGAGAGAGAGAGTGGGGGGGGGGGGGGGGGCATGACCGCGGCGCCGTGTGCTGACTGGAGGCCAGCCTGCTCATTTTTAATGGGACAGATGAGCCCCTGTGTCATGTTGTGTGGCATAGTTTGTCGACACGCCACTTCTGACTGCATCGCACATGTACGTCTCAGAGCAGCTCGCTGCGGGATGGTGCGTGCCCCTGTTTGTGCATGTCAGCGTGTGTGAGTTCAGTGTGTGCGTGCATGTCGCATAACGAGATGAATGCTGGCCGCTGTGTGCTGCTACGTGAGAGGTTTTTGTTTCTTGTGTGTGTGGTGTGTGTGTGTGTGTGTGTGTGTGTGTCTCTGTGGAGGTGGGTCAACTTTATCCCACAAATTAAAAGGTTTACTCGTTGAATTTAGTTGGGTTAACCATCAGCAG
>JBBMJM010000015.1:6593571-6605227 GCA_037832705.1 Centriscus cristatus | reverse complement strand
TTTTTTTTTTTTTTTTTTTTTTTTTTTTGCCCCCCCCTCATAGGAGAGACACGGCTTTACTTGAGTTCGACAATCATTTTCAGAAAGCATTTCAAGTAGAATGCCCCTTCCAACGCGCGCGGCGCCGGGATCCGCCCCCAGCAGACAGACCCCACACTCCCCCCCCCGAGAGTCGCGTGCGTCTGTCCAATTGGCCACATTATCACTCCATGTCCACCCAGTGCAGTTCCCAAGTAGATGCCTTAAACACGTCAGAGAAGTGGCCTGCGACCTGCGCAACAATCACACACCGACTGATGCTGGTGAGACCTGTCCAATCGTACCCCGACGGGCCCGAGCACGCCTTTAGAAAGTATTTTATAAGTAGTAGATTTGTATAAATGTATATATATATCATATATATATATATACACGATATGCACACGTGTCAGTTCCCCGTAGATAAATACTGGAGCACAGTTTGACGTGTCGTGGCCCAGTACATAAAATCCACTAGAAGAAAGACATAGCACTTAAATAGCACATAGGCAATCGCCCCCCCCCCTCAGTGTTTTGAATCTCGTCTCACAGTTCAACCTCTCAGGCGTGAAACAGGGCATTATTTATCGCAATCATTAGCTGAACATTCGTAATGTCAAATCAGGCCGAGAAGAGCAACGCTGCTGCTTCGACACCTTTTGCACTCTTTGCCAACAACGGCGAAGGAAGCGTTTCCCCCGGAGAGCTCCCCAGCGCAAGCAGGGAGAAGGGGTGGGGGTGGGGGGCGGCCAGGCAGAAAAGGTTTTATAAAAATTAATCCTCAAGTCAAGCTTCATCTCTCCGTCTTCGCCCAGATTTCGGACTGTCACCCCGTTCTACGTGCACTGTTGTGTTGTTTTGTTCTTTTGTTTTCTTTGCAAAGAAAAAGTGCTTTGCAGCCTTTGGCCATTGGAGACCCCACTGAAGTGCATTGTCCCCAAGTGTGTGCGTGTGTCTGCACGTGCGCGCGTGTGTGTGTGTGAGAGAGAGAGAAATGTGTCACTGTTTATTTGAGCAGGCGACTGTACATAAAGGTAAATATCCTGATTGTGTTGATAGCAGTAGTCTGTGGGGTTGAACTCTGCTTTGGCAGCTTGAGTGTGTGTGTGAGTGTGTGTGTGTGTGTGTGTGTGTGTGTGTGTGTGATCGAGTGCCTCTGACACTACACGATGAGACAAGATGAGGGTCTTCGTACTGATGACCGCCTGCCACAGGACAGGAGTTTGTACACTGTAAACTTTGTCGAGAGTTCTTCTCTGAAGCCCGTTTCTTTTTGTAAATCTTCGGTATCTGGGGAAAATGAGTCAATTCCATTTTAGGAAGACAAACAAATTTAATTTGGCTTTTGTTGATGTCATTTTTTTTTTCAGCGGCTGGATTTGAGTTACAACTCTCCAGATTTCCCTGATGAATAGAAAGTGTTTCATGGGTTGTTGTATTCCTGTATGTAAAGTAAAAAAGGGGTATTCTACGCAGATCCACAAATATTAAAACAACAACAATGAAGGCTTTTTTAATTTTTATTATTATTATTGTTATTATTATTATCATTTCTGAACTGGTTAGTGCGTAGATATTTCTATTTGGGAAGCGCTTCTTAAATATTTGAATTGATGTTCTTGCATTAGTGTGGCCATAGCGAGTGTGATGTGATTTATCTCTCTCTCTCTTTTTCTCTTTTCGTTGGTTTGTTTTTTCGAGTATGAATTGTTGTCCCACGCGTGTGTTCTTGTAGCAGCTGGGAGGTGATGTCACTTAGCCAGTCGAAAAGGCCCCAAATTGCACCTGACACTAAGTGAAAAAAGCAGGGTAAAAAAAATGAAATTAAATTGATAAACGTCCTTAATGAACTTATCAGATAGTCAGGTTAGGGTTTTTTTTTTCTTTTTTTTCTTAGTTCATTTGTTTCTTCTCGTTGCAAGACGATTGGTGCTATTTCTCGCCATATTTCGGATTCGGCTGGCCAACGTTGAGCTGCTGTTTTATATGCAGACGACTCTGACAAACCTTGTAAACGATCAGCATCTGTCATTATGCACTTTCCATGCTGTCTGTGCCCGACGCGGCGCGGGAAACTTGTCATTCACGCTACAAACGCATCGCAACAGCTTCACCGTGAGGTACTGTACCTGCTGGCCGACGATAGGACGACTAAATGTACTTGGCTTTGCTTCACAGGGTCTGAATGTAGCCCGTCAAAAGGAAATTTGAATCAGTGTTCCGCCGCCGCAATGACTTTATTTTAGTATTATTGCAATGATCGTCGCGATCATGGAGAACAGGAAGACTTTATGCAAGGAGGACCTGAGGCACTCGTGTGTGATTTTCCCTTCGAACTGAATGTTACACATGTTGGCGCGCAGACGAGCGACACGCGATCATCCCACATGAGCAATACACACCTCCCATTACGTTGGCTAGCTGCTAGTCACTTCAGGTTGTTATGAACATGAGAAACCAGCATTTTTACAGGACGTAACATTCACCAAAAGAAGATGAGAATATAGCAATGCAGTGCCTGTTCAAGTTGTCCCCGTGTCTGTTGTATATACTTGTAAAATGTGATAGACTTACTTTCATATGTGACCAGAAGAATCGGCATCACACAGAGCAGAATGTGGCAAGCTCATCTGGAAATATGCTTCTTTTCTGTTTCTTTTTTCTTTTTTTTGTGATTGATTCCGCTTCACATTATGTCAGCACACCAGGCCCGTTTGAAGCTTGCTTCAAAAAAAAAAAGAAAAGAAATCCTAGGAGACATTTTCATTGCTCATTTTGTCGGGTGGAGGAAGGTCAGGGGTCAGTGCTACGTCAAGTTCAGTAAAACAGAACAAACAAACAACAACGACAAAAAAGTGAATGTTTTTTTTTTTCTCTGCAGGGCTGATTTCGTTTTTGGGTCTTGTGGCACTTTTAAGTCCCCCTGCGCACACATTGATGTATCATGGTGGAACTTTCTGGCAAACAACAACAACAACAACAACAAACAATATGTAAACAGTCATCAGTAGTGATCGTAGTTACACCGCAAGTGTGTGCAAAGGTCTATGTATGTATCTGAATGTACATTTTAGAGGACTTTTTTATCTTTTCTTTGACAGTTTAGGAGCCACAGGTGAACAGCGAAGGCCTTGATTTTGTTTTTCTTTCTTTTTTTTTTTCCTTTTTGATTTGATTTTGGAGAACGTCGAGCATTAGGCAATGCCTTCAAGCTGGTTACATTTGGTGCAGGGGCTAAAATTGCCACAAGATTAAAATCAGTGTAAATAAAGGCTCAACTTTTTGTGATTGTTACTGTTATATCCAGCCTATACTGCTAGCAGCTGTTTTTACTGCAGTCAATTACTGGAAGTGGATATATTTCCTATGCAAAACTGTTTAAACAATAAAAATGAGCTATGCTACAAAAAAAAAAAAATCAGCATTCTGGCTCTTTCTTGTGTTTATTTTATTCCTTTTTTTATTTTTTTGGAATGATATGATTTTGTGTAATTGCGATTCGAGGCCCAAATATAAACGTTAGCTTGAGGTCTGACATCATGTTCCGTCTGTTAACTGAGGAACTACTGATGCGCCGCGTCTGCCAGTTGGCGGGACGTTTGCTGGAAATACGAAACACATTTTTCTTCGTGATTTAGGGACCGTGTAAAAATTCCTAGGTGGGGAAAGGGAGAAAAAGGAAAAGAGAATGGGGTGTTTTGTCCCCCCTTTATTGTACACACAGCAGACAGCCATCAAATAATTACACCGCAGAGATGAGTTGGACCTTTCTTCTGCGGGACGTCCCCAGTCCATTCGCCGCAGCATGTGATCGATTGGACGTCTGATCTCATCCACGTCATCTGATTTTCAGTCTCATGTGTCCGGAATACAAATAATTGTGTCGAGTCGATTGTGTGGTCCAAAATACTCACACAGGTAATTTATTTACAGAACTGGTCTGGTCTGGACTCGATCTGTTGGCTTAAACGGGCCACGAGAGCAAAACAAGAGTTCAGAGTTGGTCAGCGACAGATAAGAGCAAAGACAACTATTTGACTTAAGTATTAAACTAATTGGATTTTCCTGATTCTCAGATGTGTCCCAGAAATCCTCCCTGCGAGCAAACAATAGTTTCATGTCCTGGAGCGATCCCATGACCCTGCATACCCATGTACCATCGCGGTATTACTTAGCTAATCTACTGTAATACCTCAATCCCTGAGGAATGGAAGGCCGTCTGCAGTGTTCGGGCCACAGGCGGCTCGGACCCCAGAGGGTCATGCGAGGCGACGCCCATCTGGGTCACTGTGTCAAGTACATGGAGCTCTGATCTAGTAAGCTGTTCTAATGGGATTGAGGACGTCGAAGGAGGCAAAAGTCCGGCTAAAGCACCAATTATGTCTCATTATGGGGCTGCGTGATGGGCTCAGGACTCAGCTGGACACTCGGTGCAACCAACGAAGACGATCCGTGGCGCCCGTTAGACTGGGCGCCCGTCCTCCCAGTGGCGGCACGAGGCACTACGCTCGTTTGTACCAGGAGCAGAAAAGCCCACCTGGCCTTGGGCAGGGAGTGTTCATTTGGCTATCATTAAAGAGGACCAACAATGTGGCACGCTGATATAAAATTACCCAATCTATAATGGTAATCATTATGCCATTTATCAAAATTGGCCGGGCGAGTCAACATCTGGTTTCCATAGAGGGCTCCGGTGGGTGAGGGTCTTGGCAGCGTCTTGTACCCTACATATTTTCCACTCTCTTTTATCAAGGCCTGCTGTCAGTGATTTGATGAAGCTAAATAGACGATGATTTGGCCCTATTATGTTTCGCAGGGCTCAAGCAAAAGGGGATTTGTTGATTGCCTTTGTGCCTTTTCCTCTCTCCTGCCCCTATGGATCCAGGACAGCGAGCGGAGCCTTGCGGTTCTCTCTGTGTACCGAAGAGAGGACGGGGAGGGAGGCACAGCGAGTACTCTCACACAGACCTGCGAGTGCGGAGGCAGGACGGGTCTGCTGGCCGCCAGCCAATGGCAGCACAAAGAACTCTGTCACGTCGCCGGGTTTTATGAGGGGGAGGATAAAATTCATCTTGTGTGCTGTTGCAATCAGGTGATGAATCTCATCTTCGGCATCAAGGTGCGAGTGCGATGCCGTTTATCTAGCAGGAAGTCGGACTTTGGGAATCTCGGTTTGCGTCGGCGCAGCTCAAGGAAGCGTTTGACGGTGTTTGACAAGAGGCGGTGCACGAGTCATGATTTCAATTCACAAAGCAAACAAGACATTAACCTCTGCATGACTTTGAAACAATCAACTCGGCGGAGCAGGAGAAGCATCTTTTCATTTTTGAGTCCCGGACGGAATCTCCCTAAACCCACGGAATTAGCGTGTTTAATCAATCTCGCAGATGCTTCGTTAAAATGCATTCGGAGATATTTTCAGAGCGCCGCCTTCTCTCTAAGAACAACTTTTCATGAGGGGACACTTGAGGCCTCAGACAACAAACTCTGTCTGTCTGCAAAAACGTCGCTGAAGAGAGCTCAAAGAATAGAAGAGGGCTGTCTGAAATGCACTAGTCTTAAATAGTACTCTCAGCTCGGTGTATTCCCACACAAATTTGCATAAATTTCATAGTCTAAATCCTGGATTGTGGCTGCAGCGTGTTCGAAGTCTATGTTTAGGTGCTCGTACAGGCCGATCACACTGAGGGTCGTTGTTATCTCTTTGAAAGCACCCTGGTATTACACCCGGCCGATGGAGAGCGGGTCTTAAGATCGTGGGATTTGTTCACATATTAAAGCACGTCTGTTTGGGAGTGTAGAAAAGAAACAGGTGTCTGGTGTTTGTGTGCGCGGCCGAGGGACACGACTCATGTGTGCATCTTTGTCCCCCCCACCCCCCGTGTGTTGTTTGTGCGCAAGCGTACAGAGGTTGGGAACACGCTGTTCATCTGTGTGTGTGTGTTTGCATGTGTACATGTGTGTATGTCTTGACAGAGGGGTGTGTGTGTGTGTGTGTTGGGGGGGCTTTATTGAAAACTTCTCCTCTCCTCCCCTGTTCAACATGCTGGATTAGCACCAGCAGTTTCCCATGGAGCCGTCCCTCCCAGCCCCCCCTGCCCATTTGCATAAGGCGCAGACAGGCGGAGATGTGACAAACAAACCTGGCACACACAGCGCCGGCTGCCTCCTTTACATGAACCCGTTCCCTCCTTCTCGCCATGACAAGAAAGAGAAGCAAACCCACCTGCACCCACTTTTTTCCCCCTTCTTTCACCAAACATAACCCTGTTTCCTGACTGCAAACTGTGCCGCACTGTATGTGCGGCCGGTGTCCGTCCCCGTGATCATAGTGCAGGAATGCAAACGGCCGGAGAAGGTGAAAAGGCCTTTCATTGCTCTGTCATTTGAACAAAACTGCCCTGAATCAAAGCGTCCTCCCCCTCGTTTTTCTCTTCATCCAAGATGGTAATGTTCACCTTAAAACATCTTTACTGTGCTGTAGCTACAGAACACAGCTCTCTGCACTGCTGTCCGGCAGCCAAGTTCCTATCAAGCCGCTGATTTATGGCGCTTGATGCATTCCTTGGCCCTGGTGAGAAGGCAGTTTAGCTGAAATATGAGAAGCGATGCAGAGAGCACACTCGCACTGAGTCGCAGTTCAGTCTGCCCGTTGCCCTGCAAAGCCAGAACGCTCCTCAGATCCAGTCACTGCAAAACCTGAAAGACAAAATCATTCCACTGCAAAAACATTTCAGCAATGTGTCTTCCTCATCGGCGTGTCTTAGGTGGTGACAACAGAGGAAGGAGAACTGTAACCCAGCTGTCACCAAGCCAGCAGAAACACCTTTTTGTTGGTTTGGCTCTTTCTTTCGACATGTAGAAAACTGCGTAGGTTTGTGCTCGATGCCAGTCGACGCAGTAAATAACTGTAATCCATTAAAGTTTCAATTGGTCGTTTGTCCTCGTTCAGACCCGAACGTACAGTTCTGATAAACTAAAATCAGATAAGCAGGAACAGACATTTGTGCAAAAAGGGAAAGTCGGTATATGAAGCATGGCTTTGTCTGCGCCCAAGTTACAACAGCGTGATTACATGCTTTATTAAGTGCTGAAGTGCTCTGCCTGAGTAAAAGCAGATGTCACCACAAGGTCTGTCACTGAGTTTGGAGTTGGGGGGGAGAAGGAGGGCTGTGGTCAGTGTCTCCGCCGCCTGTGGCTCCGTGTGGTTTCACATCAATTCAGCACACCAAACAAAGCGGGGGAGACCAGGGACAGTTGGAACACTGTCTGTGCGACATTAACGTGTACACCAGATTAGCCAGTTTGCTTTACTGTAAATTTCAGAAACGGGGGATTAAAAGGTAAGAAGCACCTCATATTATAGTGTTAATGTCTGTTATTCTGGTATGATATAGTGAAGGGGTGGGGGTTGTGGGGTTGGAACGACAGAAATTCGTTGGTATTGATGCTGCTGTGTTATTGCCAAGAAGCTGTTGGTAAATATAACGAGAATCTGTCATTTATCAGCTAACACAGGCACTTTCATGGGTCAAAGCCTCTCTGGGGGGAGGGAGAAGGGGGCAGAGTGGGAAAAAGAATCAATGAAGGGCCTTTGGGGTGAATGGTGCAGTCAGGTTGGAGCGAATCACGTTAAAAATCTGTTTGATAATTAACTGGTGACTGGTGCAGAGGTGGCTGACGGAAAAAAACATGGACCATCGAGGAAGAACTGATCTGAAGGTGATAAACCGTGTCTGTGTATCTGTGAAAACAAAACAAAATGTGGAGGCCACTGTCTTTGTGATGTGGTTTCTCATCTCACTACCAGTTCAGAACCAGCTGCAGGCCAGACCCACATAACAACACCAGTCAGACCCAGCAACTGGCCACAGAGCCCACGTACACTCGGCCCAAACACAACAGTGAATCACGGCCCACATGTGGTCCAGATCTGGTAGCCAGAGGTTTTGGAGGGTTGGGGGGTGGAGGGATGGGTGACAGGACAAAACAGGGTATATCATGGTACAGACCAAAGTTACCATGTGGAAGAAAAAACTGACAGCCACATCAAGAGAGACTCATTAGTCAGGAAGTGAGGTAATAAGAGCGCGTGAAACCGCTTCCAGAGCCTGAACGCTATTAAAAACCTATTTGTTTGTCATATAAAAAGTGTCAAAGAAAAGTTAATGGAGTCAAAGATGGTACCGTGATTTTCACCCCAGGGAGTATTACAGATATTTCCTAATAATAGACCAGGTTGAAAACAGAAATGGGACCCAGGATGGAGCTGTGGGGGACACCACAGGAGGCAGAAGCCGATTGTCAAGATGCAAATCTCTGTTGTGGGTAAAAACTGAGTAGTCAACCCAGAATCGATGACACACTTCAGACTGATGAGGAGCGGGCGAATGCACAAACAGCAGCTGTGAGAACAGTGAGGAGTTCCTGCTGGAACCAGAGGCGCCTGACTGACCCACAGATGGAGGAAGTTTCAGTAGCACGACCTGAGATAATAAACCGTGTAAAACTGCTTCCAGATCCTCCAACAAAGGAGAGATTTTCTTGTTGTCATTGTCTAAGACATAAAGGTTATTTATTCATCAAGATTCTTATTATCCTCCTGTTTGCTTATTTTCAGTGGTTCCGGTGCTTGATTTTTAATGACACTGATCTGGAATCAGACATTTCACATCGTCTGTGTGAGGTCGCTCCACCATTCAATTCTTCGCTTTGTTGGCGTGACCACACTTCCATTCTGTTTCATAAAGGTGTAATAACCAAACTATTTCCCGACTTGACCTGTAATCGTATGTAGATGAGTCAGATGTTTGGAGGTCAGTATCTGTGGACGTGGTCTCACTTCCTTTGCTGCGTTGCTCAACCAGCTGCGCACCAGAGACTGACTCCCACAACATGGACGTTCCAGTCGTCACGGTGTGAGGTCATGAAAGCGCCATGCACCATCTTCAGATCTTCAAAGAATGGAACAGGAAATATGACACACACAGACACCTGGTGTGTGGATTAGTTCATGAAATGAGGTAAATCCAGTGCTAACGTTAGCGCCTGGCGACGCGCTGCTGCTCAAAATCCGTCTATATATGCGACCAGCTCTGATGATGCAAAAACATTTCTGTATTCTGACTCCATGACATGTTTTTTACAACAATTATTTTAACCCCTTTCGGTCTGGCTGCAGGTCTGAGAACCATAAGTCACGGGGGGGGAGTGGAGAAGACTCACTGACTGACACCCACATAAAGGAGATTCATTAGTCGTGACGTGTTGTAATCAAAGCGTTTGAAACGGCCTTCAGAGGTTCAAAAGGCGCTTTTCGGTGTGTTCTGCAGCTCCGGTGAAAGAGCGAACAGACGTTTGTCACATATGAACGTTAAGTCAAAGAACGTAAGCTGAGCTGGGATTGGATGGAACGTGAGCTGAATGTTGTCGGCGTGTCAGTGGTTTTGGGATGTTTCACGCAGACCTCAGGGGAAAAAGTGTAAAAAGTGTAAAAGTGGCCGGGAGGAGATAGACAGGCGATAAAACAGATGTATTCTGACTGATCTGCACCGATCACTTCACTGCTTTTTATACTCTTGCAGCTGATTCTCACGCCTTGTTTTATTCCTGTGTCACTGCGTCACCTTCATGTTGTTCACCTGTGTCTCGTCAGTTCGTTCGCTCTCTCTGCGACCTCCTTCCTCTCGCTTTGTCCAATCAGCTCCCTGCGTCCTCCTTGCTGGCGTTTTGTGTGTGTGAGCAGCGTATTTCACAAGAATTAAAAAATGCTTCTGTAAACTGCGTCTTTAAGCACTTGAACTCAAACACAAATTATTTCACTTCTCCTGTAACCTGACTGTCACCCGTGGCCCTGAGCGTCGAGAGGAACAATGTTTAGGTTTTACCGAGCGTTTATTACAGCTTCGGTGTCTGCTCCGTTCACTGTGTTTGTTCCATCGGTGCTTTGGCACCTGTGCTACATTATGAACCTAAAGGCTGCGATAATAAGCTGCAGGTGCTCTGCTGGAGAAGAGATGGAGGCCGTGTGTGTGTGTGTGTGTGTGTGTCGGGGCGTTCTACATTAGCAACTACACTCCACCTGGCAGGCTGCACCTCGCTCCACACAGCACATTAACTAAGTTCTTAACAGCGGAAGCGACACTTCTTCCAGCGGATTGGGTTCAAAGTGCTTTTGTCCGTTTTTTTTCCCCGTCAATAATTATTGATGTTAATTGCCTTGATGATTAGGGTAATTTCTTTATAGCTGTGCTGGCAGGTATGCAAAGTAAAAGACGGGCTGCTGGAAGCGAGCTCAGGAGGGGCTTCTGTCATTGACGGCGGCGAGTCGAAGTGACAGCCAATAAGGAGGCAATCTAGCTCATGAAAATCTAATTAGGTGATGAATGGGGCGATGTATAGACTCTGGCACGGTAATCCTGCACACACACCTGAGAAAATACACGCTGAAATAATTGTTTATGTTCGAGGAAGGCCGGCGTATTTATATAATGCACGCAGTGTTGGGATGGTATCTGAAACGTGTGTTCCATAAACATCTGCCTCCTATGACCCACCCCCCCCCCCCACACACACACACACACACATACACGCACACATATTTTGTGCGAAGAACTCATTTTGTGCTGCACATTTCATTTCATAAAAGCGGGGAAAAGGAGATTGTAAAAACAATATGCGTGAAAACTAAAGCCGCGGACGTCATGAAGTCGTTTTCCAGCAGTTTTCTGGGGAAGATTGATGAGTAAAATTCACATCATTATGGCGTCGAATCCCTCACCTGCTTAACATTTACTGTACTTTCTGCTGAAGCCCGCTGCACTCGCCCTTAATGGCTTCCAGACTTGGTCTTGGCGGAGGCACCTCATCGAGGGTGAGCGAGAACTCTCTCACTCCTCTGCAGTTTGCAACTGGGACCGACTTCCTTGCAAAAATGTTTGTATGTTTTGAGACGCAGGAGTGAAACAACGCCGCGTTCTCACTTCACGAGCCTCGCGAACTCGTTTGAGGTCAAACCCTTTCAGCTAGAACCGAGGGGTGAAATCATTTGGCTGCCTCACACATCCTCTGCAGGCCGTTTCCTTTTAGGGTGAAGGCAGTGCGGTTTGAGACGTCGTGGGATCCCGAGCAGTATATTTTAAATTAACATCATTCCACCCAAAAACGTCTGGTGTGCAGAATATCAGATCAACGGCGCATTTGAAACCTTCCGTTTAGAAGTAACCTAGCCAGGCAGAACACAGCATATGGTGCCGCGTGTTCAAACCTGGCAACAGGCAACAATGAAGATTCTCTTTAAATGAAACGCCCCCCCCCCAAAAAAAAGTGGCTCAGAGTGTAACCTTCACTTTCAAGAGCCCATGGGAGCAAGCAAGACAAGAAAAGGGGACTTTTTGATTCTCCCCACCGCATTCGGAGGCTGGACATCCATCGAGCTGTCGGATCTTCACATCCACACTTTCCCATATGGCATATGGATCTGGGCGCGGATCGAAGGATGAGACAAAAAAAAAAAAAAAAAGGAATCCCATATGTGTGTCTGTTTCTCTTCATTAGCTGCTGGCCGAGCAAAGAACGTCCTCAGCAGCTTGATGGAAATGAATGGAGCTGCAGAGATGATTGTTTCGAGGGGGGGGGG
>JBBMJM010000015.1:6483742-6498599 GCA_037832705.1 Centriscus cristatus | reverse complement strand
TGTGTGTGTGTGTGTGTGTGTGTGTGTGTGTGTGTGTGTATATGTATGTCTGTGTGTGTGTGTGTGTGTGTATTTATATATATATATATATATATATATATATATATATATATATTCCATTCTCACTGAAATGTTGAAATGCAACACTCTAGCCTTTTTCCTTTTACTGTGTTCAGCTGTTAGACATTTGGGGATGCTTTATGCTTTCCCATTCCAGTTCAAGTGTAACTGCTTCACTATGAAAACAGAGGAAAAGAAAAATGGTTGAGAGCAGAAAAAGGGTCCTTGTCTGCCTTCATGCTGAGGGCAGCAGGCCAGGCACACTCTCATGCAAAACCTCATCCCTGCAACTCTTTTCTCATATTTCTCTCCCTCATTTATTTCCTGCAGAACAGCCAAGCACCATAAAGTGACTTGTACATGTGAAAAGTATGTGTTGTTTCGTGCTGTGGGGAGGTCACCGTGTCTGATGTGGTTGTGCACTGATACTCGTGGGTCATGTCTTATGGGGGGAGCCTGGCAAAAACATAATTTCAAGTGGCTGAATGTCTTGTTTTGTTCTTGGTTGTTGTTTCCTGAAACCTGAAGGAATAGTTTGATATTTTTGTAAATATGTGTATTTGCTAGCTTTGCTTTCTTACTGTGAGTTACTTGAGTGAAGTGGACTTACCTCATATGTGAGGCGCTAGCAGCTGGTTAGCTTAGCTTACCAGCAAAGACTGAAAAGAGAGACCATGAACTCAAAAAAGCTGTACAACATCAACTTCAATGGTCACTATTAATCATTACTTTAATCCTAACTTTGGAAGTCTTTTTCATTTTTAATTCAGTAAATCCATTTTTTCCTTCATAATGAGAATCACATCACGTTTTTTTTCAATAGCTATATCAAACCATGGAGCACAGACATTCGTTGCCTTATGTCAGTGCTTCTCAAATAGTGGTCCGATGCCAGGGGGGAGTGTGTGACCCTGGGAACCTTTTGCCGTACTAGAATAAAGTTTAATTATACATCCACTACAGTAGTTGGCAGTGTCGCTCTCATTGTCAGAGTGTGCGCGGGGAGTATTAACTCTACGGTGTGGGGACTCTTTTTTTTGCGCTGAGCAGGCGATATGACGTGCATTGAGTAAACAAACATTAAAGAGACAACACAAAGAAAATTTTAGCAGGGATGAAAAGGAAGGCAGCGAGAGACGAAGATAACGAGACAAAAGAAAGTCACCCGACAGCGAAGATGAGGAAATAAGACAAAGCATATGTAGTGTTTGTCTTCACTGTGAGTACAGTGGGAGACGAGGAAACCCCTGAAGAAGACCCCTGGGTTTACTGGGTCTAAAGATGTTGCAGCGGACAGCAGGAAGACAAATACATTAAAGCGCCACTTGAGGAACCCCACACCACAGCGGAGGATACTTTAAAAAGAAAAACGACTCATTGTAGCTGTTAATCCTGACTTCCTCATTTTGATAAAAAAGAAGAGAAAAAAATTTGATTAATTTTTGTTTTGTAGGTTAAAGGTTTTATCTATTGAGCTCCCGAGTTAATACTGTTTAAGTGAATTTGAAGTTGTTGATTATTGATTTTATTTAATTCTATTTTTTAGCATCAAATGGTGCAATAAGTCGGTCAAAACGGTTTACAGTTTAAACAAGGATTTATTATTTTTAATTTCAGTCAAATTAAAGCAAGTTATTCTTTGTTGTAAGTTGAACTATATCTTTTTTCTGTTTTTTTCTTCAACGTTAACAAGGATACAAAGTGTGCTTATAACATTTATTTATAGTCGCAGCGGGGTGGGGGGCGCAAATTGTTTTCTTCTCGCTGGGGGGGCGTAGCAGAATATAATTGAGAAGCACTGCCTTATGTCAATGCCAATACTATATGTATTTGTATACTTGCATGTGAATTACTTTACATTATTGTCTCCTGTTAGAAAAAGTATGTTGGGTGGAGAAAGGAGAGACAGGAGGCACAGTGGGCCTTCGTAAGGGGCAGCAGCCCAGCAAGCAGGACAGCGAAGCCAGCTGCACCGTGCCTACTACACCGTGGCAACTAACCCCAGACCACACTTTGGTCACCTCATTTGTGGTGGTCAGGTGACAGGACAGGCAGTTGTTGTTGCCAGGTGATGCAGATGACAGTTGACAGTTAAGAACATCAGTTGAGGAACATGAAAATCCCTTCTAACATCTCCTCAAGTGTTTGTAGTTGTAAATCAAACAAAGGCATTAAATAAGGAGAAAGAAAGATCCATTTGTAGGAAAACGGATTTTCTGGAACAAGGACTTGAAGCGCTCGAGGCCGTTCCTTTTCTCAAGACCAGTCTTTGCCTCGACAGGCTTTGGTCTCGGTCACGGGTACCTCGGTTTCACAATGTCTCGGACTGGGCGAGCGTCCTGATCACACGTCAAGAATTTCTTATATCACCAGTTCTTCCTCTTCATGTACAATTTGAAGTACAGTTTTATGAACTATTTGTATTTTGCACTTGATTTAATGCATTTTTTTGAGCATCTGCGTGTGTCTATGTATTTAATTACAGTATTTTGCTCATAATGGCCTTGTTTGAATGAATGTATGGCATCACTGGCCTTTGATTAATATTTGCATGTCATTGTGATTGATTAAGACCTATGTCATTTCAGTAATGCTGATATTATACAGTGCCTTATATCTATTGTAAGGGTAAATTGTGTAATTTCAAGTTGACAATTGTATGTATCTTTAAAATTTACGTTTCATCTACAGAGGAAGTACAATTTCAATCAGTAACATATTTACCATTGTTGTAAATATGTTTTGAGTTAGGGTTAGACGAGGTTGGACTTGTTTTGCGTTGCAGGGTGGTGTTGGAGGCTTGTTATTTTGTTAGATTATACACAAAGGAAGGTACTGTCTCTGTATCATTGTACCTGTTATCATATTTATACTCAGTAGCTGAACCCAGTATGTTGCTTATGTTCCACAACTCATGCGAGATGGAAAAATATATATATATTTTGGGGTCTTGGTCTCGATCTCTGTCTTGAGCGGAACCAGTCTTGGTCTTGATACTCTCTGGTCTTGGCAGTGTCTTGGTCTCAGTTTAGGCGGTCTTGACTACAAGTCTAATGGACTGTGATGTAACGTTAAGCAATAAATCCCCCACAAATGGAAAAACAAAACAACAAAATAAGTGTGTTGTTTCAAATATCTATAGCATCCATACGAACAGTGTCAAACTCAAACCTTTACCCTTCATTCATGATTGTGATTGCCTTTCATGGCCTTTTCTTTTGACAGGCACCCTGTTATTTACAGTCCCAAAACAGCCACAGGCAGATCACACACGTTCTAACAAAGGAGGGCACTGACTTGCCACCAGTGTGGTCTTAAATCTTGATTTTCACTTTGAAGCTGGAAAAGCTCCCACTAGAAATCACTTGTAAGATGAACAAAGATGCCAAACAGATTCAAATGAAGGCTGTTGAGGCAACAACATACAAGGAGCTGGAGGCCTGCATGAAGGTTTATGGCTTCCTGACCCCTCCCAGATAAACAAGAATTACCATACCTGACCTGTTTGTTGTGGGATAATATGACCCACAAAAAAACGCTTAGACCCTCAAACCCTTATCCACCATTCCAAGCATGAATATTTGAAATAATAGCCTCCCTTGTACTTTCTCCGTGGTTTGGGCCGTGAGGAAGGTGGTCATGAGACTCCCCAATGTGATTGCAGAGCACTAATCTGGCCTACATGGCACTTTCACGTGCGTTCACACCATTGTTTCCACATTCTAAACAGGAACTGCAGCGGTACCCAGAGGAGTCGTCGACTGAGTGCACAGAAACCCTCTTTTAATTCCTCCTATTTTAAACCCAACACGTCCCTGCTGCCCCAGCTTATCATGCTTCTTCTCTGTCTGCCACCGGGCGCATTGTGACAGACATTTCAGTTCAGACATTTTATTTCAAGTCACACATCCCACAAACGTTTTAAAAGTCTGGGAAAAGCGACAGTTACTTTTTTCCTCCAAACTGATCAGTGATGTGATTTATTACCCTGTAAACACGTGGGAATCGTATTTCAGCGCCAGAAGATAAACAACCACTCCGCTCCCCGCAAGTCTCGCGATACGGGACGCTCCCACTATGCTCGTCTATTGTGAGAGTTTTCCAACTCTCGCGTGGCCTGGGAAGTTTCCCACGCCTGTTGTTGTGGCGTCTGCCCTTTTTGCTCTCTCTCCGCCCCCCCTCCTCTTCTCTGTTGCTCCAACCCACCGCCTCCCTGGTCTCTGTCTTCCTCACCCACCCCCTTTCTCCGTCTCCCTCGCCCAAACACCTCCATTCTGCTTCTGTTGTCTCGGAGGATTGTTGGTCTGTGGGAGAGGAAAAGGATATCGCGAGTATTGGAGTTTTGGTGAGAGTTTGTGGAAGATGGCGCCTGTTGTGACAGGGTGAGTCTGAGATTTGGGGCTGGTGGTGGGGAGTTGAGTTCTGGAGAATACAAGTTATGACCATGTTGTACTTTCATGCAAGTCCGCGTAGTTTGCAGTGTCGCGGCCACCGGCTCGGCCGCTTGAAACTCGCTGTTTCGTCTGTGTTTGTGTGTGAGTGGTTTTTAGCCCGAGCCGACTGTTGCTGCAGTGTTTTGTGCGCTAGCCCCAGCTAAGCGATACTTCACCCTCGGTGGTCTTTTTTCCCAGACAACGGTGAGCTGTTAGCTAGCAGGCTAGCCGGCGAACCAAACACATCCAGTTAGGCATGTTTTCGAAACCATTTCCCCCGTAGACCCCGTCTGTGTCTTTCTACCCACCAAACCTCTTGGGGGGGGACGTGTTCGCAAACATTGTTCCGAGAGTGTAACATACTGGAGAACGTGCTCAGCAGTTAGCCGGCAGCACGTTCACGGCTGTCCGGTAATGGACGTCAGCTAGCCAGTGGAACACGTTGCTGCGCTGTGACAAATATGCACGTTTTAAGGAGTGTGTCGTAAGTAATTGCATCACTGTAGAAATTGAGACGTTTTTCTTGTTCTGGTTCGTCGGCAGCCGTGAGACTCAGTGATAAGAGCGTGTACTTTGGAGGAGTGGGAGCAGACCACTGCCCAGTGAAACCCGTCCCGGTGCTGCTGCTGCTGAATGTTTGTGGTCGAAATGCACAGACGTGTGATGATCAGCCCAAAGAAATGATCGGCTGATGTCATCCACTATTTCCTCCCCGATGGACTCCAAACTAGATAATTAGCAGCTGCATTAATACCAAACCTTGAAATACTTTGGAGTCAAATTTATTTTGTTAATCTGTTACATCATTGAATGTTCTCAGTTTTAAAATGAGTTCATTAGGCTTAGAGCTTGTTCCATTAATTGGCACTAGATAATACATCTGTGATAACTGTGGCAGCCTGAGCTTTATATTATAATAAACTGCAGTGATTTCTCATCTGGAAATGTCCAGCATACATTCACCATGGAGCCTGGCTGTGTTTGCATTGTAGAAGTCCAGTGACCATCAATTATACATAGGCTTAGCTCTGTCGTCTGTGGAGTAAATCCTGCTTAAAATGATCTGTCTGCACGCTAGCGGGGCACAAAGCAGTTTTGAGCAGTTATCCCCCACAGACATTGGGGCTGGTTGAAGGTGTGTATGCCGTGTTTGGAGTTGTGTGCAGGGGTGTGTTTGCTGTGTATGTGTGATGGGGCTTTCCAGCAGACCTGAACTGATTTCAGCTGGGGAGGGGTTGGGGGAGCAGCATGTGAGAGGGCAGTAGGGTCAGGTCTGGGTGGCTGGCCACCTGTCCCGATGATATCGCTAGTTATATATTTGTTTCTGTGTCTCTCTCCCCCCCCCCCCCATGTGTGGGGAAGAAGAATGGGAGTGGGGGGTGCTTGGGCAAGCAGCCCTAACAGAAAATTGAAATCTTAATGACATATTTTTTTTGGTGCTGATTGTAAGTACATGCTAGCCCCCCCCCCTTAAAAAAATTATTCCACAGTGCCTTGTAAAAAAGGATGGTAGCAGCAGCAGCAGCTGTGGCACTTACGCTGATGATGCAATGATTGTTCTCAGACACATTAAGACACGGACATTACAAATCTCTCTGCTCACATTTGTTTGTAGCAAAGTGTCGCGTGTGCTTTATTTCCATAATGACAACAATGCTGTTTTCTGTATATATAAAACAGTGCATGTGTTTCTATGAATTTGTTTCATTCTATTTCGTACTCTAGATATCCTGCACAAACACTATATATAGTCCAAATATACATACATCATCAAAAATAAAAGCAACAATAGATTTAGTGCATGTTTGCATGTCTCCTAAAGTTCCACAGTACACAGCGGTGCCTAGTCAGAAACACTAGTTTCCCACAATACCGCAGATCCGTTAACACCTCCGGACTCTGATTTTCATGTCAGTTAGTGAAAATCAATGTAGGAAAGTGCAGCTCTGCTCTGGAAGTGTTCTGCTCCTTCACCCTATACACTGATTATAATACCTGAAAGAGCTGCACTGTTCACCTGAGATGATACAATCCGGAATTGCCTATTTCAACACTGCTGTGCCTTTGCTATGCCCCCGGGGGACGGGATTCCATTTAGCTCACCCCCTCCGTCCCACTGCCAAAAAAGAATGATGGAGTCTTTCAGGCCAAAAGCCAAGCGTCTCTGCTGGTGTAATGACACCACTGAGCCTTTCTTTCAGACACAAACGGTGTGTTGTTGTGTTTGTTAGCGTGAGCGTGTGGTTGAGGGCGATGGCGAGGGCGTGTGTATATGCTGGAGCGTGAGTGCCTGGACGTTAGGGGATCTGTGTGTTTGGATGTGTGCATGCATCCAGTCCCCACGGGTCCTCTCCTCTTCCCTGCTTCTCTTTTTATGAAAGGAGAGGTTCCGAGAGAGCAGCAGATGTCGAAGCGCTGACCTTTATGGTGGCAGAGGCTCCGGCTACAGTTAAAAGACACACCAAATGGCCCCACCCCTCATCCACCCACACACCACATGAGGACTCACTGCTCCCTTTGCTGCAGCATTGATAATAGGTCCGCGATGGCGATGATACGGGCGGGCGTGCGTGCGTGTGTGGTGGTGTGGGGGGGTCATGCTGGGGGTGTGCTGGGGGACTTAAGTCACAGGCAAAGCACCAAAGCCAGTGTGCCACCGCCAGACATCTTGAGGGGGATTTAGTCCCAAGTGTACAGTAGCCTATTGTTTTGAAGGTTCATGCATATCCATTACTGCACATGTTTGAAATATCCCCCGGAGCCTGTAGTTTCACATCCAACTGGTTTGCTCGAGTGATGGTGGGCCTGATACGAGTAGTGCTCACCCACCGCACTTGACTCAGTGCCCCTATACTCCTGTTTGTGTGTGTCTCCGGAGAACAACCGCAGGAGACCCCCTGGGGGACAGACATGCACATTTTTGTGTAATTTGGCTTCAATTGCCGCCAGCGTGCTGCTCCTAGCGTTTGTGTGCACTGAACAGATACACCATTGTAATTAGTCCCTACATTTTGACTTCCCTTGAGCTGATGAAGGAATGTGACACCACGTCGGTCTGATCTGTGCTGTGAGCTCGGGTTGCCTAATTTCTCCAAACCAACAGTCTGATGAGGGTTAGTTTTCACGTGTTAATGCCACAACAAGGGGCCATTTATTTACTTGTGCAAGGCTTGGAATGCATTCATCTGAGCTCATACTTTTATCACTGGTTCATCCAGAAATCCTTGTACTGTTTGCTTGGAGAGGATGGAATGGAACATTCTGATGTAAATCTAAAGCCAGTGTGGTTTTAAAAACAGCCCTGGCGTCATGTTTGATAGAGGCCCAAGTCCTCTCTGTGTTGATGTTGGCCTCGCTGCTCCGTAAAGGCCGTTGAGCACGCAGGAGAGACACAGAGCTAACACAAGACAAATGGGATGTCAATAGATGCTCGTACTTCTCTGCCGATGCTCGGTTTAAAGTGGCTTATTGTCTCTCCAACATTCGCTCTATGTGTCCAGGAGATTTCGTCAGCCCTGGCTTTCGCTTTCCACGCTTCCTTTGCTGTTTGTAGTAGTTAGCGCCAAGGGGATGATGACCTCTCCTTGTGTGTCAGCACCTTTTGCCCCCACTGCTTCTCAGAATTCAGTATGTTTCGTTCAGAAAGTGTGAATTCCTGTTTGAATGCTGTTTGCATTCATTCAGCTCGAGTGAGGAAACTTTGACCTGCATCCGCTGCTGCAGCAGAAAACATCTGAGTATGTCCTCATACATTTCCCACTACTGTTGGTTTGTTTGTTTGTTTGTTTGTTTGTGAAGTGTGGATTTGATATTTGCAGAATCATGCCAGTGCCTCTAATATGCTGTGTAAAAAGTGTTGCGGAGTATTGCTGGTTCATTGTCACAGGATCTCAGGAAACCCCCCGAAAGACCCCACCTCCCATGGCTGTGAGCAACTGCCACTGTTACTCCACTACATAAGAAGGGAGGGGCACGTTGGCAGGCAGTGTGACACAAACTCTAGCTTTTTAAAAAATGTCCATCAGGCAGAAGACATCAATCAGTTCCTCCAATTTCCCCAATGTTAGATAGATACTTTATGAATCTCCAAGAGAAATTCACAGTTAGACATGTTCCCATAGAGCTTGTTTAACGTTACCTCTCCTGCCCTGACTGCTGCAGTTATCGATCTTATGGAGACTATCATGTTTCGATGATCACCAGAAGCCAAAATCTCCATTGAAAGGAAACTTCTGAGAGAATCTAGTGGAAGGAAACAACTGCATGAAGACTGCTAAAAGCAAGAACAGGATTTCACTCTCATCCTCTTTACCGCCTTTGAGCCGTAGAAATGACTTTTTTCTTTTAGAGTTGTTCTATTAACTTTGCCGAAAGCCTTGACAGATAGATTCTGTGTCATATTTCATCTCAAGGCCAACGTCGTGCTATTATTATAACAGTAGTCTCAAACACACTTAAGCCCAAATGTCTTATTTGAAGCCATTATTTCTACGTGCAGAACTCCAAGGACTTAGTGTTTGCTGAGGCTATTGGCAGCAGCTCAGGGAACTCGTAGTCTCTGCAAGAGAAGAGTGGTGATAAAGCACAAAAGTTATCACATCAGGGAAAACACTGAAGGAAAGAGAAGCTTCGCAATACCAGGAAAGGTACATGCTTATCTCTGAAAGGTTTCTTTGCGTTGTCTGGTTGTTTAACAAAGGCTGCTGCAGCGAGTGCACCAATTCAAAAACTGGTGGCATTCCTCTGGCTGTTGACGTCAGGAGACTTTGGCTTCAGCTGAAAATCCCAATGAAGTAATGGACATGTGTGTCATTCTGTGGAACAGTCTATTGATTGTGGTCAAAGAAACAATGCCTTTTTTCCCGGAGAGATTTGTTCATGTTGTGGTTGATCATCTTGCACTTGTGGCTACAGTTTGATGTGCCAAGCTCTGAAGAAGAATGTATGTGAGGTTTCACATGAGCTCATGGAAGGAAATTACCTTTTTTTTTTAAATCGACACGTGTTTATCTCTACAAGTCGCAAGCACCGTTGTTCTATTTATCGCTTCTGAAATTTATTAGACTTGGACCACAAATATTCTAACCTCAGCCCCAATTATTTGCCTGGAAGAGAAATAAACCAGGCTTTTCTCAGTTCACCGGGGGTCCATTCGTGAGGTGAGAAGTGGATATATTCCTCTTCAAGCAAAAACAAGAGTTCAGATCCAACCAGTTGAAACGGGGTCAAACCAGAGATCAGAATCGGATCCTTTCTTCGGTGCATGCAAGCGTCCACCTCAGCCTGCCACTCTCCTTCACAAACAAATTCTGCTGCTATTTAGGACTGGAAATTATAGTGTGTTTGTGAACAAAATTCTTTGCACACATGGGTGTGAGTGACCACAATCGCTCATCTCAGACGATAATTCTTTGTCGTGGGTAAAAGGAGTGAACAGAACATGAAACCATCTACGTCGCCGTTTGATTTATTTTTCAGAGTGGCACAATACACATTACTGATACTGATGTACATTTGAACGTGAACATGTGAGATTTTAGCCCAGTGGCTAATGTCCACCTCTGGTCTTATTGTTGCTTTTAAAACACAACACATGTTAGTTGTTGGACTTATTTTTCTACCCTCACTCAGCACACACCCATACTTGAAGGATGGGGCTGCTGAAGAGCTTAGTTTTTTTCCACCGAAGATTGAATATCAATATTTGAAAATATGGTTTGTTTTTCTTCAGCTGAAAGGTGTCGACAAAGACTGTGCTCGGACAGGCCTGGATTACAGTCACCTGAATCTGATTACTTCTGTAGAAGGTGACCCACGTCCGGTTAGATTTGGACAGTGTGAACAGTACATGTCACATTGAATCTGATCCGAGACACTTTCAGATGTGTGACTGAATCCGATACGGGTTGGATTTGTTTGAATGTGACTGTAACAGATGGAACATGAACAGCCAAACAAACAAATGGGATTTGAGCAATAAATCAGAATTGCATTGTCCTGCAGTGTGAACAGGGCCTTATTCCAATGTGACGCATCAGATGCTTTGTTACACAACATCTGGGAGGTCGTCCTTTCAAAACTGTTTTAAGCGACACAAAACCCATTCAGCTCTTCTTTTCCCTTGTTTTGGCGATGGGATGTTCCGGTTAGTGTGTTTTGTGTTCACTTCTTGTCACACCTCTTCAGATACTGATCGGACTGAACCCATGTGATCCGACTATACGTGCATACTTCAAGTGTTTCCTGCGTTCCTTTTGACCAGATTATGTTTGCGTCATGGCTATAACGGACAATATTAAACACAATGTTTTTCAGTGTTCCCACCTACCCTGTCCTCCCAAAGCTGCCCCTGTTTCATATTTTATGTATTTTCACTTAACAAAACGCTCTAATTATCATTAACTTCTGATCAAATAAGTATCTGACTCATTGAAATAACAACTGTATCACTAACTGACACAACCCAGACAACGTCAAACACACAAAGGAAGAATCTGATTTGGGATTATTGTATTATTGGTTATTTATCAGGTTGTGAAAGCTGGTTCTTCGTTTGATCCCCAGAATCCTTGAGAGGACTCATTAATACAGATTTGGTAAAGAAATCAATCTCTTCAAATAATCCTCAGCCGTGTTACACTGTTGTCCTGTTTTTGAAGTTAGACTATTCTGTAATTTCTTGGAGCATTTTAAGCATAATTTCTTCAGTAAACAACATTACAAGCACTACAAAATTGGTTATGTTAGCTGTGGTTAAGGTCACCATGACAGACATTTGCAAGTAGACGACTGATCCCAGCCAGGTGACGTTGTCCTCATCTGACACTTGATCTGCAGTCCCTGGAATCAGATGTGGGATTGTTTGCTCGCTACACTAACTAAAGTTAGTTTTGCGACTGGGATTTGGGAGCAACCAGCGTTCTTCTGCCACCAGCTACCTACCAATGACGCCACTCGCTGCCATGTTATTATAATCATGTTGAATATCTGATTTGCCGAGAAGATGTGAGATAACGAGTAAGGTTAACAAGCTACGTCGACGTCCCCGAGCCGCCCCTCATCGTGTGCTCCCATATTACATTCTTACCTTAAACCGTGCTTGCACTACACAAAAGTTTTATCTGTTAGATGTATAGATATACTTGCGTACTTGTGTTGTGACTCCTCTTCTCCAACGTCTCCACA
This sequence comes from Centriscus cristatus, assembly GCA_037832705.1. Lineage (NCBI taxonomy): Eukaryota > Metazoa > Chordata > Actinopteri > Syngnathiformes > Centriscidae > Centriscus > Centriscus cristatus. The sequence goes on along the minus strand of JBBMJM010000015.1, from coordinate 6,486,921 downwards.
TGTCATTGCCCTCCTGGGGTCACCGTTGTTGTTGGATTCAGTATGCAAATTCTGACGTGAAGGATCCTGAGAAATCCACTCGGCACATCTGAAATCCGTCACTCTGAAGGGCTGGATTCATACCTACTTCCCCATGCAAGTGTCCCAGTCACCACCACACACCCACAATCCCCGCTTCCCTCACGGGAACGTGCAAAAAATAGGGGTAGGGCGAGGGGTTCTATTGTGATTGGGGCTTTGAGACTGTTTTAATTTGAAAAGTGCCTCTGCAGCTGTACTAGCTTTGGGGTCAAATTCAGTTCCAACTATCTGCATTTAATTTAAGTGTGGGACAACACTGGCCTGTGATTGGCTGCATCGCCGCTTTCACCACATTATTTAAACTAATCTGACTTCATCCAGCAACACGAGTAAATCATCGGCGGCACATCACAGCCACAAAGAGACTCAATAAGGTTCACACGCAATCACCAGTGGTTGGTTCACAGGTAAATCGAGGCCCTGTGACCCCCTCCCATTCGCCGGCAGCCGATGTGGTCATCAAGTCGTTCACTGGAGCCAGTACCTGCGCCACCGCTCAAGGCTGCCGTGCACATGAGCAACAGTAGTGTTTGCTGCTGCGGTCAATTTTCACTCCCTGCAATCCCTCCCCCCAGGTTCCCTCTGTTCCAACAGTGAGTCATCAGCTCAGCAGAGGGAGAGGGGAGCGGGAAGGGGTGGTTCATTCAGGGTTCAAGGCTTCTCTGCCTCGTCCCCTCTCTTCTGTCTTGACAGTTCCCCTGAGCACATGACCCATCCCAACCCCAACCCCGACCCCAACCCCCCGTCACAGCGCGCGGTGCTGCAGTCACGTTTGTCTGCTGTGGTTTTGTTTACAAGTCACCAGTGCCTCTTTTTTTGTGAGATCCCATTGCTGCGTGTCTGTGCACTTGGCATGAACATCTGTGTTTACTGCAGATCAACACACGTGACGTGTGTTTCCCCCCAACTCCATCTTCCATTACACAGGTTCATGAGCAGACGTGCAATCTGTGAACTCTTCACACTCGTTTGTCTTCTCCATCCCGAGTTCTGCCAGAACTGGATACTGTTGGTCTGTTTATATACAGACAACTTTCACCACGTCCATACAGTACAGGATTGTACAGGTCCTACACGCAGTTGCAGCAAAACCGTCCTTGAGTTTGATTAAAGTAGCAGGTTCAGAGATGCTGCTATCTGTGCCTTTCCTTCTCTGCTCGCCTGAACAGAAAACAGCAAGCCTACTCATGTTTTTTGCCTGAAAATGCACCCCCACCAGACCGATCCCTCAGCCCAGAGCAGTGTTTCTGTGTTGTTGCTGACCTGGTTTAACCTCTTTCATTGAATATCAGGTCCTTTTTTTAAACGGAAATTGCCATAGTTCTGCTCTGCTTTTTGTGGTTCCACTGTGACCGGTCCCAAGTGTCTATCACCGTACTATATCAGGTTTGGACGTTATCTGAGATCCAAATGGAAACAGGTGCAGCCGGTCAGAACTGTGTCAAAAAGGAGTGAGTGTGTTGACGGGCGTCCAAGAGAAAGACCGTGCACCTAAAATCTTCAGCCCCTTTGGCTAACGGGGCCCGGTTGGGGTCCTAGCGTACGGTTTATGGATAGTTCAGTGGAGGAGGGGGGCTCTGTGCTCCAGCCCCCGGGACTCGTTCTCCCTGTTAATGTGTACATGTCAGGTTGATGCTGTGCCAGACTGGGATGACTTCTAAAACGTCTGTCCGGAGTCCAGGGTGCTCCATATGGAGCATCGATGTCGGAGAGCGCGGTCAGGAGGGAGAGCGACAGAGGGAAGGAAAATGAATGAACGGGGAGGGGGGGTGTGTAGGAGGAGGAGGCGGTGGCCTTTTCTTTGGCTTTTCTGCCTCTTTCATTAAGCTCTTCCATGTCAAAGACAGATGGAGCTGGTACGCTGTGTGTGTGTGTGCGTGTGTGCATACTCGCATGTGCTGACTGATGTGACCCACCCAGTGCTACACACACACACACACACACACTCACACTCATGCACAGTCGTGCCCCTGATTGTGCTGCCAGCAGGACGTCTCAGCACAGCTTCCAGACCTCTGCCATCTGCAGCCAGTCAGCTCGTCAGCAGTCGGGTTAACTAGCTTCCTCTTCTCTGTCCATCCCTCCCTTTATTAGACATCTGGGATTTGGATCATATTGTCGTCTCATCTTTAGTCAACCCGCAGCCACGGGTAAAACAAACCAAAAAAAGAGCTAAGTGAAAGAAGTGTAAACAGGTTTTCTTAAAAATGATACAATTAAAAAAACAGAACGACTATATCAGTGGTTTCCAAGACCCAGGTCAATGACATATGATGTGTTTCCTCGTGACTTTTGAAAGACGTCGGACCAAACAGTTGTTGAGTCATAGAACATTTCAAGCACAATGGATGATCCTATGATAGTACATGTTTGGATGTCTCAGGGAAGGGGTTCACTCTCCTGTGAACTGGATCTGACCGACTGATGCATCCAGACCTCCGACTGTCACACTGATCTCAGAGCTGTGAAATACTGGACCCACAGAACGAGGGGGGGGGTCTATCACTGCCTATCTACGATGGGAGCTATTGTTCCAAGCACCTCACGATCCATTCTGCTTTTCAGTGGCAGAGTTTTACCTGAGGACAGGCAGTCAGTGTCCATGTAACCTCAGTACAAACACCTGTAGGGTTGAGTTTTACCTGAGGACAGTACAAACACCTGTAGGGTGGTATGTATGACACTGAATGTTTGGGAGATGTTTGGGTCCCAGGGAGGCTGCTCCTGCTCGTGGGAAACACAGCTGACACTTTCAGCCTCTGGAGCAGCAATAAAGTTGAATTATTACCTTTGGAAAACAAACTGTGTGTTTACACAGTGAAGTGCTGGTGCTGGTGTTGTGGGGTGGGGGGGGCAGTGTTTTTTTTCCTGGTTGTTCTTCTAACAACACTATCCAACAGGCGGATGTGCTGATGTTGATGAAATATTCATTCTTATTACTTCCTCTGTGTGAATGGATGTAAACAAGTGGAGCTTGTACCAAAATGAAAGTATACAAATATTTGTATTTCAAAGTAGTAGTATGTACAGTCATATGAAAAAGTTTGGGCACCCCTGATCATTTTCAATATTTTCCTTTATAAATCATTGGTTGTTCG
>JBBMJM010000015.1:6452275-6467196 GCA_037832705.1 Centriscus cristatus | reverse complement strand
CCTCCATGTCTTCCCTCACTACATCCATAAACCTCCTCTTTGGCCTTCCTCTCTGTCTCCTACCTGGTAACTCCATCAAAAATGAGGAACGCTTCACGAATTTGCGTGTCATCCTTACGCAGGGGATGCCTGCAGGGGATGCAGGGGATTTCTGCCTGTTGCATCCTTATGCAACAGGCAGAAGCTGATAAAAAAAAAATTAAAAAGCTTTTCTTGACATACACACAAGCGGTGCTAAGCTGATTTGCAAATTTAAGCCAAATTCATAACAACTTCCTTACAAACCAGACTTACCATTTAAAGAACCTTGAAAAGATATATATTAAAACTTCACAGAATAAGCCACTCCAATTTACCATTGTCCTCAATGTTTCAGTCTGCAGAGAGGCAGAGGCAGATGAAGCTGTGCAAGTCGCCTTATCCACCTCTGCATTGTCACAATGCTTCAAAGGTAGGGGGAGATGAAAGGTGATAAGAGCAGTGTGATAGAATCTGACGAAAGAACGAGTGATCTGCTGCTTCAAAGGGAAACACAGAAAGCGAGACGATGAGCAGGGGAATCAGCTGTGGGTTCGCAGATCCTACGATCCGCCGGGCCAATCTTTCACTGGCGTGGTACTTTTCAAAGCAGCAGGCTGACGTATCATCTGATCTGCTTTGACTGGGGCTCCCTCTGAGGGCGGGGGTCTCCCTCGGTTGCTGGGTGAATAAGATTCCTTGTACAGGGCAAAGCAGAGATCCGACGGCCACGTTCAGAATCTGTCATCTCTGAGTTGAGTCGGGGACTTGAAGGGCTTGAGGCCTAGTGTCTTTCGGGGGTGGGCTCTCTCTTTGGTTCCATCTTGTGGCTTGCCACAGGCCGCCCAGCCCAGGTCGATCAAGGGCGAGTCGGCCGGGTTGAGGGGCGCGATGCGAAACGAAGGCAGCGTGGGAGAGCCGTTGGTGGAGCACGGGGCAGAACGGGAGGTGGGAAAAGGCGCGAAGAAGGGGTCGAATGGGGAGGCCGTGTCTGAGGCGCTCGAGGGGTCAGCCTTGAGGGCAAATGGGTCACAGTCTGGCGAGGGGAACGGGTCACAGTTGGTGAACGGGTTAGTAGGGGAGGGCTGGTAACCAAGAGGATTGCTGTCTGAGCGTTTCGGGCTGCGGTTGACACTTGAGTTCCCACCGCCAGCTGAGACAAAGCTCCAGGGGTCGATGCGTGGACGTATAGGGGAGGGACGAGGCCGGGGAATGACACTGACCTCAAGGCGGCGCGTTTTGGGGCTCCAGAGGGCAGGATTGGGGTGGAGAGCGTAGGGTACAGAGGGCTTGTCATCAGAGTCCTGTGTGTCTTGGCACAACGGCAGGTCCAACACTATGAAGGCAAAAAGAAAAATGTTCATGTCGACGTTTGAACCAACTCATCTGCAAGTGACGTTTCTACTAAGAAGCATGATTTGTGTAAACTCGTTCATTTTACTGCTGCTTAATCCGGTTACTGGTCATGTGTGTGCTGGAGCTGATCCAACTGATCCAAACACAAACAGGCAGCGATAATATGGTTACAACGAGCGAGGCAATCAACACCGCAAAAAGTCGATGTAATTAGTCCAAATTAACAACAAGTAGTAGTTCTATGTAAGTAGTTGAAGCTGAACGCTGCTAAAAGCTGCAATCGTAAATTTGCACTGGCAAGAACATTAAACCCTGAATGAATTAGCCCGAATGTGCATTTGCTGAAGCTATGGTGCCTGCCAAATGGCATTATTTACATCGAGAGCGTCTCTCTGGGGGCTTCTACGCCCCGAGAAGAAGAAATCCAAGTCACAAGGAGCAAAAAGCAGCAAGGGAATCCTCAGAATTAGTTTCTTTCAACCAACCCTGTGGCACTCTGACTCTACATCTGACTCATTACAGCCCAATAAAATATAATAAGGTGTTTAGCTTAGCACGGGCTGTTTAATTATGCGTGCTCTTTAGTTCCTGATGTAATGAGTGCATGCGGTTTGTAAGATGACGGTTGTTAGCGCCAAAACCAGGCGGTGCGAATCTGTTCTGTACCGGGAAGGAGGGGATGAGGGGGGGCAGAGCTCTAAGAAGCTCGATGTGGAGAATGCGAGGCTTTGTGAGTCAAACGGAGCAGATATAGAGTGTGAAATGTTACCAGAGGGCCGTCTTAAAGCCCCTGTAAAGCCCACTTGCTCTTAAAACAAGCAATACCCACGCATGAAGCATAAACTGAGTCGCTGCTTCCAGGAAATGTGTGCTAGTGTTTGAGAAGACATGCAAAAGTCCTATAAGATGCGCTCGATAATCATTGATCCACGAGACGAAGCCTAAATTTGGCCAATCGTGAATGCTCATCCCTCTCATCCATCTCATCGTATGTGTGCATCCAGCAAATACCAGCGCAAAGACACACAAACCCAAAACTGACAGTGAAAGACAAATCCCAGAACCGATTATCGCCAATTTCCTCGGCCTGACCTCAGTCTTGTCGTCTGATGTTTGACGCATCCGTCCCCAAGAAAAGGAGAGGAAGAGAAAAAAAAAAGACTTAAGGAGATAGGATGCTAGCTTCGCTTAGCAAGAATTTGCCTTGAAATATGGAGGGCCAGCTGGTACCTGCGATATGCAAATAGCTCAAGTCAGGCTTTGATGCAAATGAAAAATCCGTACCCAATGCCAGGATGAAAAAGAACTGCCTGAAAATGCACAACAATACATTTGTGACAACTCTGTCATGCTAAGGATTAACAGTATACAATAGTTTGCTAAAAATTCCAGCGCATCGGGGAAAAACACTCTCGTAGTTAATTCTGTACATGAAACTATGACTCATGATGGATTTGATCCAGGGGGAGTCATTGACGCACATGCTGACCTGTCCTGAGCTTTAACAAGTATTCGACTGATGATGGAAAGTTAAACCGACTAGAAGGGTTGTTGGTATTGGTTAATTTTCTACATAGATAATGTATTTTAAAGACAGTGATGATTATCATCATAAATAGTTTGACACTCACCCAGCTGGGAGGCGTGCAGGCCTTGGCTGGACCTCCTCCGTCTGTCCACTCTGTGCTCACATGACTCGCGACCAAGCTCGCCGTTGGCTGAATGGAAAGTGGGGCTCCATTCCCCGGGGCTGGCCCTGCCGTGCCGCGGGGGGATCCTCGGGCTCTGTGGCGTCTGCGGTGCGCGGTGGTCGCTCCTTTCACTGGGCGCTGGCAGAGGGGGCGTCGCTGGCAGCGGCTTAAGTTCTTGGCACTGCAGAGCTAACTCCAGCAGGGGTCGGGGGAGTGGCTCAGAGGTGGTGAAGGTGATGAGATCGTCCACGATGGGGGGGTCTGAAATGAGGGTCTTAGTGGGGGAGTTCTCTGCCTCAGAGGGTGTGTAGTCCTCTAGGAAGGGCAGATTAGTCCGAGGGGGCACTCTCGGGGACACGTCCAGGCATCGGCCTAGTCCTACGGAGGCCAGGAGGGAGCCGCCGCCGAGCAGGACCCGGTGGGTGCTGTTAATCAGGCCACTTAGAGATCCTCTCTCAGGCCTGGGGGAGCCAGCTGGAGAGGAACCCCCTTCTTCACTGCCCGAGTCTCCTTGGGGGAGAGGAAGCCGCAGGCTGTCCTTCACCGAGGACCCTGAGCAGACAGAAAAGGGTTTCAAGCTTCAAAAAGACGAGGACAGAGAAAAACACTCAATGGGTTTATCACTTATTCAGCTCCTATTTATAATTCACGCTCACACCCGTGTGAATTATCACAGACGTTAATGGCTGGTGATGGACGGGGGAGGACACGTACCGTTTTGAGCCGGTGGAGGAGTTGGCGTGGAGGGTCTGTACTCCTCAAAGTCGTCCTTGGATTGTCCGTTCTCTCTGCTGTCCGAAACTAAAAGCTTGGCTCTCATCGACAGGCTGGATGTGGAAAGGAAATTCAAAGCGTTTAAGGCGAGTCAAGTCGCGTCAGGTTTTATTTGTACGGCATCGAGTCACAACGACAGTCATCACATGACGCTCGTAGGAACAGCGCTTAGCGACAGAGGCAAACGGAAAAATTGGTACAGACTCAGAAAGGAAAATAGCTATTACTTAACGTGACAACCAAAAAAGGACACTGCTGCCCTACCTGCTTTCCTGGGGACTCAAGCGTAGCACCTTGGGGCTCTTGGGACTTTTGGGGCTCTGTGGCCTCCAGTGGGGGCACAACCTCAGGTCTCCATTGGCTTGTTTCAGAGAGGGGGCGTCTAAGGGCCAGACGGGGCTCAGGCCGAACGTCCTGCTGTTGTTGCTTGGACTTACTGCAGAGAAACAGCAAACAGGACTGAGAAGACATGAACATAGCAATAACTTTGTGCCAGAAAACCTCTTCACACCGTTCATTCTTCTTCTACCATGTGTATGGTGCAGATAACTCCTCGCTTTGGAACGTGTGTGAGAGGTTTTTATTCTGGCAGAAGCAATTTTAAGGTCAAAATTGCATAGAAAATAGCATTAGCATTAGCAATAGCATAGCATCGAGTAATCAAGTTGTATCTTTTTTCCAAATATTTAGTTCAGCAGACATGAACAAGTTAAATCTTGTAAAGTGAATTGAAATGACTTCTGGACTCTGAGATCTGTATTAGATCCATTCTGTAAAGGCTTTCTTCCACAACTCCTATCGAAATATTCTCTACCTGTCATATTCACAAGATGCAACTGTGGCCGTGGAAGAGAAGTTAATTTAATAGTTAAAGTGCTGCATTTTTTTGTACTCATTTCTTTTCTTCCATTTCAAAAGCGGAACATCACAGAGTTTAAGTGCTCTTGTGAGTAGACACTGTTTCCTTTTCCTTCGATCCAGGCAGCCTGGCTGCAGCTTCGCCACATTGTGTTTTCACAGCAAACACAGCAGTCAAGTGATAGTGTTGGAACATCATCGGGATCAGGCTGCGGTGTCACAAAAAAATCCCCTTTTCCCAGCACAAGAATCTCTACAAACATTTTTCTTTTGTAATACGTCCTAGTTAATGCTGCCATCTTTTTACTGAATGCAACCAGATTAGAGTGTCTACGTTCAGTATAAACAGGGACAGAACATGTGCTGAAATGTGCAAAATAGTGTATATAGTGTATAGTCTATTTATATATATAATATATAATCAATCGATATAGATCTGTGCACGCATGGGAGAGAAAATGTTTCTAGAAATCAATATAGTGGCCACTTTATCAGGCACACTTATAAAAATCTAATCTGATCCAAACCAACTGCTCTGCCATAAATTCTGCCGTTAGGAGGAGTATGATGTTCAGTGTTTTTTTTGTTTTTTTTTTCTTATCAGCTTCTCCGCCTCAGGTTCTGGAAGTGGAATCAGGAACAGAGGAGAAGCACAAGAACCCAAACTAATCCTGCTCCCGCAGGAAAAAAAAAAAAAAACGAGGGTGCCGGTACTCATAAGCTGCCAGCACATGATACGTCCAGTCTTCTGAGAAGCTGAAAATCAGGGAGAATCTAATTTTCTGGTAATGGATCGATAAAGAAAAGAGTTCTGCCGACGACACAAATTTGCAATGAAAAAATGAATTCTGATGAGTGCCGCCCTGCCGATTAATGCTCATCACTCTGTCGGTGCTCCGTCTGGACAAATATGTTTGGGACGACCGTTTAATAAATCACTGCTCGGTAATGAGAGGGCAAGAACAAACAGCCACTAAACACATTTTAATGACAGCCGCGCTCGCTGCCATTACGCAGCCGTTAGGACGTAAAGAAAATCAGCGTCCTGTTTAATGAATCCATTAGGATGGCAGATGTTGTGCATTAACGTTAAATATTTCACTCAACCTGTGCTTTTATGTGATGCCCAGTAGGTCTAAATACTTTCTCTTTCTTTCTATTTTTTTTCTTTTTTTTTTTCGGAGATATCCTACAACTGTCTCCGCTTGTTTAAGAGGCCGACGAGCAGCAGACTAATGTAAATCTCTGCCACTGCCGCAGCCCTTCTCAGCCCCTTCTCCTGGAACAATGAACCCCTCCCTGCTTATTGTTAGTTCAGTAAACTGCACTGTAGCAGCTCCACGCATGTCGAAGTCACTGGGCCTGGATAGTGCAGCTCAATGGCACCCCCTGCTGCAGCCACAGAGGAACTGCACGGTGGAAAGCAGAGGGGAGATGTGAGGGAAAGTCCGCTAACATTTGGACGGGAACAAGCTGTGGAACAGGAAAACGTGTGTGTTGTGTGTGTGTGTGTGTGGGGGGGGGCAATAAGACAGAGAGAGGGGGCCCATAGGGAAACGGGGGGGTGGTGGGGAGACAAAAATGATGAGTGGGAGGATGAGAGCACATGAAAGGATTGGAGGAGGATTTGGAAGCAGTGATGTGATGTTGCAACAGACTGTGTTTGTGTGAGAAAAAGAAAGAAGTCACCTTAGTATATCACACACACAGTGTGCGTGTGCGCGTGCGTGCGTGCGGAGGGCTACTTACATTGTATAGCTAATAAACGTGGACCAAAGGAGGGTGAGGAGCCAGACCCCAAATCAGGGGAGGTGCGCCTCTTTTCCAGGCCTGGAGATGCCTGAACTGTGATCTTGTGGATGAAATCTGCAACACACACACACACACACACACACTATGAGTGTCAAGGATGAGCTGGAAGGATGAAAACATCCAAAAGGTCCAAATCGGCAGATAACCTGCTGTTTATTATCCTGATTGTCTTCAATCTTTTGCTTGTTTGCTCTATGAATCATGAAAACGTTGACAATGGGATCATTTGTTCGTTCCGTTTGCTCGTGTTAAGGGTCGTGTTTTATTTCGGGGACGATTCCAGACGTCAATGGTCTTTGTTAGCGATTAACTGCTAAATCTAAATTTACAATAAGAACCTTATAATGTCATTTACATAAACCGAGGCACACATGTGACGCTAAAATGCAGATTCAGGCCGATGGATGTTTTGTTATCCACCAGCCCAGAGGGCCGGCGGGTGCACGGGTTCATTCCTTGCTGTGTCCTAAATCCTAAAACAAATCGCTGACTGCGGCGTTAAGCTTTAAGGTAATAGAGTACTTGTGCAGAATACAGGATAGAGCAGTGGGTACAAAGTGCAAGAGAAACACAGGATGAAGGAAAAGATAATAATAATATTGGTGGAAAGAGGAAGGGGAAAACAAAGGGTCAGTCAGATATGGCTGGAAGGAGAATAAAAACACAGACAAGGGAGCCGTGGGGGAGAGAGCGAGGGAGACACAACGGGTGAGAGAGAGAGAGAGAGAGGGGGGCCAGCCAGCAGCGTATCCATAGACAGGAAGTGTCGAGGCGTGGTTGGCTCGCTCTCCCCTCTCACCACCCCCCCACCACCACCACCACATCACCACCCTGCTGCTGCTGGGAAAGGCCGAACCACAACACACACACACACTAACACACGCAGTGCATTTACGCATGCTTGCTCAGCCCAAAATACACTCGCACATGCTCTGAAACACAGTGGATGTGAACTGCCGCGGGCTGTGGGACTCTGTAGGGGATCGGGACGATCCAGCGGCCGTCAGAGAGCCACACAGCGTCCATGTTTTACACCGTCACAGACTGTTGTTTCAGCAGCAGTGGAAAACAGTGCATTTTCAAAACCTCGACCTTGCTGCCCTCTTGTGTTTTTGGGATTTGATGGCTGACACAGTCCAGTTACTAATCGATATCACACACACACACCTTGAGGCATGCTGATCTTCTCGCCGTTCTTGCTCTTGAGTTTGTGCTTCTTGAAGGTGCCCTTCCTCTTCTTCACGTTGGGTTTCTCCTGGTTCTGGTTCAGGTGCAGGATGAGGAGGCTGAGCTCGCGCTCGAACACGTCCTGCTCCCACTGGGCCAGCTGCTGCTCGCGCTGACGCAGGAACTCCTCGTGGGACTTTTGCTCCAGCGCCGCTCGCTTCAGCTCCTCCTCACGGCAGCGTAGCTCCTGATGGCGGACGCGAGGACCAGATGTTGAACATCAGCAGGTTAGAATTTTGACAGTTTTATATTCTTATTAAACGCCCCGTCCACTTGGGCTCCCAATATACCGGTACACATAGTGGCGCCCCCTACAGGCCGAAACACGGCTATTGCTCTTGACCTCTGCTTGTGGCTGCAGCTGGGGTAAACTTTGTGCTGGTGCTGTGTCATCACATCATGTCCTTGTGATCCCGCCCCTCCCATGTCTCTGCTACTCTGGACCACAGTGGTTTAATACTTGAAACAAGTTTTCAATGGAAAAGCAATCGGCAGCCGAGGCAGACGTGTGTGAGTGGGCGGAGCTTAAATCAAAGTCAAACAATGTTTTATATAAAAGACACACAGAATCAAAATATTGTCCCTTCTGACCCAAAATTTAATTTAATTTAATACAATTAAATGACAATAGAAAATAACGTGACAATAAAAAAATATATAAAATTAGAATATAATACAACCAAGATATATGAGAGATGATTAGTGCAAATGAATATTATATATATTACAATGAGTATTTACATGTTTTTACTGCCTGACTTTTTAAAATTATAATCAATTACAATTACAAATAAAATGCATTATTATTATTACTGTTAAACGATTTAAAGGGTGTGTCTGTGTGCACACAGATGTATGAAAGGCAGTGAGGGATGCAGATGATCAGGACAAATCATCGATCACCCGCAGGCTGACGAGTGTACGAGTCATACAACAGGAGTTTCTAACCTTCTCTTTAGCCCGGAGTTCATCGAACATGTCCTGGATCTCCAGTTTCCAGTCCTCCTGTAGAGAGTGGAAGGAGTCCTGTGGCATCTCTTCCTTCACCTGCTGCTCCAGCGCCGTCAGCTGGGCCAGGATGGAGCCAAAGTTGGGTCTGCGGTGGGGGTCCTGGTCCCAGCACTCTGCCAGCAGACACCCATTGAGAAACACAACCCTCAAAACTACTGTACGTCTCTTTAAATCACATATTTAATGCGTCTACAGTTTCCTTTCACCACAGATGTTATGTTTAAACGCCCCCCGCCCCCATTCTACAAACCACAGCGATACAGAACTAGGTTCTCCATTTGTCACGTAGAACCCGGCCAAAAATAGCAAAATGGATGTTTAAAGTTCTTGTGGGGGAGAATAAACTCCTTTTGTGTGCTGAAGTTTGAAATAAGCTCTTTAGGTTGGCTCTGTGTACAGCGGTTGAGACAGAGAGAGGGAGAGAGAGGTGCGTTCGTTTGTTTCCAGTGCGGTTTCACTTCTTTTGAGCGTTTTCATAAATGGAAGAAGCCTGAAGGAAGGAAGTCTGATTCAGCCGATGGAAACACGTCAGATGGAGCCGCGTTCATTAGTTCTTAAGTCAGGTCAGACAACCTGAGCGCCTGCACTCATTCCACTCACTGGGCGCGATGCTCCTCGTTTTCATTTGCGCATGTTTTAGGGGGATTGTGTGAGCACGATCCTGAGTCAAGCTGATCATTTATTCAAAGTGTTGTGCTTAATTAACTTGCTGTGGGGGGGGGTTGCATAGTTTGCTGCGACACTCCAGGCATTACAAGCAGATCAAAAACCAATCCGATAATTAATTAATCCTCCGAGGTGGTGGCTATCGCTGGTTCTGGGCTCTGATCGCTCCCGTTTTGTGTGGTGGTGGGATCCAGAGAGGAGATCTGTCGAGAATGAAATTGTTGTTTTTGTTTTTACAGCATGAAAGTGTCAGAACGCAGGCGTGGCACAAGGTGACTTCCACCATGAAAGCCTTCCCCTCTGTGGCGAGTGCTGTTAACATACAGGAAAGGAGTTTTTCCTCTAACGCAGCTTTGGGGAAATGGAACGAGAGCGTGCCAGGGACACAAGTTTGCCCTCACGGCGTTCCTGCATATGAGCACACACACACCTGACATGAGCTGAGCGAAGGGTTCGGGGCACGTGGAAGGGATGGGGAGGGTGAGCTTGTTCACAGCGACTCCGTAGGCGACCGCCAGCCCATCGATCCCTCTGTAGGGCACCTCTCCCGTTAGCAGCTCCCACAGCAGAACTCCATAGCTGGACGGGAGAAACAGGGTTTTTTTTCATTATTGCACAAACTAAACCTTCATACATCCTGCAGCTTCTTCAGTCACCTAGCGACAAATGAGTAGTGATGAAGATGATGGGGAGGTTTCTTCTGCATGTGTAGGTGAAAGAAAGCGAGATTTTTTTTTTTGTCTGAACAATATGTAACACGGGACAATATCGCTTGCATGGATGTTCACCAACGAATCGTTTGAACGAGTGAAATGCGAACGAGCCAAATCACTCACCGACTCACTCACAGTTGCACTGAGTCAGTGAGTGATTTGTCGTTCTCGGTGATCGAGTCAACTGAAAATGAAACTTAATACACCTCCACTCACTGTGCCCTGTGATATGAATGATCTATATCAGTGGTCCTAGGGAACCCCCTGACCTGCGTGGATTAGATCTCACCCTGTTTGTACACAAATGACTGAATCAACAGTGTTTGCGGAGCTCTGCAGCCTGATAAGGAGCTGCTGACTTGAATCAGGTGAGCAGGAGTAGTGGATGGAAACGCAAATGAAATCGAGGAAAGACGATTCTTCTCTCGTCTTATTGCTGTCTTGTCATTTCAATTTCATCCGTATTTCCTACAAAAGTGGCCTGAACATTCAGTTGTAACTCAAATACTGAAAAACTGAAAAATGCACAGCTGCACAATATATTACGACTTTATATAAATATCATTATGAACGTTGTTTTTTTATATTTTTTTTGTTCCCTGTGTGCTTCACAGTGTGGTAGAGCTGCTACATAACAGAGAGGTGTTTGACACCCTGAAAACCATCGTTACCCACAATGCCGCTGCTGTGTTGCCATGGCTACAGTGACACCTCTAATACAGAAGTTCACTTCATGGCTGTCACAGAGAAGTCTGCAGGGGCTGGAAGTAAGTATGCTCTGATGCTAAATATTTTCATTTGATTTACGCTTTATCAGCATACGTGTCCAAACTGATGTCATAACCCCCCCCCACCCACCCCCCACCCATGTTCATATTGAAAGCACCAATAGAAATATCTGGTCATTCATTATTAGAGTTCTGACAGCACACGCGATGGAGCGTTTTTTTACATTGTGAACATCGTGCATTTAGAACGTGCGCGCTGGCGCACACACACACACACTAAGAAGTCGAGTGCAGGACTTGGATCTCCCACACTGTCAATTAGCCCTTGTTGGGACCTGACTGAACGCAGTGTGGAGGTTCGCTAAATGGAGAGTACAGGCCGCAACCTTTTTTTATTTAGTTCTTTAATTACAACTTCTGCACAATGTGTCTGTGCAGAAAAGGCTTCTCTCTCCCGGCTCGCCCTGAGGCGGCCGTCCGTCTCCGGGTGGCTGCTCTGGAGACAAGCAGCTGTGGACAGAAGAGAAAGAATAGTAGAACAAAGATTACCCTTCAATTTCAGTGCAGAGCTGCACTGCTGTGTGTGTGTGTGTGTGTGTGTTTTTCTGCGGTGCTTGCAGTGAAAATGAGTGCATGGGTTTGTTGTGGATAGATGGGAGGGGGGTGACAACTGAGAGGATGTGGGCATCCGATGTAGTTAAAAAACATATATACACTCTCGCATGTTGGTGCATGCTCATTTGGTTTCCACTGCAAGAAGCTGGAGGGGACCGTCTAACATGAAATGGTCCAAAGCCGCAGAAATAAAATTAAGAGTAGCTGCGTTCAACACAATTATTACTTTTATGAATTATTGAAATGTTTGCCGACTGCCGTGTCACATCAGCCCTGATGCTGCCTTTCAAATGTTAATCTGTTTAGAGAGTTTAAAACTCTGAGCCTGGAAAAAAAACAACAATAATGATATATAATAATAATCCGAAGACTTTTCTGTTTTTCTGTAGACGTGGCCAAACACACACAAAGGCTGTGCGCGCGCACACACACACAGATAAAGGGCTGTGGTCAGGCCTGGTGTGAGGCCTCCTTCTCTGTCGATACACAAGACAATGGGACAGTGTGCGGGACACATGTCCCACAACAAAGCACAGAGCAGCTCTTTGAAGAGACGCCATCACATGGCTGCTGCCGCCGCAGTCCATCATTAGTCCACTGCGCTCCGTCTGCACATTACTCCGACTCGGCCACCATCACCTGGCTGCGCTGTCGCCCTCTTTTGAATCCGAATTTCGCAAAGGTGTCCTGATTCCACACGAGGTGTCCGTGATTCGAAACAGAATAGACAGTTTAACAGTGTGAACACCAGCAGGTACAGTGGCACGGACGTTTTGCAGCAGATGTACGTAGTTAGTTCAGCTACTTTAGTCCATAAACAACACATTCCTAGTGTTGTTCATCGAAATGAGCTAAAACAGACTAAAGTGCTCGGAGCTCAGAAAATGACCCGAATATGATTCTGCAAGTGTGACATACTATTACGAGTCCACGCTCGAACTGAATCTACCAGACCGCTCACCTCCAGACGTCGCTGCCCTTCGAGAAGGTGGAGGCCTTGATGACCTCTGGGGCCATCCAGGCGTAGGTGCCGGCGGTGCTCATCTTGGTGGTCTTGTGCCACTCCCTGGCCAGGCCGAAGTCTGTGATCTTCAGCGTCAGACCCTCCATGCATTCATTCTCTATGGGTTGAGCCAAAAGGACTAGAGAGGAGGAGGAGGAGGAGAGAGGAAGTACATTTAGCAGGTTTTCGCCTTGGAACAGGACGTATTCTGAACACACACAGAAATCAATACATGGCGTAAAATGTAATAAGCTTTCAGTCAATGACGTTCCGGCTTTTGGCTACCGTGTGAAAAGAGAATGTGCAGAACGCCGGGCAGAGGCCAGCTGCTGCAGTGTGACTGTGGATCACATGTCTGTGTGTGACTGGCAGCAGAGCCTCCCTTCCCCGTTGCTGGCAGGCCGGGCATCGCTCAGGGCACGGCTGGCCGTCACACACAGGGAGGAGTAGCAGCAAAGAATTTCACTTATTATAG
This sequence comes from Centriscus cristatus, assembly GCA_037832705.1. Lineage (NCBI taxonomy): Eukaryota > Metazoa > Chordata > Actinopteri > Syngnathiformes > Centriscidae > Centriscus > Centriscus cristatus. The sequence goes on along the minus strand of JBBMJM010000015.1, from coordinate 6,454,249 downwards.
GGAAGTTAAACTCTGGCTATTTGCAGCTGCTTTCTGTCCTCCTGGGGTTTGGCGATCTTTTCTTTTTTTTTTTTGTTCATTTTTTTTTTCTTGTTGTTGTCCCTCAACGAAAAAAACATCTTCTTACGACACAACGAATGTCATCCTGCTCTCGTTCCCTCGTTGCTTCTCTCTCCCTGACATCCTGTGCTGTTCTTCGTAAGCCCAGAGGCAGCGGGTTTGACGTCACAAAGGAATGCAACACAAGAGGTTGTGTTGTCTGCTGTGTGTTGACCGTTATAAGGGGTCGGGACAGACTTCAGAAACACACGCCGTATCCTCCTAACACGCACTCACCTCTCAGCGGTGACAGGTTTTGACATTGAGTGTGTGTGTGTGAGGGAGATAGCACAGCAGATGTTTACTGGAAAGGTGCGGTAGTTATTCTCTTTCTGCTGCTGAATCGTTGTTTTGTTTTGTTTTGTTTTTTCAGGTGTATGATGGCGCATCACGCCCTGATCCATCCCCTCACTCCATTTCCTCCACCCAACGGGTAAGTACGTACACACTGTTACACACTGTTACTTCCTGTAACACTCAGTTCACCTCCAGCGACGGGACCCTTCCTTAAAAATAAGTTGACAATAAGAGCAGCGGCTATATTAGGAACCAGAGGTCAACAGGGGCCTGGCGCTCCAGACACTGACGGCGGGGAAGTGGCGGTGGTGTTTTGCGTCGAGCAGGACTGAACGCTGATCGTTATCATATGATTGAGTAAGACAGGGCACAGCTGTAAGAGGGCCCACACAGCAGAATTATAGATAATGACACACACACACACAAAGCACTCTTTCTACATCAGCTAACCAAAAGACACACACACACACGTAAGCCAGGATTCCTATTCAGTCTCTAGCTTGAGGATGGGAATTCACCAAAAGCAGACACCGCAGCGCAGGATGTTGTGTAACTCAAGTTTCATATGTCTTTTAGGCTGCGTCCTTGCTGCTTTATAGATAAAATACAGAAAATAAATGCTAGATTCTCAAATAAGGCTGCAAATAGACATTTGATGGTTTCATCAATGAGTGGTTGTGTCCAAATCCCAAACATTTCCAATCATGAAGGGAGAAAAGAAACACTTTAAAGATGCTTAAAGCAGGGAGGTGTTACCGCATCAATAAATCAATACAGACTCACTGTTTTTTATTTAAAATTCAGAGCAAACAAAGGGCAATTTGATTTAAATGTCCGTTACTTCAAAGCTGCTATGCGTCTGCTCCCAAACGTAGTAATGATTAGGAAGTCTGAGCTGACAGAAAACTCCTGAGGCAAAGACCTTCAACGTGTAAACACTTGTAAACGTGTTCAGTAACGACTCATCGGATGTGTTTGACGGCTGTTTGGCACCGAGGAGATCGTCGGTGTGGGTTTTTAAAAGAGTCGTTATGGGAAAACATTGTGTCAGGTAATACACTCGAACGCCGTAAACCTAGGATGACCTGCTAAACCTAAGATGACGAGGCCGCATCTTGTCGTCACTGTCAGGTTGTTGCCAGGTTACATACCAATGTGCAGCTACAGACACCGAAACCGAAACTCATCTGCATCCACTGAAGATGGCGGGCACGGGCAGTATGAGCAGAAACACATGCTAGGAAAGCCTCTCACACAAAGCAACTCAGACTTCCTGTGAAGGCCATATATACGATATACCTACACAAAATATATTAGAGCTGCAGCTATTTTCAAAAAGCAATATTCAAAGAGTAAACCGATTTCATTTGATCCACAATGTCTTGTTTGTATTTCCTATCTTCTACAACTTTGCCTGTGACAAATGATGAAACCCCCACTAGAAATGATTCTCTTATCTGTTATCTCATTTTCAGCATTTTTTTTTTTTTTTTTCAACACCAAACCACAAATCCATTAACGATGACAATAATAACTTTTGAAAAGCCGTATTTCTTTAACCTGTATGTGCACAGCACA
>JBBMJM010000015.1:6435618-6452166 GCA_037832705.1 Centriscus cristatus | reverse complement strand
TTCTTTAACCTGTATGTGCACAGCACAAGCCAAAGCAATTGTTCACACAAAGGCATTTTGGTAGTCTCAGCACATATACACATCACATTCTTGTTCTACTTCCTGAGTGGAGGCAGAGTGCATCCACAGTTCACTTGCACTAGATCCCCACCACCACCACCACACACACAACCCTTTCATGTTACCACCTCTATCGCCATCACACTGGCAGCAGGGTTCCTTGTGTAAGTCAGCTGCTCATTGGCCAGCATGGAAACCAGCCACTGATTAAGGTCAGGTAGTGGGTGGAAGTCAGGAGTCTCAGTGAAACAGACCCCGTTGTGATGTGCATTCGTTATAGGAACATCGGGAGAAAGAAGGACATGTTTAAGATGCAGCTGATAAACATGAACAGTGATTAATTGTGTTCCATCCTGTTATCTCCCACCTCACCTCATCCGTTCAGATGGTATGTTAACAAAAGTGGCGACTAGAGCAGGAAATCCACCTTTCCTACAAAGGCTCATGCGAGTATCATGACTCCATCAGTCTTGCCTAGACAGAACATCTTTTTGATAGAGGGGCCAAAACCAACAGCGTTGCCACAGTAACAGCAACAGATATCCACGGCAACTGGACTGTTTGGGATTGTTTGCTGCTCAGAAACAACAGCGTGTCAGTCTGAGGACGTGACTCCTACCAGCGGCAACCTAGATATGAGTTTGCTGCTCAGATTGACTAAACAGTGAGAATTCCAGAGTCAGGGGATTCCGCACTAAAAATGTACCTGGCAGAGGAAGTACGTCCATTGTGGGCAAACATGCCCTGTGTTTGCATTCTCCACGTTCTTCACAGACATCTCCGAATAGCAGTTCAACATTTTGCAGAGGGGAAAAAGGAACTGAAAAATGTGAAATTACATAAATTGGTTTGAGGGGAATAGCTGTGACATCATTACCAGCTTACTGGCCTGGTATTAACAGAGATTAGCAATTTGCTGCAGACGTGGGTTCCCGTAAAATCACATAAAACTTACTGTTTGCTAGAGAGTATTTCCTTTTTAGCCTTTACAGAACCTAAGCCATTCTTACAACTGCCAAATCAGAAGAAATGCTGTGTTAAGTCAGTTGTAAATTGCTATCATTAGCATGATGTGCTGATCTTGTGTCAACAGCTACATCTGTTAGTCAAAGTAGCCCTATAATAACAACAGGTAACTTTTTATTTCATAGGTTCAAGTTATATATCATCTGGTAAAAACATAATATAACCAAGACGTCAGGGTTGTGTGGGAGTAAAATGGACATCGTTGAAATGGACACAGAAGACCTTAGTGATACAAATCACAGTTTAAAACAGCTAATTCTGAAACTGGGAAGGATGTTCTGTTGGTAATTTCCTGTGGAAATTTGGAAAAGGAAAAGGATCTCGGACAACAGTAATTGGAACACACAGAAAGTTGTGTCTCGACTTGTGTATGTGGATTGGGAGTACAAACAGCAACAGCCTATAAGAGTTCACCGTCCTGCTGAAGGTTGCGTGGCTGCTGCTGAACATTTGCTATCGTGAGAGAGCTGCTGACCTTTCAGCCACAGGAACGTCTCTCACGTTCGGCATGCCGAACGTAAAAGTCAGCTGCCTCTTCACTCCGCGCCTCTGTTAATCATGTTTTTTCTAGAATTCAGGGCCTCAGTTCCAGCCCACATTTTTCTATGCGCCCGATCATTCCTCGCTCCGTCCAACCTTACAGCCTCCAGTGTAGTCGAACAGATATCGTGCTTCCCAAACACGGTCAAATTCAACGACAAATAAATACCCACATCAGTTAAACCTAAGCTAGTGCTCTCTCTACCTTCCTACCACCAACCCCCTCTGAACCCTGCACCCGTAGGCGAGAGGAGAATTCCGGCAGGGTGGGGGCTTTCCCCAGGAAGAACGGGAGCTTTGTCCCCTGAGGGACGAGGCCATAGGCTGACAGACAATCTGGCAACCTCTGACCAGGCAGCCAGTGAGCGAGGCAGAGTGATAAAGCGTAATCTCAGCGTCAGACGTCAACTCTCAGGTGAAAACAGCAGCTCAGTCGGCCGCAGCCGAACATGACAACTCGTCTGCTTGTTTATGAGCTGTACTCATGATTCCGACGTTCCCAAATCAGCCACTTTTACAATCCTGTACTTTATTCCTCGCTTCTTCTTTCCACTACTTGATCAGCCGTTGGTCTGTAACGCTCTGGTTGTCTGCACAGACCAAGAGTCCAAGCATGAGGACAATCAATTGAACCTCCGACTGTTTCTAAGGCTGCTGTGTAAAACACTGTGCTGTAAATCAGCTTGATCCCGTAAACTTTGTATCGATCCAACATAATATGTGACCAGATGTGAAGCACCAATCAATTAATAACCAATTACTAACACATGTATGTAAATGTGCCATCCAGCCTGCAACTCTCGATTAATAATCGACTATCTTGGCAAATATTTAATCATGTTCACTGTTTTTAGTCGGAAATTGTCTGATTACAGCTTCCTAAATGAATAATCTCGGAAGAGATTTTATGGGTGCTTCATTTGGCATCTATCTGAGGGGAAAACTCTTTGACAATATTGCAAGACCAAATGTAGAACTAATCAGTTGATAGCGAGGGGAGCAAACAGATAAAGCCTTGTAACGTGGTAAGACACAATGAAAGTTAATTACCTGGCCAACCAGCCTTCAGGCATATGAGCTACAAAGTGGAACACAGAGGAATTTTGTGTTCTCCACATCGACGCTGTCAGTGGGGTTATAAATGATTCTCTGTGCAAAGCATCCAGCACCAGGTAGAAGGTTGGAAGGTCGACAGGCGGTCACTTATTAACAAGCCTCCAGCGCTCATGTGTTGAAATGTAACCTTCGTTAGTTGAGCGCAGACGCTCTGAAGTCAAGGTCCTAAGGATTCGCAGTGACATTCTGAAGGCACCAACGGAACAAAGACTGAACACGGACCTCTTGAATACGTACACTCATGAAGCCTTGGGGACACAGGAACTAAGAAACTAAGCTCAGAAACGAATTCGGGAAAGTCCCTTTTGAGTGATCCCGCTTGTGTTTACGCCACATCTGAAGAGATGAAAAGATTAAAGCGAGTGACACATTTAGGATGCGATTTCCCCTTACAATCTGATTTCTTAGACATTTGCTTGGTGGACAGCTGCACTCGATTTTCGTTACATTCGCTTTTACTTGTTTTGACCTACATGCTCTTGAGGGGGATTAACATATTACGTCTTTTGCAAAGGTTCTTCATCATGCAAACAGACACAAATTAAAAGTATCACACAGCAGAGACAGGCTGAACAAATACTATGATGCACATTAAAATCGAACGCAGGTCTGCAGGAACTGTGGTATTGCAACACTCACTTTACATAAGAACTGTAAGTTAAATAGTTAATGCACTTCATTACACATGATCTATTATAGTCCTTGTGTGTAATCAGGTCAGACTATTAATCACATGTTCACCCTTATGTTGTAGTCGGCTGCTGTTCAGCTGTACAAACCATGAGAGAACGTTAGCCACGCGTCATAAATTCAGCCAAACACGAGCCGGTCGAGTCCGAAGTAAACTCAGTAGGTGAACGCTACAATGTCCAGCAGGCGCGAGTAAAAGTATTAAATAATACAAAAGTGAGAATATTTCTGTCTCTCTCCCATTGGCATCAGACATCATGTCATGTGATAGACTACAACATAATGGGATATGATGTGGTAGGATACGTGTCTTGGGGGGTCATCGGACTTCCCAGAAGTCAGTAGTTGTATGAATAAATCTTTATATATATATATATATATTTAAATGCAACCTTAGCATCCATTAAAAATATATAATTCCTACTTTTCCTTCTTTTCAAAGGTGGGTAACACTGCAAGACGTTGGAAGTTAGTGAATCGGGCACAAGGGGTCAAAAGTCGTATTGGTCTCTGACACGCAAACTGCACCGATCCCCAGGAATCACTGATGAGGTCATCACTGGAGCTGAAATATTTGCTCTTGAGTCTGTTTCCCTTTTCATTAATCTCATCTGCATGAGCTCTTTTACTGTGAGAAGGTCAAACTGAGAATGGTATTACCACATAGGGAAGAAAAACACATCGCACACACAAATTACAATGTGAAAAGGTGAATTAATGCTCCGATAACTTCCTGCAGTGATTTTGCTCTTATAGTTTATTCAAATTTTACCCTGTGCAAGTTCACATTTTATTGCTTTTTACATATACTAGTATTTAGTATTTGTTTCTATCTTTATAATTTACATTATAATACAATCATTTGATCATTGAAAAAACACAATTTAGAATTTGATGTATTGTAATTTGACATTTGTATGTTTATATATGTTTATGTTCTTGTAATATTGTAATTTGCTGTTGTTATTTTTTTTTAATAATGCTCTCTGACAATGATGAATTATTCTTTCTGATTTCATTTTCAGTTTCTTCCTGACTTTGAATCTCACCTGTGCACCTTGTAGGACCGATTGCATGTCGTGGAGTGAAAGCCCGGCAGCGGCGAGCTTCACCACACAGCTCAGCCTTTGACTTCCTGCCAGGACCCCTGGCACCTCTGATACGCACCGATCAGCAGATCACCGCTGAAGAAGTTGCCGCGTTCATGGATGGGTCAGTTCATGACGGTGCACTTTGTGACTTTTAAAATGGCACTCTGGAGTTCAACTTCATGGTGATGCAGCAGAAGAAAGTTCCACGGACGCTGTCAGTTAGTATCTATTCAGCATTCCAGGACAAGAGCCCTTCGGGGGTAAATTTCCAGACATTTTCACACTGGAATAATTCTGTTTTAACTCATTTCACATTTTACAGCTGAGTCAGCGTTTTTTAATGTCCCTTACATTGTCAAAGTATCCTCTGTATGACCCTTCTACCCTCTTCCTAAACATACATTGAACATACCTCCATCTTATTACGGTCTTTATTTACCTTTTTTTTTTTCAATGTGTTTGACTATTACAATGTTTCACAGAAGTAGATGGCGAAATCTTCTGCAGATGCATTTGTAACATCTGTAAAAGTTTACTTAGACGATCACGTCTGCACGTGAAGGTCAAGAACCCGAGGAAAGCTACAAGAAGCAAAGCAATTAGAAGTTCTGTTTATCTTTGTGCAAAACTGCTGCTTTATTTAATTGGAGTTGTGCCGTCAACTGCTCTATTACTGTTTTTCTCAGCGATTTTAACCTGCATAGCTGGCGCAAACACAAAGTGACATCAATGATCCCAGATTTCTACATTCACTTCATATGAAATAATCTGTCGTTTACTTTTAATTCAGTTTGGAATTCCCCCGATGCTGACTGATGCTGGAGTGGACACAGAAGTCAAAGACGTCCAGAAAACAAAGAACAGCAGCTTTATTTTTATTTATTTATTTATTATATAGGGAAGAAGAAAGATTGGTGGAAGAAGACGTGCTTCATCCCACAAGTTACGAATCTACGGACACAAAATGTGAGTGGATGCTCGTATGCAATCGTGAATTTAAAGGGTTCTGGTTTAAAAAAACGACAAGGATATTATTCATTAATTATTCTTACTTTATTGATAATCACCCCATTTCCTTCGTGTTTTTAGACATTTTTGTGCTCAAAAAAGGAGAAACTATTTTGGTATCTGTCACTATTAACATTATTTATAAATACTGCATTGAAAAAACACTATTTACTATACTATATATACTATATTCAGTTTGCGTCTGCCAGTTTGTGCACTGATGCTCTGTGTGTGTACGATGCAGCGTCTCGCACTGACTGTAAACAAACTCCGTCTCTCTGCTACGTGGGCGGCCTGCGGCGGACTGAACAAGCAGCGGCCTTCATGGCTGCACGTTCGGGTTTCTCTGGCTGATCTGCAGCGAGTCCTCTCTCTCCAGAACAACAACAACACATCGTACGAGGCGAGTAAGAAGGTTTATTGAGGTCAGTATCGATTGTTGGACACACCAGCAGTTTATGTTGTCATTCAGTGGCAGGAGCGATACACCAGTGTTACTTGTCACGAAAAAAAAGGTGCATATTTAGATTCACCTGGATTAACACATCACTCCGACCGATCAACGTTTACCCTCATATTTCTCTGCGCTGCAGCGGAATGTGTGTGTGAGTGCCGTTCTTGACACACACACACAGAGGATGTTTAGTGCGGGGCACTGGGGTTCCTGAATGAAAACATGCTGGTGGAGGGCTATATATCTGATGTTTGTCCACTCATGGAAAGCGAAGGCGGGGGCATGTTGATCCGAAATCTAACTGTGGCTTCTTCCTGAAAAAAAAGCCCTGTGAGTTCCAGGCCAGCAAGTGCTTAGCTTGGCACTTTCCCCGCCGGTTCTAACTAAAGTCTGTGCAGAGTCGATGGCGTGTGGTGCCGCAGCGTATGGCCGTCTATGAGGCCTTTGTGCAGGTATCAGACAGGAACGCATCCATGTGTGCCCGGAGAACCAAACCCACTGGTGCTTCTGTTGTTTTACATCCCACAACTGAGCTATTCGGCCGATGAAATGCTATTTTCAGCAGCAAGTCAGTTTATACTAAAGCTCTGTAGGAAGCAAGGCACACGACGTCTCAAGACACTAGTCTTAAAGTATTCAGCAACCGGAAGAGGAAGTCTTGGCCCGGATATCCCCTGTCTTCAGCGGAAGCCCGAAACATTGGCCTCTAGAGGCGTTTCACAGGATCCCAGATGAGCCACGGCTACGGAGGAATTAGCCGGTTTATTGTTAGCTTCACATTGCGGGGATGAGCAAGCGAGCGTCCACTGCGAGACTTATCCCTCTTTGCCCCCCCCCCCCCCAAAAAAAAAAGAAAATAGACAATGGCTGTGGCCGCTCTGAGGAAAATTACTCCCGATTTAGTCGCTGAATGCTGAAAACCACACCACATGTAGGAGAAACTAAAGCTTTTACAGCCAGAAAATACATAGTGAATGTAAAAGCAAACGTCTGAATGACGTTTGGGCTGATTCCGCTATCGTCTCAACCTATTTCTCAACAGCTCCTTCATTCTGCTTTGGATCTATTTTTTGATGAAATTGCAGTTATGGTCTCTGGCTTTCGTCCGAAAGCGCCTCAGCCCGCACCGCCGTTTAATCAGCATCTTTCACACAGGCACAATGTGCTCCGCTGGTTAGCTCAAGCTGCAACCCTCGGCTTTTGTTTACACACTCTTCAGGGATAAGAACTATACACCTTGTTCCATCAGCGTCACAGCTGGCTCTAATGCTCAAAGGCAATCTCATTTCCAGCGCAGTACTGGCTGGAGTAGTTACCATCTCCGCCTCGCGCTATGATAAGGCAGGTGTGATGTCATTCTGACCTAAGTGATGTTTTTAATTCATCTGTTTTAGCTAATCAACACATTACGGTTCACTTGTGGTTGTCATTGAAAACCGTGTCTACCTCCTTCCTGGTCAGAGTGCGGCTGTGAAATGGCAGCTCCAGAAAAGAGAACTTGCAAAGTTATCAGAGGAACTGACGCCATAATGTGTCGTTCACAATCAAAGGCTGCAGGACATTGTGCATTGTTTGCCTGTGTGAGAAACGTGTGTGCACATGAAATGACCCCTCCTCTCCCACCACGGTGGCACAACAGGGTTATAGCCACATGCGGACATGTAGAGGCAGGCCCAGGACAAAGATTCAGAGGAGAATTAAAAAAACAAGCTTCAGGAGGAGGCAGTGATACAATCTCGTGGCGTACACAGCGATGGGTTGTGTTCGCTCTGTTCGCTCACACAGCAGGACAGGTGGAGAGGACACCTGAAAGCACATGCCGAGGGGAGGATGGAGGCATTTGACTTGGTCAAAAAGTGACCGTCTCGTGAGCCGAGCCGACGTCGTCTAAGAAACTTTTCCCTTTTATACGAAACTAGAGTGAAGGACGGGACGAGCTGAGGAAGGGTTGGACATTCGGGACCACAACGGACACAATCACAGAGCTGACATGGATTATATGCAGTATGGCAAGAACGATAATAACAGAGAGGAGGCTGTTGTTAAATCGCTTTGTGTTCAGTGCAGCTAAAGGCACTATTTGAGCTGAAAGAGGCACTTGTTACGCGTCACAAAAAAGGGAGGGGGGAGGGCATCATCAGCAACGCAGCCCTCAACAAGGTAGCCTTGATCACGTGGGCCAGCATGTGTGTGCGTGCGGCAAAGGCCCTTGACACGACGGCTAACTCGGCCCACGCATGGCATCAAAGTCCAAAGCTGAGACGGGACAAATGAACTGACCTTTGCATCCACAGCCAGGTTATCAAGAACACACGTTCGCAAGCGTCTCAGCCCGGCCTACTTAGGACTACTATTTCATGGTGAACAATAACGCCTACACACGTCGGTGTGGGCCTTTCTGAGTTAGAAAGTTAGAACGGTTGTCTGCACAGTTAAACGCTTCCATTTTCTGTCAAACTTCAATCAAGCGGGTTTCACGGACGAGCGGCGGCTGCTGTGGACTTACTGTTGTTGGATTTGAGGTCGCGGTGAATGACGGGGACGATCGCCTCATTGTGCAGGTACAGCATGCCTCTGGCAATCTGGACAGCCCAGTTGACCAGGACGTGCGGTGGGATGCGTCGGCCGGCCAAAGCCCTGCTCAGTGGCCCACCTGAGGCGTACTCCATAATGAGACACAGGTTGGGTTCCTGCAGACAGACGCCTTTCAGGGCGATGATATTTGGGTGGGTGAGCATGGCGAACAGACGAGCCTCTTGCCTCACGTTCTGCGCCGTAACACTGATATCCTCATCAGGGTCTTGCCGGGCCGCCTTCACGGCCACCAGTCCACCTCTCCATGTACCCCGATACACCTTCCCAAAGCCCCCGACCCCAATGACCTCCTCCAAGCTCAGCTCCCTGAAATTCACCACCTCAGGTTCAAACTCGCCCACCACAGCGGGGCCGAGTTCGCCCACCACGCCGCTGCCCGGTAGTTTCCCGTATCCGCTGGGCTTGAAGGAGCCATAGTTGGAGGGAAAGATGCCCACCTTGTTGTTGACCTTGCCCGCCCACCAACCTTCATCTCCTGATATCTCAGAGTCCAGAGAGAGCACCTCCACCAGGTCACCCTTCCGCAAGGTGAGCTCATCTTTACAGGACGCCTCATAGTCGAACAAGGCCGTCCACACGGGGTTGGTGAAGTTCCCTTTTTGTGACTGTTCCAAGTTTTTCCAGTTCGACAATGGGCCGCGGCTGAATATGTTCTTCAGCGGCTCCATGGAGCCTCAAACAGATGTTTTGACTGGATCTGATTCGGCACCCCAAGGGTTAGAAAATAAAGTACAAAGGAGTACTTTATTGCGCCTCGCTCCCTTTCCTGTCTTTCTTGTTGGTTCATGAGGGATCAGTGAAATGCGTTCAAAGGCTTGACCAACAAGTGGACTCGTGGACTTGACGATTCAGAGGGAAACTGATTAATTCATTCATCTTGACATGAATGCACCATCATGGCTTGGAGTGGTCTTGTCGTATTTCCAAGATGTAAAACGCAGCGTGTCTCTGAATTTCTCTGTTTAAGTGATGTGGTGTGTGGTTTCCCAACACATGCTTTGCGCACAAAATAACCTCACCAATCTGTGTTTTTTAAGACTCAGCTCATCCTGAGCTCTGCATCCCCCTCCCCTGATTCTCCCCACCTGTTTGCTAAAAGACAAGGACAGAGACTATGGATGTAGAGGGAAACTCTGCTCTTAGCTGTCCATTTTGAGTTTTCCGTGTATTTTTAGCCATAAAGTGCTGTGGCCACCACAAGCAGGAAGCGCTGAGAAGCGGAGAAGAATAGCAGGAAAAGGAGCATTGAGTCCAGCCAACCAGTGTTTTACGACCAGATTCGGCGTTTTCCCAGTCCGCCTCACGACAACGAAATGTGCGATTACGTGCGAGCGCAACTGTACGTCTCTCCCGCACGAAATCCCGCAGTCCGGTTCGTATCCATTCCTCCGCTTGACCCGCACGAAAGCTGCTCTTGATCCCAACGTAAAAACAGAAACTTCATAACAGGAAGGAGAAATCCAGGGCTTGCTTGAGTTTATTTTCCTGAGAGAAGGCGGTGCAAACTAATCCCGGCTGGGCTTCGGCTCGCAGTCTGCTCTGACTCGGTTCTTCTTACGGTCCGAAAGGCGTAGTAACTCCATCATAACTTATTATCATATTCTTCTTCCTCCTCGGTCAGCGTTCACTCGCCAGGACCTCGAACCACTTCTACGTCTGCGCTTACAGTCATTGCAGAGGGTGGGGTTTCAAAACTTTCTGCTCTCCCAACAGGAAGAGTCAGATGACAGGCCCCCGCTCACAAAGCTCACCGCAGTCACAACACGCACTTCCGGTCACTGGTTTCAGCGTAAAAGCAGTAAACGCGAGTACGTAAACGCTGTTAAAAATACATATATAGTTGTGTTTTATGATGTCGTGCGTGTAAGACACCAATGTGCAGGTTATCAAAGTAAACACAAAAACCTACAAACTAAACCGCTAACTAACATTTTGTACCCGTTAAATGCAGCGTGTTCATGAAACTTTTATTTTGAGTTGTGCCATTTCCGGTGAACGTGTACCTGTCTTTATTTACTTTATATCAGCGCAATGGACGCGCATGGACTGCACAAATGAAAGAAAAATCCGTACAGCTGTTGAATCACATGTTTGATCTGTATTTTTCTATTATAGTATTGTCCATCGTCATTGGAACTGATAAGTTTATCATGAATAAATACGGTCAGATGTACACAAAATGAATAGGAATTCCTCTTTAGTGTGTGAAAATACAAACACCCCACATGCTGTGGTGGGTTTTTTTAGCACAGAACACTGCATTTGTGTTATGTGTAGACTTTGTAGTGGTATATAAAAAGGTTTATATTTACGGTATCGTTAACTATCAGCTCTGAAGCTTTCATGGACCAAGTGGTCATCTGCTCCTGTAATTTATCTGCTGTTCTTTAAAGCTGCACTGTGGTTTTACTCACGACCGCTGCTACAAAAACATCCTGAAATATCCGTTGTGACTTCCTGTTGTGTCAGTTCAGATATTAAGCTTTTGTGACATCCAGTCGAAAATACTCCCTCGACAGTCCATTAGACATGATCCGCACAGACAGGAAACACTAGTCGTGTTGGATTTCGGATCCCGGATAGTTTCTTTCCGGTTTTGTGTTCAGCACCGATGCCGTGACTTCAGCACCGCTGGGTCACACGCCAACACAGACACAGAGGAGGAAACTTTTACTGCATCTCTTTTATTGCATTGAATCAAAATTCCAATTGCCCAATTGAGCAGCTCCTGCTGACCACATCAGCTTCTGGTGCTCAGCTGAGGACGCAGATGAAACCGCTTTCATCCTCACAGCTTTCATCGTTCCAGGGGCCCCAGGCTGTGGACACACAGGAGTTGACGTTTTTTAATAAGAATATAACAGCAGATGTGGAACCAGCGGCGAGTTACTCCCGCTGACATCCGTAGTTCTACTGTACTCACAGCCGCTGTTCATGGTCACACAGTTCTCGTTGTCCTTCCAGTTGTCTGGCTGACCGCTGCGCCAGTTTGCATATTCCATTGGACTTCCATCCAGCCAGCTGAAGCCATCCTGAAAGGACCAAGAAAAGGTCACAATGAATCTTCGAAGGATTTGTCCACGGGTTCGTTGTTGTGATGTGTGCTGCCACGTACCTCTTCTCTTTGAGCTCCCAGCCAGTAGTGAATTCTGGTTGAACTTAACATCCCCACCAGACAAAGAATTTCCTTGAACGCCTCTTCGCTTTTAACGGTCACCAGGTGAGCTCCTTTTCCTTCACACTCCGCCTGACAGCCACGGTTTTAGTTTGATAACACAACACACGTCACCCTCTGACCTTCAGACACAAACTATGTCGATGTGTGTGTGTGTGTGTGTGTGTGTGTGTGTGTGTGTGTGTGTGTGTCACCTTTGCTGCCTCAAAGGTGACCAAGTCTGTGTGCACCATCACACAGTGGCCATCGCTCAGTTTGTAGCCTCCTTCGCATTCAGTGTACGTCACATCGCTGCACAGCTCCTCCAGCTGATATATGTCATCTGTGACACGGGAAGAGACACAGGGCCGGTTTAAAAGGTCCAAAGCCTGTTTGCACACGGCACATAGTGCATGTCGCAAGTGTCACTGCTGTGCAGACGCAGGTGCAGTTGTCACTGTCACGCCATGTGCCCTCGTCGTCTCACCAGCGCCTGCGCTTCGCTGTGTGTCGGCATATAAACTATCGTCTCACTCCTGCAGCCTTGTCAGTAACACGCCTAAACGTTCCCTTTGTCTCAGTTTCGAGTCTGTGAAAATCTTCTGGTGTGCGTTCATCTAAGTAGGTGCCCCCCAAGTGTCAGTCTTCAGTGTGTGACCCTGCGGTTCTTAGGCTCTTACAGTCTGCAGAGCAGAAGGACATCAGCGCCAACAGAAGAACACCCACAGCTGGACTCATGGTTCTTGACCGCAGACAAGCAGCTAGAATAAAAGCTGGAAAGCAAGAGCAGGGTGATGTGGAAATAGGTTTAGTAGTAGAACAGTTCAAAGATCTGTGGAGTCTCTTCAGACACTCACCTGATAGGTTATCGCTTCTCTCTTCACCTCACTCTGCCAGCCCGACGTTATCCGACTTATGTACTCGTACCTCGTGCCCTGGAGCGTTAATTAATTTTCAAATGAAGCCGGAACCTTTTGTCAAGTTTTTTTGTGCAATGTAAATTCAGTGTTGCCTTTTGAACCGGTTCTTTTCCCAGACCCAGGCGGGGGTCATCATCTTTTGTTCTGTTGATGATGCTGGTGGAGAGGTGGAGGTGCAGATGCAAAGTACCACACACCAAATGACTCTATTGCTGCCATGGTAACCTGAAAGAGGGCAGGTCACGTCAATGAGATCAGACGGCGTCTTGGACCCTCCTGTCTGGCTGCAGGGGTTTGGATTAAGACACATTTGCGAACGTTACTTTAGCAAATATTTCTTTGATGTTGCTCTGAAGCCGTCGAGCTGCTGCTGACGGTGAAACGGGTCGTTGTTGTTGAACTACGACAGCTTGCAGTTGAACCATCACAGGTTGAACTTGGGTCACCTGTGGAGGAAGGTTCCAATTCCCCCCTCCCCAGAGTCTGTGTCCAAGTCCTTGTAATGTTACATGTTGTACTGTGACTGTGGGTGTGGCTTGTTTGGACAGTTTGTTGCAGACAAACACAGAAATACATTAGAAACAGGCCCAGGAACCTCGTGGAGTCCACAGGGGGACGGACACACACACTTATAAACGGTGGGGGCTGCCACAGTGGAAGGTGCCATCGAAACTATCAAGACTGCATTTATATCCAAATTGACCTGTAGTTGTGTCAGCGACATATGACCACACACACACAAGGTCATATAATATTATAAGTTCATATGTTTATTCGCAGAGTACATAGACTCAGAGTTACCTGCCACAACTAACAAAATAACAGGTATCTGCTTATTCCACTTACAGCTCATCACACGGCCTTGAAAATTATTAAAAAGCAAACAATTTTTTTTACTTGATCAGACGGCGCCATCGTAATATCATATGCTGCTCCTTTATGAGCAAACATGCCAGTATTTGCAGAGTAGGGCCGTGGCCCTGTCAAATATTTGAAATCCTATTGTGGTTTAGTTGTCACTGTGACATGTAAATGAGGTTTGGTCATGACTGGAGGGGAAGTGGAATGAGTGAGAATGAAATTGAAAATGTCATTCTGTTCTGTCCCAACATGATCATCGTTTAAGTACAGTGGGACCTCAACCAACATTATGTTCATTTGATGTGTTCATGTTAGGGTCAGGGCTCATTAGTAAGTGTAATAGCACAATCAGTGATATTACTATGTATGATATTTGATGCTTTATTATGTCTCCTTCTGAGTGATCTCTGTGTGTGACGGACGGATGGATCAGTCATATCAAAGTTATACTAGCATGTGTGTTTTTTTTCCACTAAAACAAGTCATACTATAGTATGTCGGGTGGGGGGGTCATAAAAACGTCGTACTATAGCATGTTGTTGTTGTTGTCATGAAAAAGCAATACTTGAGGACTTGTTTTGTTTCGTAAAACAGTCATACTATATCCTTACGTTTGTTTGTTTTTTTACTGTTTTGGACTAAACAAAAGTCATACTAAAGCCTTTCGTTTTTTCATGTTTTGAACAAAAAAAGTCATACTATATTAGGGAAATGAATGTACTGGAGACGCCGGTTTATAGTCACGTGACTGTCGACGGCCTGTGACGACGTGTCGACGTGACGTCAAATGCGTGTGACCGGCGGCGGGAAAGGTGAAACCGGTGGAAGAGACGCCAGGGACAGAATGGACGTTCGGAAGGTGAGCGTTCGACGTGTCCGCGGATTCACAAGCTGCGGAGAAGAAGTGGAGGTCGTCGAGTGTTGAACAACGTTCTTCAGTCGGTCGGTGGTGATGGTCGGAGGAAGATTTGAAGCAAGTTGGTTCACAAAAAGGTTAATTCCTCGAGGATTCTTGTACGCACAATGCCCCCCTGATAATTTGGACTCTTGATACATTGGACTGACATGCAACGTATAATGTCTACGAATTGTTTGTCATGGTGACTATTTTTTTCGTGTTTTTTCTTTTTTTCCTGATATTCCGGCGCCTCAGACATGTGACGTAGCCTGAATGCATTTCGGGATACAAACATTGTGTAGAATGTAAACAGGTATTTATTGAATTTATAATGCGAATAGCAGTTATGGGCTGTTGGTGGATGTTTATGTATGAACAGTATTAATTTGTAAGAATTAAAAAAGGTTTGTTTCAAAAACGGATGTGATGTGATATGTTTGGGGTTGAGGCGGAAGTCGGAAGGGGGTTAGCTGTGTTAGCTAGCATCATTCTGTGGTTGAACAGGAGAGTGAAATTACGACGACGGACTCTTGCCGAGGTGGACGGAGAAGTTGAAAGTAGCTGAGTTTACGTTGGGAGAATCCGCGGAGTTCGGGTGATGGAGAAGCAGAGGAAATGTCGGACGTTGGGGGTGCTGCGGAGGAGCGACCATCATACCTGATGAGTAAACGGGATTAACGTGAATATTTCTAAAAGAGTTTTAATTATGAATGTTTGCAATTTAGTACACGCGTTGTGCAAATTACTAAATTTCTAGCAAAGTATTTTTCAATGAAAGGTTCTATTTGGTGTTTGCTGTGTTTGGCGGAACCCTGTTTCAACGCTCAGGAAATTGAATATGTACATCAATGTATTTTTTATAATTATTTCCTTTCCAATTAGGTTAAGGATAACAATTTGGATTTCAGATTTTTGTGCAGTCCTTGGTAAATAAATTCAATCTGGCAGGATATGGATAACTTGTTAAAACGAAGCAAGATGAGAGAAGAGATGTGAAAATTGTGTAAAATGGTTAAAATTCAAAGCTGCTATAAAATGTGTGATACAATTCATATTATTTACAGTTTAAACGAAGTATAATTTCTATCCTGTGAACATGAATCAGAATGTGCTGTTTACGTCACAGCGTTATTTACGCTCTAAGTTGTCGATCATGTGTGAATTTCCAGCCAATCAGAAATAGCCTGAGGTCGAGGGGCGGGACTTTGCCGGGAGCAGTAGGTTTGTTGGGAATGAGTCAATGTCAAAGTTAGTAGAGTGGAACATGTTATGTTCTTGGTTGACGGTCAAGTACCTGCAGTTTCAGCTTAAAACGGCAAGGAGGTAACAGAGTTTCTGAGATGTTTGGGGAAACTAATGGTGTTTTGGTGTACAAACCGAGTGGTATTGCTAATCTCGATTAGCCGTTAGCATTTAAGCTAGCGGCGTTTAGCGTTACTCATATTCTGCTAGTTAGGAAAGGACATTTTGACGGGATACGATAGGATTGGGGCTCCTGTGAACCACGTTCCTCCTGTCGGTGTCAGCTGTGGATGGAATTGATCCAGTGGACCGTGTGCTGTGAGGACGCCCTGCAGGTGTCGTGTCGGTAAGTAGTTATCCCCGCAACAACGGGGGCTTTAGGAACAGTCTACTATACTACGACCCCTGGCAAAAAGAAGGAATTACCAGTCTTGGAGTTGATTAATTTTGTAGAAGTGAAGGTAAGACATGTCACAAAACTAAAGTGTTTAAAAAAGCAACTTTCTGGCTTTAGGAAACACTGAAGGAAATCCAAATGTGGTGATCAATAATTTTATTTTTTTTTTTAGATCAAGCAGAGGGAAGAAATCGTCTGAGGAACAAATTATGGAATAATGAAAAACAAAGTGTCTCCAACTTTCTCTGATTATTGTTCAGGTTTGCTGGTCGGACCCTTTTTTCTTTCCACGACGGATTTTCAACTGATTATTTTCAGGTCATGACATTGATGTGTCTTTGTGTCTTTCTTCAAGGAAAGTTTTCAGTTGTTATTCTGTACATTTGCATGTTTTCTTCAGGAAGTCATCGTCATAAATCTGACTGGAGCGACACCAAACTAAAGTTCCATCATCGTCCCCTCTCCCAGTGCAGATTCATCCCTGAATATGACTTTG
>JBBMJM010000015.1:6278348-6293668 GCA_037832705.1 Centriscus cristatus | reverse complement strand
GGGTGGGGGGTGCATCGACGGTGAGGGTTCAATCACCGGACAGAGAGGCTGCTGGTAATGGCCGCTGTGAATTGTAGTCACTTCATCTGTGCGAGCGGGGACGAGCCCGGTCGATACAAATCAAACAGACACGCTAAAACGTCTCACTCTTCTCCAGCTACGGCCGCAGTTTTATCGCAGCAAGAACACGATCCATCCATCACGGCTTCAGAACACCTACAGACACGCTTCGCCTCCCTCCTCCTTGTCACACAACACACAAAAACGAGGTGAGATCCAAAGCCCACATAAGAAGAGCAGGTGGGAGTAAATTATCTGGAGTGAGAAACAATTCGTTCTGACCATCTCATGCTTGCGCATCACAATGATCTGCCTGAGTAGCAGCTTTACCAGCAGGCAGCAGCGACGGAGTGGGTGGTGGGCATTACACAACCTGGCTTCAGAACCTCCACAGGCCACTCCAAAGGCCCGGCTCTTTGAGGGAGACCAACCTATGTGAGGCAGACTGCACCGTATCGTGTTTGCTACTGAGGCCGCAACACAACAATACCCCCAACCCCGCTCAGCACCCCTCCCCTGCCGTTTCATTATGTCTGTCTCTCATTTCCATCCAGCTTTAAAGGCAGAGAAGGAACCACTGATCTGGTCTGAACATCAAACTGGATGTAATGTTTACAAAGCTGCTACCACCACAGAAGCTCTTCGTAACGAGGTTCTGCGGAGCTGAACTGATGGAATATTCATCCTGGCCCCAGGTTGACAAGCTCGTCATGTTTCTAGAACCACGGAGTAATATCGATTTGTGAACCTTGATATGTTTGTGAGCTCTGAGCACGGCTGCTCCTCAGATAAAACAATCGTAAATGTCAGAGAATGTATGAGAAACAGGGCCTCTTCGCTCGTTCCAGACACAATAATAACAGAACGACACCCCGCTGCTCCGCACCACTGAATCCAGACTTTATCATAACTACATTACTGTCGCTTGTCAGTGTTATTTTTAAGGACAGACAGAGACAGAGTTCCAGTCAGGAGGTTTGGGGTTATCCTACTGACAGACACAGTACTGGTAAATAACCATTTCCCCTCTGCATTGATAAATGCTTTGTAATCAACCCTAAAAGAGACTGCATCACTAGAGCCTGATTATTTGATTAACTTAGGACTTCCACCTCCTTGTTAGCAAATGACGCTAAGCTGAAGACAAGTACATGTCAGATAGATGGGTTCCAGGAGTTCAGATTGTATCGATTTAGATTTTAGAAAAGAATGGCTTTGGAAACAAACTGAACTCAATTAATTCCAGTGTCAGTGTTGACAACAAAAGACATACAACAGAGAGAACAGCAGAAAAAAAAACCCATTAGACTGCCATTTTGATCAGGGTTTCATCAAGGTCTTAAAAGCTTTCACAGGTGGAGTCATGAAATACCAGGACCAAGGCCGCCTCCTCACAAAGAAAGACACGTCCTGTGCACTGTGACGTAGACCTGCAGGTAAAAACACGGAACGAGTGATTCTATGCTTGTTTCATGAATACATACCATCAACATGGTGTGTGTGTGTGTGTGTGTGTGTGGGGGGGGGGGGGGGGGGTGGTGTTGGAGAACACACACACACCCCCCCACACACGCAGGCGCATGTAAAATGTAAGCAGCTCGCCGTTGCCTGGTGATGCGGCTGCATGAGCTCTATTGACGGGTTACTTGTGCGAAGGCCATGGGAGCAGCTTGTACTCAGCGGCCTGAGCCAGCTCCGTTTGTCACACGCCCCTCCCGCCACGAAAACCCCACCTGCCATCTGGCCCAACCAGGAAGTGACTACGTGAGTGTGAGAAGCCCAGCGAAGGAGAGAAAGATAGCTGACATGTTCTTTGCGTCGCTGATAAATATTTACATACTAATTTGCTGACCATGTGTCACGTTGGAATTCTTTGGGAGGGTGGGGGATGTGTGTGCGTGAGGGGGGTGGGGGGTGGGGGGCTTTGACACAGAACCATTAAACATGGCAGACAGAGGTAAGGAAAGCAAGTAATGTTTAGAGAGAACACGCAGCAGGCGCACGGGCAACACACAACTCCTGGTTGAAGAGGAGTGGGAGTGGGGTTGAGACAGGGGTGTTGAGTGGGAGGGAGAGAGGAGCTTCACTGCTACGCTCGCACACACGGACACACACCACTTCCCAGGATCCTCTGCTTGCACGCAGAACAGAAGCAGCTGCGACAAAACTGTAAAGTCACATCTTCAAGTCCAGTCTTAATCGAATCAGGTCACTGTCCCTTTAAGAGATTTCTGGTCCCTTTCCCACAGTTCCCTCCCAAAAGTGTAAATTTCACAGTCCACAAATACAGATATATACTACGGATTCACTCTGCAACTGAATCTAATTATCTGGAATATATTTGTTCACAGCCGCAAATTATCACTCATCCTCACAGTTTTAATGGCTGCAAGGATTCTTTGTCAGAGTATTTATCAGCAGGAGCCGTCTTAATGTTGTTTGATTTATGCAGCTGCATTTAATAGGACGTGTTGCTGTAAATTAAGAACCTGAGGGCTCCTTTGAGTCGAGCTCTCCTCAACAGCCGAACAAGATCCTGTAATCTAATGGCCTCAGTAAACATCAGTGACCTGCACACGGGAAACGGGAGCGTGCATTCATGAGTTGAAGTGTGCGTGATGGCTGCTAAATATGACAACAGTCGTCTGGAGCCTATATTTTGGGGAATAATGGCAAAATGATGGGGGGTTGCCATAGATGCACTGAAGGAGGTCGCCGCCTCTCATCACAAACGCATCAAAGAAGGCTCATCAGAAAGTCTAATGGAGGAGCGGGGGCCACTTGACCAGGAAGAAAGGCAACAAAAGATAAGAGGGCTTCTGTGAATATGCATCAGAGAGCTCTCCTACTGGCAGCGTGTTCCTCCATAGACGGACCAATGAGCCCGACTTCATACAAACATTAGCAATCACATGAATCTGTGTGTTTCCTACATGGTCCATGTGCAGCTTGGAGGCACGATGACTAAGCTAATTATGAAAACCGACGCAGATGTAATTAAGAAGGTCCAGTGTGCGTTTCTGTGTTCAGTTGTGAACAGATAATCATCATCTTCAACATAACAGATAACAAGACACACAGACGTCTCGTCTCGTTTTTGCATTTGAGATGTTGGAGAAAAAAAAAAATCGAAAGACAAAAGAAAAAAAATTAATCGAAGGTGCAGAAACAAAAAATAAAAAAAAAAATAAATAGATTTTTTTTTGTAAGAAACCAAATGTGAATTCTTGTGGGATTATCAGAGTGATGAGGACACTGTTCCTGAGGTCTGACCTGTCACTGGGGCTTCAATGTCCAGCAGGTTCTTCTCTGAACGCAGGATGGCGGCTCCCTCTCCTATCAGCCTCAGAGCCACCGACTCCTCCACTCGGCCCTCCTTGGTTAGGTGGGCTTTCAGCACGTCCACTTTGGGCTTCCCCTCGCTATCAAACACCTCTTTAGCGGTCAGCCGATGACTGGGGGGGAACGGGACAGCTGCGAGGGAGGGAAAAAAACCATCATTAAATCAGATATATTTCCATCACATATTCGTTTACAGAGTGTTCTAGATACTTTCCACTGACTTGTGAGGATTCGCAGTAAATGTCACATCGCTGAGCAAACTGCATCGACACTGTTTGATTAGCAGGTGGCGACCGACTCTCTACGGTGCAGGACAGGAAGTATCTCATCCTCTGAGACAATCTACCAGAATGCTGCTGCCATCCCGGGGTCGTTCACTTCTTTAGAACACACTAATAGCCTCTAGCTTGATGAGGGAATATTACAGTAAAAATAAATGCCTGAGCACAGCATCCCAAAACTCGTAACCACTTTTATGACCATGTATTTTCAGGTCTTTACAGTTTAAAAGAGTAAAAGTAAGTGCTTTTTCTGGAGGCATCATGGAAATGAGTGGAACTAAAGCCTCGACAAATCTCAGTTTGTCCACAGCAAATCAATGCGCTCCAGTAAACGTGGATACTACTGAGGCTTTCAAAAGCCTTAATCCAGTTGGACGCACTTTAATATGAACGCTGATGGGTCTGTTCCTGACTGACTGCGGGGGTGAACGTGTGTGAGTCCGAGCTGGTAATCAGGTAATCATTGTGTGCATTCACTGTCCCCACTGCAGTATCCAGACCTGACTAACAGGTGAACGCCAGTGAGTGAGAATTCACTGTGCTCTAGTGGTGAATCCCCCTTTTTGGCTTCACTCTGGTTGAGTGCAGCACTGGAGCTGCTACAAATGGGACATTAAGGCTAAATGCTGAGTATTGATACTGTCAGTAACACCGGCAGTTGTCTTACCAGCACTCCGCAGCATAACTGTTCAACATTAGACAAATACTCCTGCGTGCACCTGACAATGGACGCAGGACAACTAAGGCCTACTTTTACCACGACTCATCGTTTACCAGCACAATGAGTTCAACGCTGTAAAAGATACTGTGAGCCTAATGTCTCCAGTCAGGTGTCTGGGGCGTCGGATATAGAATTACCCAGAGGCCACTGGCTTCAGCACCTGCTCTGGGTCTTTGAGACCCGGACTAGGGCAGCTCCACCAAACTGACTCTACTTTACGTCTTGTTTAACTTTAATGTCATTATAGAACCTGGGGGTCGTCACATTAGAATGAACCCAGAGCACGTGACGGTCAGACGTGTGTCCAACTGTCAAACATACCGCTTTTTATTGTCTTTATTTTTAGCTGATGAAGCACGACGGCAACCAACCGTCTGGCGTCTGCTACTCTCTTCTTCAATCGAGCAAAACATTTGCCAAATCATCAATATTTCCAACAGGTGCAGGTAGTTATCACTCTTGATTCCTGGCCTCAGATCTTTCTGTGTGTTTTCATGCTCTCCCCATGTTTGCATGGCTCCTCTCTGGGTACTCCTGCTTCCTCTGGTGACTCATCTCGGTTGGACCCTGACGATCACCTGTTGACAGCTCCAGAACAACCGAGACCAGTAATCGGAATAAGTGGAAGACGAATGAATGAAACGATATTTACAACACAAACTAATTCAAACAAGACAAAACATCACACACGAAAACACCAAGCCAGCCATCCGTAGCACCATCATATCATTAAGATAAGACGAGAGATGAACACACACACACACACACACACACACACACACACACACACACACACAGAGTTGGTTATGGTTATTACCTGGGTCAAAGTGGGTATGTTTACACCTCTGTCTGCCCGTCTGTTTGCATACTGACTGTAACAGTAACTGATAGAACATGTGGGCGGATCCATTAAAAAGGGAAAACAACATTTTGTGGGTCGTTGCTCTGTTTGCACCCATATTCATTCAGCATTAAACACTACCAGTCCAGTTTTGACAGAAGTCAGTGGGGGAATTAGCCCATGAAGTTTTGTGGCGGGATCCATGTGACACTAATGCAGAGGTTTGCGTTCCACACACAGCCCATCAGGTCTGACTCATCATTAGTGACTGACAGTCACAGTCAGCCTCAAATAAAATGTAAAAAAAAAAAAAAAAAAAAAAGAATCGGTGGGGAGGACATGCAAATCGGGGGACACAATGTTTGCCTTTGAGTTGTGCATACAGCGAGTTTGTGGAGGTTGGGTGTTCCCACAAACATTAGAGAGGCTGTGAATGCTGAGCAAACCACATCTGCGCCCACTGAAGTGACATAACAGAGATTTTTAAAAAAAACAAAAAAACCCCACAAAAACCTTAACTAAGGAATAACATTACTCTTCAGTAGAAGAAACCCGGATGAATGCCGTGCTTGTTGGTGCGCTGGCAAATTCTTAAAACACCGTTCCTCCATTTCCTACAATCATGACAATGGAAACACTGTGAACTTTTCCTCCTCTGGAATTTCTAACAGCTCTCCTACACACAGCAGTGACGCCCGCGTCTGCCAAAACATTACACGGCACAATGTAATGGCGGGTTTCTCAACGCAGAAGTCACTTTCTTGCATGACTGGTATTAAAAAGTGGTGCAAATGCATTAATTATGAATTCAGTTATGAGCCAAATTGTTCCAGTCATTGGCCATTTCCAAGAGTTTCTCACAACCGCTCCCCCGACACATCGATTGCTGCTCTTTGAGCGTCACCCCGTACGTGTAGCTGCTCTTTTACGCGGAGCGTTCTAGCTGTGAAAGGATCAAGCTACCTGCCTACGACTCCCAAATGGTCTCCATTAGTGGCTGGCATTTGCCTTCATTAAACTGACCATTTCTCTGCTCCCGTTATGTAACTGGGAAATTGCACCTCAGGCTTGAATCACGCAGGAGAGAGAGAGATGACAAGAGTGTGAAAGAAGGCCTGAGAGAAAGGAACACGAAAAGTGGAGAATCAGTTCTCCCTGGAGATTTGTCTAAGATTAGCATTGTAATATCCAGGATAATATTTAAGGCCGTTCCATCAGCCATTACTTTTTAAACTAATAATCCAGAACATTCCCGGGGGCGGTGGGGGGGCTGAATAAGCTTCTAAGCATATTTAACTAAAGTCCTGTGTTGATCATCAAGGAACAATTCAACATTTTCTTTCTTCTGAGGATTATCAGAGAGTCAGAGGCATAGAATGAAGCAATTATGAACATGTTAATTATGAATGTGTGCAGCCGACAGCAGGGTGTGATGACTGCACGATGTGGACGTCTGTGTGCAGAGCAAAATGCTGGGGAACGGCTCGCAACACTGAGGTTAGCGGCGCCGCTCGGCCGCTAATGTGATCTGTGAGGAATGAGCCGGCCGGCGGAAGGCGTGCAGTCACAGGGTGCTGGACAGATCAGCTCGATCGAAGAAAGTGAGACGAGCCGTTGCAGCGCACTTAAAGCAGGTTTAAATTAGGTTTGTGTTCAGGGGGGATGCATATGAAGTTACAGTTGAGTGGCAGCAGACGAGTGGCAGCGTTGGCATCTGTGGAACATGAATATCTGAAATGAAAAAAAAGGTTCACTGCAGAAAGAACGGGTGAATTCATGGCTTCACGTCGAAATCAGAGACCAACAGAGATGCAGCAGACTGCAACAGCCTCCAAGAAATTCTTCTAATTCCAACACATGAAAACCTAAATCCTGCACTGCACAGCAGCTTTCCATCAAATGCACAATTGACCCATGAGAACTCGCTGACAATACCCGAAGCAGGAGCCCCTCTGCAGAGCGCAGCCAAGTCTCCGGTTGTCACTGCCCGTGACAAAGGCTTCGCCCTCGTCCAACAGACGAGCCACTGCACCAGAAATGTTACTCCCTTTAGACTCAGCGTGGCCACTGGAAATCTCAGCATGATCAACAGCGAGGTGAGGCAGAACAAAGTCTTCCGAACTATGCGTGAGTGCAACAAAGGTCAGTTCTTACAAAGCACAGAATACCTGAAGTAATTGGTCTGCGTGTTCACACATTATTATGCAAAAATTTCCAACTTTTGCTTCTTATTTTTGCAACAAACAGCTTCCTTTTTCAAATAACGTCCCCTGTAATCTTTGTCCCGAGAGGCGAGGTAAGTGGCAGGCGACGCATGCAGGATCTCTGCGTAATGAATCAAGTGGAAACTCGCTATCTGATCAAATACACACATAAAGACCCTGCCAGGTGAGACAGCACAGCCACAGTGGAGTGCTGCTCTTGTTAGAGCTGCTAGAAGCACGACAGAGAAGGTGTGAACCTCGGAGGTGTCGACAAATGTGTTCAAATCCTTGACAAGCACAAGAATGCACGTACACAATATTGCCTAACAGCAAAAGTGTAACAAGAAAAAGACTGATTGCACTGATTTGTACTATCATGTATTGATACAGACACTACTAATGCTTCGGGGGTACAGAGAGGCATTACTGTACCTAATATGAGCATTATAATGCATTTTATAGTAATATTCAATTGGAAAGCTCATGAATTTGTTCTGAAAACAGTAAATAAAAATGCAACATCACGATATATAACACTGCAATATCATGAGCATGTGAGATTAAATCAAACTAGTTCCTGGCACTGAATTAGCGCGAGATATGTTCAGGAGTCCTGAGTGAAGAGAATGTATGAGCGTCTGCAGGTGGCAGGGAAACGAAGAACGCGCTTGCTCATTCTTGCATACTGAGATCATGTGGCGATTTCTCCTGACAACAAAGAGCTACGTCCACCGAGCTCCACTATATTCATGAGGTTATGAATTATTTGCAATACACTCTACTCACACGCCGCCTATACGTCACGTCGGAAATTCTATTCAAATTGGTGCCTCAGCCTTTTTACGACTCAACTCTATGGCCCATTTATAAAGCTTATACCACTGTCTATCAATAATTCATGAGGCTGAACTTCACACAAAAGATGCATTCATTACATACAATTAACACAATTCAAATTCAGCATAACATCCACAGAGTGACAGCAGGACCAGAAAAAGGTTCAAGGGGGCATAGCTGCCAAATTCATTTACAGACAATCCCTGGCAAAGGAATGACTAAACACAAACTACGAAAGCCAGTATTTAATGACTTTCTACTGTGAACACTAACTAGTGACCTGAGTCAGCAAAAAAAAAAAAAAAAAAATCACTCTTCATATTCAGCAGAAAAGAAAGACTGTACATTAATAGATGGAAAAAGAAATGCATTTGGGTGCTTTTACGGAGATCGTTAAAGGGATCTGGGTAATAAATTGTAGAGGCAGTTTCCAAAAGTTGCTCATTTCATTTTCTTGGCAAAATTGTCTCGCTGAAGCCCCCGTCGCAGTCTTACACACGTTCTCACAATTGTGAGATGATTCTGCAGAAGTGTCAGGTGGATTCCATGAGCTGATGCGTTAACACAGCCAGAGTCTTTACGATGCAGCAAAGGCAGGCATCATTTGTGCAATGTCATATTACATGAGATAGAAAGAAATGTAAAAACCTCCCTATAGAATATATAGATTTCCCCATCTAGTGGGATCATAGGCGGCATGGCAGGCTTTGATGCCAGCAACCAAAAGGTCACTTAGAAATTGGCGCGAACCTCTTTACCATGCATTAGCAGGGATAGAAGCCCGTCCTGAACAAAACGCTGAGCAGAGCGCAGCCTTGAAGCGCAGCGTATACCAGGCTGTCGATTATATCTGTGTGTGCAGCGCTCGAGAAATCACCTTCCCGAGGACAGACAGAAACAGAGAGGGAAAATCGTGAAAAAGACGGGTTGGGTGTGAGATAAATATGCAGAAGGGAACAAACGGACCCGTCAAAGGGGACTCGGGGGACGCGTATCAAAGAAAGGTATCGTGCCATGACATCAAGCGACACCACTGAGCCCAGCAGGTGTCAAGAAAAACACATTTCATCATGTTTGTACAAAATTATCAGTGGCTTCATAATTCAACTACGTGTATTGTTTCCTGTAATTAATAATTCAAACGCGGAAATCACTATTAGTAAGATCTGCAACTGTATTCTGTTATTAAAGTAAAGTAATGATCTAATTTAATACACCTCATGGTTTTTATTCTTCTTTATACTTATGATTCTGTCACAACTTATTCAGTTACGTATGCAGTGACCAAAAAATGACCAAAAATAAGAAATATCCTCTCTCAACGTTTTTAGCACTTCAACAGCGGTGTCCTTGTGTTATACCAGGAGTAACTGTGACGGTCCCTAATTGCAGCTCAAATTATTTTCATTAGATGCTGCTGGTGATCCATTACCCTAGCATAAAGACTGGTTGACTACCATGTTCTTGCAGCGGAGCTGTAAGCTCTTACAGTGTTTCAAAAAAAAAAAAAAAAAAGTACAGAGAAATTCATAAAAAGGGGTTGCCAGGGAAACAGCAATGTGGAGTCTTAATCTTTCATCCATCAAAAACACTGGCTTAGAAATTCGGCAGTCGCCATGTTATGTCATGTGCCTACTTGTTCCAAGGCCACAGATCTGAAACCGTTTTATTGCATATTCTTCTTTACATTCTATGAGTGGTGGGCTGCAGTATTCTGCTCACAGGTTTCCCTCAATCACAGTTACCCAGGGATCGTCATGATGAAGATGGACAGCGTACACAACAAACAGCAGACCTGTAAGCTGCCTGCCACTTCTGTCAGGGGCCGTCAAAGCTCTGTCAGAATCGCCCCCAGCTGTGTTTCTGAGACCTGGGCGACAATCGTTTGAGAGTGAGTGACACAAGCAAATCCTGCTGTTTGCTCAACAGATTTCAGATGAGCAGCGGAGGCAGCGTTGGCAGCGGCAGGCGATCCAAATGCACTGTTGCTCAGACAGCACTCTGGCTCAGTCCCTGATTAATTAGTGAGGTTAGGGCCAAAGCGTGGGAGGCTGGATGAATTTATGTATGTAAGGATGAATAGAGGAGAGTGGGCGGCGGATGCGGTGGCTGGGGGATCAAGGTAGAAAGGGGGTGTGCATTTTCTAAGGGATGTCCCTGTACTCGATGTCGGCTGGTGGCCGGGTGAACGGCAAGCCATCGCTATAGAAGCCGATTAATGACGCTGGCAAATGACGGCGGTGATTTGGAGCTCAGGTGTGGGCGGGGCATGAGGCCAGCGGAGTAAACGGCCGGTCAATGAACTAGAGATACATCAGGAGTCAGGGTGACTACGGAGTATGCTGAGGAGAGAGCAGCCGTCAATCCATCACAAAGGAGCCGCTCCCTGCAGATGGAGAGAACTTGCGGTCCACGGCAAATCAATACTGTCACTGTCACGCTGGATTTGAAATGACTGATACGTTCAAACTCATTTACAAAAAAGGAGGAATTAGTGCAGCTGGTGACTGTTGGCTGCTTCACTGCTAAATGGAAGCTAAGTCAGCTTTTGATGAGTTGCTGGCACCGTTTCCGTGACCGTCATCCCCGCGTAATCAGCAATTCTGCTCACACTGCGGGAAAGGCAGGCCAGGCAGGAGCAAGGCTCCAAAGTGTGACAGGATTTCATTACTGAACTCTCTCAACCTCTTTTGTGTCAATCTGATGATTTAACAGTACAAATGACTATCAAAGGCACTTTGGACTCGCCAGGACATCTTTACAATTTAAATACATTGGTAGATTATGTAGAATTACAGGATGTATTTTGTTTTAAACTGTTTTGTAAAAAGAAAATAACACTGGAATCCCCAGCTACCCCTCCTTAAGAAATCATCTTTATTATCGGTTCTGTAGTGACGATAAATCTCTGGTGGTTCTTGAAAGCCACTGTGACAGGTCCTGAAGAAGACATTCCCTGCTGGCTCTGCCTTGCTGAGGTCTGCATCCCCCCCACACCCCCCGGGGTCCTCCGCCTCCTCCTCCTCCTCCACAATGCCGTGACACAGGATTAGCTTTCATTAGAGAAGGCGCTGTAATCAGCTTTGGAGCATAGCAGAGACGGAACAATGGAAGAGGCTGACAGGATCTGGAAGACGAGGCGCTACGGTTGTGAGCTTTTCTGAAAATCGCAACCTTTGGTAGGAAACAGCTTCGTGGACACAGATATCTGCCTATTTCCTGCTGTGAACCGCTACTAAAACACACTATTATAGCTAATACCCAGCAGTTTTAGCACCAGCACCATGCTGCAGCAGCAAATCAATAGTTTCACTGACTTGTTTTTTAGCTGAGTGCAACTTTGCATATTTAATTTTGTGTCCTGACAGTATTTTACATTGGCAATTTCCGAAACCAATTAACTGCGTCATGAAAAATGTTGGCTAATCTTTTGTGTCTGTTTTGCAAAAAAAAGGGACACCATCTAATTCAGAAAATCCTCCATCAGATGATGAAGGGGAAGATCCATCTTCAGACCCCGACTTCAAAGAGTCATTTAAAAGCCAAATGGACGTCAGCTGGCGCCGGTTCAGCCGGTGCTATCAGGTGTCCAACCCTGCCTTTGAAACGCCGACATGCTCTTTCACCGAAGGTTCAACACTTATGGTAAAAGGTCTGGTGTCAAGTTGGGGATCTATGAGCATGTTTAGATTCTGTCTGGACAGAAGCCTGTTCGTGCACATGCACAGACCACCGTCAACTCTGCATCAACTCAAGCTGTCAACTGGTGCTTGTACAGAGCACAGGACTGATGACACGTCTCCAGCAGTAACATATGTACCCACTGACCCCGGAGAGCCAGACCGGTGGAGGGGCCGTCTCTGTACAAAGTGTCCTTGGTCCTTGGTGGCCCGTTCTTTTGAGTGTGTGGTGACACGCAGACTGGGGGCTGGACAGGGTGACACTCTGTGCAGCTCAGCTGGGGCTGCTTTCACAAAACCAGAGGTTTTACTCCCAAGGTGCACATCCGGTCTAATAACATGGGATTGCAACAGACAAGCACATCCGGCAACAATTTAACTGGACTTTGGCAGTATGTTGGCTGGTCCTTCAATGTATACAAGTGTTCAGGTAGACTGGGATTAACATCGGTTTGACAATGCTAAATTTGTTCCACCGGCTGCTACAGTCGAGTCCCTGGAGTTCCAACCCCCACCCTTTAAGATATTTCACTCCACACATGTAAATCCTCCAGAGAGAACACTGAAAAGTAATTTAATCTTGCAGAACATTCGCTTCAAGCATCAAGAAACACTGTGGTCTGACAAGAGGATAAATATTAAATTGAGGAAAATGGAGGATCGCATGAAAATAAGATACCCTGTCTTCAGCGTTTATGACTTTTGAATCAAAGTTTCACAGCCACGTCTACAGGCCCACATTAGACATCTGGACAGCGCACAATCACACAACTCTTTATGCACAATCTAATTCAAATTGTCTGATACAACATGACATGTATACTGATTAAACAATATATATTTATATGTTTCATGAACTCTTGACTGACTTCAGTGTTTTCTGCACTCATTCACAGCTTGCGTCTGAGATAATATGCCTCAACAGGCGTGATCGCACCTCCCAAGGAGGGATCGTTGGCAGCAGAGTCACTGGCATTTGGAGAATGCTATTACAAGACGCATACAGAAGGGATGAGGCGGGTCTATATTTTAACCTACATCTGGTAAACGAAGCGCACCACACCTCCGGCTGACCCAAATAAAACTACCCGAACGGATAGTTAGCCTGTTGGGTTAAAATGCTTGACTGGAGGGACAAGCACACTGGTTTGTTAATTAAGGCCAAGGTACAAGAATACCCCAACAGAAGTGTGACCATGCAAGAAATGGGAAAGGGTAAGAAATTGAAGCGTAGTGTAGTTATTACATCATTATTGTGACTGTTCCCGCCGTGTGTGCCACAGACAGGAAGTACAACTATTTAAACCACTTGTACGAACAAAATGAGTACTGGCAGCTGGGTATCCCAATACCTTTGTAGAATCTGGACACAGTACAATTCAACACAAACCACAACAAACGAGTATAATAGCATCTGCAGACTGAAGTGCTTTCAAGACAATAATGGCTGGAGGTTCATTCCTGGCAGTGTGATGGTAGTTTTGGGGAGAACAGGTGGTGAGGCAATGGGATGGCACAGCCAGCCATCTCTTCCAACCTCTTGCCAAAAACACAAGGCCCCTAAGAATCCTCTTCCATTACCATAGCTTCCCTTTCCCCAAGTCCACGCCCACATCTCCAGCCCATCGCTTTATCTAGGCCATGACTGTGTGGGTATGGAAGGTTCTCCTGCCAGCAGGGGTACCTGACTGCCAAGAAAGTCAAGAAAAAAAAACAAAAGTCACAAAGGAATTACTTCTGTATGAAGCAAAGGTATTCTGAGTCAGCAATCTAATCACACACACAGAAACCTTGTCTCGCCATTCAGAGCCCCCGGAGCTGCTCTATATATCAGGAGAAGCTGTGACGGAGCACCTGAAGTAGATGCTATTATGCAACCCCACTGGGCTAAAAGTGTAGTGTAAATCATCCTTCTCTGCCGCCAGTCTGACCTCCATACTGCAGAGAAAGCTCTTTTGAAAATTCACTAGTGGAGTATTACACTGAAGGCACCATCTGTGCTGGCTTTGCTAGCAGCCACGAGATTAAAGGTGGTTAAAGCGTCACAGTCAAAAGCCAACTCGGCACTCAGTGTCCAATCCAAGACGATCTTCGTAAAATCTCCGGGTGCTGCTGGCCACTGTGGGGGGAGCAGTACGAGTCGGTCGTCCAGGTCGTGCCCCATGATCCCCTGAGGCCAAGCGTGCCTGGTGCAAGGGTCATGTGTCCTTGACAATCGGGTCAGTGCGTACGTTCAGGAAAGAGCAAGCGACACTTGACAGCTTGACTGCCTGGAGGGAGTTTTGACTCCCAGACACCGTTGTAGCTGAGAGCTTCCTGGATGTTTTTCATATCTTATTACATTCACACAGCAGACAACTTTTTAAACTTTCGAGGACATGGTCACATGGTATGCTCTCCTCCAGCACTCCCTTCCTACCATCAGTTTGTTCTGCTCATTTATTTCAAACGCCTTCGTGTCAAAGAGCAAAATATCAGGTTTCTGTAAAATAAAAACCCAATGATCTTTGAAAAAAAAAAGAAGAGAAGATCAGTGTTTATCCCACAGTGTGCCCCAAAAACATAATACTGCTGGCTTGAATGCATGCACAATCTGCTAGGCTGAAAAGAAGTCTCAGGACTAAAACACAAGGGAAAAAGTCGACTTTCATAAAGTGGTTGATAATAACCACAAAGCTGGATTTGTGCAGTGGGAGCTTTGAATTGAATCACTCAGCCAATTGCAGCCCCCTTAAAATCACTCAGAGATGTACTCTCTGCCGGCTGCCCGTCTGATTTGTACCCCGATTTGGCGGTGGCCAAAGCTTGCCACATTCCTCCAGGGGAATCGGATTACGCTCTATACAGGGAGATGGGCCTGAGGCCTTGCCTGCGTTTTCGTATTGCAACATGGTAATGACGCAGTCAAGTTGTACTAACTGTACAAAAGGGAATGAAATGAAATAGTGAATGAATGGCAGATGGTGGCCAAAAGACAGCATTGTTGTCAGGGTTGAAAGCAGAGGATGGCAGAACCACTACTAAAACTGAAAAGCGGAAAAAGAAATATGTTGTTGGCCGGAATACATGGAAGGGAGACAGAGAAAGAAAACAGTGAGGCTCGCACGGGATGTCTCGCACCTCAACAGGACAGAAAAGTCAGTTCTTTCAGAGGTAACCGACACAGCCCGGCAGAAACAACCCACTCACAACGAGCTGTGTGCCCGTGAAATTCTGAATCCCTCAAAGACTTGTTTCTACGGGGGCTGGGCCTCTGTTACAGGATGGCATGATATAGCAAAATAACCAACAAGCTGCCAAAGGACATGACAGCTAGTGAGCATATGTCTGCATGTGTGTGTGTGTGTGTGTGTG
>JBBMJM010000015.1:6247906-6261021 GCA_037832705.1 Centriscus cristatus | reverse complement strand
ACTATATACTACCCTAGTATATACACTGTATCCTATTATATACACTACACACTACCTCAGTGTATACGGTCATATCAGTATTCTTTACACAGAAAATGAAGCCACAAAAAATACCATTTAATCAAAAAAAAGAAACACGATGGTCTTACCTTTACTTACTCACTATAAATAAATCATTTGACTTGTTTGTAGAAATGTTCCTCATCGTCCCCCAGTTATAAAAGTGTCTCTGTCTCCATGGAGATCGCGGGTCTTCTCCTTCTTCCATAGCAAGTCCAGTTTAGAAAATTGAGTTCAGATCCGTAATACGTGAATTTTATACTGACAAATCCATCCTGAAACGGGACCAAAGCAGTACATACTGTGTGTCCTACTAGTGTGTGGGACCGTTTGTCCTCTGCTGATTTACTCTGGACTGGTAGCAGACACCAAGGATCCACTGGTGTCAGACAACGGAACCGTCTGAATGTGTCAAATGAAAAACAAATTTAAAAAACACATTACTGGAATCAGTAAAATGGGAGAGTCGTTAGTTGGAGCTGCTGTGAACACTCCTGCCCGGTTGTTCACGCATCCATCTCCAGCGTACTCCTACAAACACCCACAACATCCCCCACAACCTCCCTGACTGTGAAAGTAAATGAAAAGTTCATTTACCTGAGGGAATGTTTCCAGGAAAACTCACAGTTGGACATCGATGAGAGCAGGAAGATCTTCACCGCTCTGCTCCGTCGTGTGGAGGAACATCAGGCCCAGGTGCTGGAGCGGATCAGGAGGAAGCAGGCTTCAGCCGAGGAGAGAGCCAGCAGGCTCCTCACGGAGCTGGAGCTGGAACTCACGGAGCTGCAGAAGAGAAGAAGCGAGATGGAGCGGCTGTCGCACAGCGACGACCACCTCCAGCTCCTGCAGGTGAGGAGAGACGGCCGCAAGGTCACAAAGGTCCCGTGAAGGTCCCACGTGTCGTTTCACGTTCTCTCCCCGGTCGTTAATCAGACGTTTCCAGCTCAGAGTTCTTCTCCAACCACCGTGGCGTGTCCTGACATCGTCGTCCATCCCGACACGTGTCTGGGAACTGTTCGGACGGCCGTCGCCGACATCGAACAGCAGCTGCGCTCGACGCTCAAAGAGCTCTGCATTCAAGGTCGACGTCTACGAAGAGTGTTTAAGAAAAAAAAACGACACATCAGTTTTCAGATAATTAACTTTGTCGTTTTCACCGTCCAGAACACGACAGGATGCAGCAGTATGCAGGTATGTTTGACCACCAAGGAAAATGAAATCAGCGTATTCGTTTTCTCGCAAAAAATTCTGATGTGAAAAATAAACACAAAATTAAAAACAGATGGGGGGGGGGTCACCACATTTCAGTGTGTGAAACAAACGTGGGACGATGATGTTCCTCTTTCCCCAGTCGACGTCCATCTGGACGCCTCGACAGCCAACCCCTGGTTAGTCCTGTCGGGGGATGGGAGGCAGGTTCGGGATGGAGCCGTTGAGCGGAACGTGCCCGACCTCCCGCAGCGCTTCGACACGGTGCCGTGTGTGCTCGCCACCACGGTAAACACACAGTCCGGAGGAGGGTCTTTGTCCCGACGCTGGACAATTAACCGTCTTCTTCTTGTTCTGTGCAGGGTTTCACCTCGGGGAGACACTACTGGGAGGTGGAGGTCGGAGACAAGACCTCGTGGGACTTGGGAGTTGCTCAAGAGTCGGTGAACAGGAAGGGTTTGGTCGTGCTGTGTCCAGGAGACGGATTCTGGGCCGTTTGTCTGAGGGGGGGCTGCGAGTACCGGGCATGTGCAGAGCCGGCGGAGCTGCTGAGCCTCCCGCAGAGGCCTCGGGTTGTCGGGGTGTTTCTGGACCACGAGGACGGGACGGTGTCCTTCTACGACGCGGAGGCCAAGTCTCTCATCTACTCGTTCACACGCTTTGCGTTCACACAGGCCATGTTTCCGTTCTTCAACCCGGACGTGAGCGACGACCGCAACACGTCCCCTCTGATCATCCGTCCAGTCCATGAAGGCGACTTGGACTCAGAGGGTGTTACGATATGACACCATAGTCCTTCACCCAGGAACAACTTTGATTTCATTCGACAGCGTTATAGTGACAATTTGTCGTAAACAGATGCTCAAAAAGTTGAACCGGCCTTTGAGGAACCAGGGAAACGGACTTGACGTGTGCGTGAATCAATGACCTGTTGTTATTTGATGTCGTTTTTGTAATGACTGAAATATTTGAACTATTTGACAATAAACTTTCAAATATTTGACAGCTCAGACACTGTTTGGTTTCATCCGTGTTTTGTATTAAAAGATAAATCTGTGCTGCGGGTTTCCTCCTTCATCCCTCCTTCAACGCTCCCTTAAAGAACCCGGCGAGCACAGATCTCAGATCTGTGTCACTCTAACGATGTCTGTGTGCACGTAGACAAGGCGAAACTACTAAACCGACTCCAGGCCAAAGTTTAGACTCTAATCTGATTAGTGGCGAGTGGACGGATTAGGCCGGAGGCAGATGGAGCTCTGAGATGGACTTCAGGTCTGGGGGAGGCAGGAGGAGCATTCAAAGGCATGTCGGGAGACAGATCCACACACAGACAACAGGTCGGAGCATAAAAACAGTTTTACCGAGTTAAATCCCGTCAGGGAACTTCCATGAAAAGAGGAGGAGGAGGAGGAGGAGGAAGAGGAGGAGGAGGAGGGATCAGAACGGAGATCGTCAACTCGCCATCGTGAGCGACGATATTTACAGCCGAGGTGAGTCGAACACACTCTCCTGTGTCATCTCACTGGCTGACAAAGCTGTGGGATTTGATTATTGATTATTGATCCGAGTGTCTGAGGTCTGACGAGTGAGATGATCCGGTGTAAGACCACCTCTATTAACGACCATGTGACAGTGGTACTGCCGCGTTCTTTCCTCCTCTCGGTCCATGTCTGACAGGTGATAATGTCGCCGGTGGTGGATGAGACAGCGGGAGATCTCCCAGTGAGAGATGTGGGACTGATGAGAGGAGGGCTGATGGCCACAGCCCCAGGTCTGAGGGGGGAGGGGAGGGGGGGGGGGTCTGCTTGTGTGACGGTAAATAACCGGAATGTGTCGTCTCATCAGAGGGTCTACGTGACGTGAAGTCCCTGAAGAAGCATCAGGCCCTGAAGACAAAAGGTGAAACGGGTTCCTGTTCCGTCACGTGTCTGTGATGTGTGTGACACACCTGCCTTTTGTTTCCACCCCCCCCTCCCCCCCCAGTGGACCCTCGGCGCCTGTTCCGGTTCCCCAGGGAGCAGCTGGAGGATCTGTGTCTGCGCCTGCAGGACGAGAACAAAGTGCTGAGGCAGCACACGCGCACCCAGGAGCAGAGGCTGCACAGGTGACCCGGCAAAACATCAGCACACCCACCGCGTCCCATGAACTGTCAGCGACGACAACTAACCCCACCCCCCACCTCAGGGTATCCAACAGAC
Source organism: Centriscus cristatus (assembly GCA_037832705.1). NCBI lineage: Eukaryota > Metazoa > Chordata > Actinopteri > Syngnathiformes > Centriscidae > Centriscus > Centriscus cristatus. The sequence goes on along the minus strand of JBBMJM010000015.1, from coordinate 6,257,554 downwards.
TGAGCCGTCTGCGTCAGGCCCGGCCCGGGTCTGCCTCCCTGAGGGACAGGGACATGGAGGACACCGTGGAGGAGCTGGAGGCCCGCGTGGCCTCGCTGGAAAGCCAGAGGGGGGTGTTACAGAACAAACTGAGCTTGGCCAGGCAGCACATCATGGACCTGAGCACATGCACAGCGCACAGGCCCCACAGAGGTGTGGCCCCCGACCCCGGCTCCTTCCTCCCCTCTCTGTCTCTGTCTCTGTTCTGCTGGAATCATCCGTCTGCTGACCTGTTGTGACTTCAAGGTAAACATACGGAGGGGGGGGGCAGGGCCAGGAGGGCAGCTCACACGGCGCCGCCACGCTACGGACCCCCGCTGGATGACACCAGGGGAGAGACGGACAGACTGTGAGTGACGCCGGTTGGACCCCCCCCGTCCCATCCTCCCACCGCTCACCGACCTTCTCCCACCTGACAGCGCGGCCTGCGTGACGGAGCCGGCGAGGGTGACGGAGCTGGAGCTGACCACACGGACCCTCCGAGACACGCTGAGGGAGAAGGAGAGGGAGGTGGAGGAGACGGTCAGAGAGATGAGGAGGCAACAAGCCGACAGACACAGGTGGAGCAGAACCCCACGAGAAGATAGAAACCCCGTTAACTCAGCAAGAGTCATCGAACGATTCCTCATTTGGTCCCGTGTTCTCAGACTGACAATAAGGGACAACGTGGACGTGATTCGTCTGCAGAAGCAGCTCTCAGACAAGAGCACCACCCTCAGGGTCACGCAGGAGAAGCTGAAGGAGCTGCAGGAGGTGAGAGGACCGTCCTCTGTTGTCTGACAGACCTGAGTCATTTCACACCGACTGCTATCGCTGTGGTCTCTCCTCAGGCCTACGAGAGCCAGCTGGAGGAGGTAACCCCCCCCCCGTCACACCCCACCCGGCACACACCGGGCTCAGGCGACGTGTGTATTTCAGGCGTGTCCTCGTTCGACCCCCAGACCCAGAGGTCGCTGAGGGACAGCCACGGAGCTCTCCTGGACAGAGTGGAGGAGCTGACGGAGCAGCTGAGGCAGGAGAAGCAGAGGGGGCTGGCGCTGGAGGGGCGACTCACCACCGCCACCGTCACTCTCCAGACGCTGGACAAGGTGTGGGACCACCTCCCGTCAATAAATCACATCTATATGTATGACACGCACACACACACACACACATATAAACCCAGACGTCGTCTGTCAGCTGCAGGAGCAGGTCTCGGACCTGGAGAATGAAAGAGACACGATCAAAGACAACTACGACCGTCTGCTCGAGAGGTGAGACCACCTTCTCCTGCATCCACGGGAACGACCATTTGGAGAAAAAGACCAGATGTGAAGTTTAACCTGGACCGTCTGCGTCGTTCCCGTCTCGTCTCTCTCTGCTCACAGCGTCCACGACGGCCGGGTGGACGAGGACGGGGACAAGACGGGGGAGACGGGGGAGACGGGGGAGACGGGGGAGGCGGGAGGAGGCGTGGAGGTTCGGATACTGGAGGGGATGCTGCAAGCAGAGAGGGAGGAGAGAGTCAGGGTGGAGCGCGAGTGCGACAAACTGAGACAAGACAAGGAGACGCTGGAGGAGCGGGACAGAGGCAGGACCCCCGGCAGGACCCCCGGCAGGAGGACACCGGACGTTAACGCCCCTCTGTGTCTCCCTACAGACGTGGACAGACGGGATCATCTGGAGCTGGAGGTTCTCCGGTACCAACGGCAGGTTTCGGCCCTGCAGGGCAAACTGGACTCTGTCACCAAGGTGGGAACAGACGTGAGACACAGCAGAGACTCAGGGGTCCTAAACGCTTCTCCTTCTCTCTCCAAGGAGTTCGACATGAGCGCGGAGGAGCTGAGTGAAACTCTTCTGCAGATCAAGGTTTGTTCCTAGTCATCTGACTCCATTGAAGTTCTCCCTCTCCCTCATCGCTCCCTCTGACTGGGGCCCGCAGGCGTTCAGGATGCAGCAGGAGAGCAGAGAGCAGGTGCGTTTCCTGGCGTCTGACGGGAAGGTCGAGGACTCGCGTCAGGAGCTGGCGGACGTCCAGGCGCGGCACGCCGAGACGGTGCTGGAGCTCCAGAAGACCAGAAACCTTCTTCTACTGGAGCACCGCATCACCACGGGCCTCCAGGTACCCAGACACCCACAGACCCCCGTCAGACGCCACATCCTGACGGAGACGCCTCGTACAGGAGGAGCTGAGCACGGTCCAGCAGAAGATGGAGAGCGAGCGGGAGGAGGTCAGGTCGAGGACGGCCGAGAAGGACCGACTTTTGTCCAGAAGATCTCAGCAGATCAAAGCTTTACAAGGTACATGACAGCACGTTTCGTGTTGGAGTTTCCGAGGTTTGACCAAACTCTGGATTCTCAGCCCAGCTGAAGGACTTGGCGTACGGCACCAGGAACACACGGAGCATCCCGACCCAATACACCTGGCAGTCAGGGGGTCACGAGGGGGAGCGGCCGGCTGAGGGCGACGAGCCCTCGTGTCGGATCAGACCCGGAGAGTCTCTGCTGGAGCTTCACGTCAAGGTTTGAGGCTTCGCTCCGTCCGCGTCTCTTCTCCCGTGAGACTCACGCCGTCTACGCTTGCAGGCGGCCACCTTCACTCCGGGGGGACTTCGGAACATGGGCGGAGGGGACGACATCGTGACCTTCTGCACCTACAGCTTCTTGGACTTCGAGGTCCACTCCACCCCGCTGGTGTCGGGCAGCCGGCCCCACTACGGCTTCACCTCCCGCTACGCGCTGACGGCCCGCGATCTGGGCCGGCTCGGGGGCCAGGGGTCGAGGGTCAGAGTAGAGCTCCACCAGGCGTTAGGCGGTGTCAGGTTTGTGACACACGGGAGCGGGCAGATGTCCGTCACGGGTGCGATGCAGCGTAGAGGAGAGCGGGCCGACGGTCGGGTCAATATCACGGGTACGTTTCCACCGCTCGGAACGTCACAAAACGATTCCACGAGCATCACCCGCGTCCTCTCCTCACTCCCCCCCACCCCCCCACCCCCACCCCACCCCCAGGGCCCGAGGGGCAGATCGTTGGCGTCGTGGACTTCTGGCTGCGACTGTTTCCTCCTGTAGAACCTGCAGGTCACGGGGTGGAACGGGTACGCGACAGGAGGGAGACGCCAACCATCGGCTGGCAAGACGCCGTTCCCCAGGTGGGTCGCCGTCACCCCCGGGACGTCCCGCCGCCACTGCCACCGCCGCTCGGGATCCACACGTCCGCTCTGCTTCTTCGCAACAGGAGATGCACGACTACGGAGGGGGGGTGCCCAACGAGCTGCTGCTGGTGCTGGAGCGCTGCGTGGGCCTCAGCGGGCGCTGGCCGGGTCTACTTCCTGACGCCTACCTCACCTACAGGCTCTACGACCTGCCGCCCCACGTCTCCCAAACCGTCCGCGGCAGCGCCGACCCGGTTTTCGACGACGCCACCAGCTACCGGCTGGCGGTGACCACGGACGTGCTCCACTACTTGAGGTCGACATGGAAACGGTTTGAGGTCGACGCGCCCACCGTACGCTGACCTCGTACGTCTCATGCAGGTCCAGCAGTCTCTGCGTGTATGTGTTCGACGACAGCGACGAGCAGATCCCACCAGCCTACCTGGCAAAGACCCCCGTCCCACTGCGCAGCCTGGCCACGGGCAGAGAGGTCAGAGGTGAGAGAGAGGAAGGAAACACACACACACACACACACACACACACACACACACTCACTCACTCACTCCCCGGGCGTCTGTGTTCCCAGGTGACTTTGTTCTGCGGGATGCGGCCGGTGGTCCGCGGGGTGTGGTGAGGGTGATGATCAAATGGAAGTACCCGTTCCAGCCAGTGGGGGACACCCTGCTCTGGGGGCAGGGGAGGGGCGCGGGCGGCGCTGAGAGGGAGGAGGGGGGCCGAGGAGAAGCTGAGGTGTCCCAGAGGCCTGTAGCCAAACCCAGGGTGAAGGTGACCGTTCACGTTTCATGTTTAAGTTCATTTAACAGGCGACACGGTGGACCAGTGGTTCTTTTGATTTGTGGGACATCACAGAGTTTATGTGTCAAAGGAAATGATTTCCATTCCACAGACGCAGCAAAGCAGAGCTGGGCAGAAGGAGACAGACACCTGGGTTGGTTCTGAGCACGTGAACAAACGCAAACACCAGGCAGGTTGCAGTTAAATCGACGACTCAGCGTTTTGGTGTCTTGACAGGCCCAGCATCCACCGGACAGACAGAAAGACTCACTCGACATGAAACCGGAGGCAAAACCCTCCAGGAGAGCGCCGGCTGCCCGCCAGGTCTCACACAGGAAGAGGTCGGCTAGGAGGTCACCTGACCTTCACCGCAGCAGGACCACCAAGTACGTTAGGTTTTCTGTCCTTCAGTCGTCGTCCCAGGAAGAACACGGCTCCTTCTTTCACTGTGACTCAAACCAGTGATGAACAGAACGATGTCTGCTATCCAAACTCTTCCTGCTCAAGGTTACAAGACGAAACGTCGTCCACGAGCTCGGCCAGCGACGGCACGACTCAGGTAAAAAAAACCCTCGGATCTACAGGAGGTCGATTGGAGCAAATCAAACCTCACGACGTCTTCTTCTTCTAGAACGTTCCCTCTATGGACCAGGACTCGGCAGAGGAGGAGGAGGAGGAGGAAGAGGGGAGAGAGAGTGGTAAACGTTTGAATTCACTCCTCCAACTTATACATCATCTCCGACCGAATAGACGAAGTGTAGACGATAAACGTTTTCACCGTGCAGCTGCTGCAGACGACAGCGAAGAGTCGTCACCCAGCGACATCGTCATCGTTTCACCAAAACCAAAGACGAGGAAGGTGACGGAGATGTTCGTGATCCCGTGTGGTGTCACGGTTTAGGTCAGATGGTTCCAAAGTCTGTCGTGTCCCTCAGGGAGACAAGATGAGGGTGGAGATCCTGTCGCTGACGTTGGAGCCCTCCTCCCACGTGGCTCTGGACGAGTCCGTGCAGCGCGTCTACGTGGAGTACCGGCTGCTGGGCGTCGCCATGGAGACCACGGAAACGCCCATGTCCCTGCGCAAACCCACCGACGGGGAGGAGATTCACTACAACTTCACACGAGGTGAGAGTGGTGGGGGGTCACGTGTCACAAGTCTTCATTCAAACCCGTCACGTGTCCTCCATCAGTGATCTACGTGGACGGCTCCTCGTCAGCGCCGCTCAGACAGTATCTCTACACCATGATGGAGGGCGCCGACCCCCACCGGGGCAGGTGGGGGCACACACATTCACACAACTCATCAAATTATCAACAAACATCTCAGACGTTACTGATTCCCGTGCGCGCACGTCGTGGCAGGTTAAAGTTCACAGTCGTCAGCGAGCCGATGGATGATGATGAAGAGTGCGTGGATGTCGGACATGCTTTTCTGGACCTGAAGGAGCTGCTGCTCACAGGAAATGATGTCATCGAACAGGAAATTGACAGTAGGTGCAGCTGAATTGGAAACACTTACCACAGTAAATGTGGGTGAGGTGATGGTGCATTAACTCTGGTCTCCTCCAGTTGTGAGTGTGGATGAAGAGGAGGAGGTCATAGGAGGCCTGAAGGTGTCTGTGGAAGCAGCGAAAGCTCTCACGGGTATTTACAGAGAGTTCCACCAGGAACCTGGCAAGAAGACAGAGGAGGAGAGTGATGAAGAAGAGGACGAGAGGGCCAAAGAGCAGATTCAGTTGATAGAATGTGACAGTGACGACTTCTGAACACCAACAAAAAAACGTCTGTGTAGTGTTTCTAAAAGCAGGGAAATAAAACCATGTCTGGTATTTGAGCAACATTAATGATTGTTTTTATATATTTGCTTGCTTTATACATTTGCTTGCTGTCCATTATTATTATTATTTATTGTTATTTATTAAAGTATTTCTGGCACTCTCTGTGGATGAATTGTTTTTGTTTGAATCAGTTTCTTCTACCAAAGGTCGATTGCCGCCGCCTGCTGGAAAGAGATGGAACAGCAGCACATTCGCAGAAATTCGCACTTTCAGCGGCGGCGAACAACCCAAAGAAGCAGGAATCCTCCACATTTGCGAAAACAGCAAAATAATGACTTTTTTTTAAGAATAAAAAATAAACATGCTGGTCTGGTTAAACACCACCCATTAATGTGATGACGGATTTGAACGCATCGCGTGTTCCACTAACGCAGTTCACCTGCAGGGGGGAAAAAAACAAACAATCAAGGCACACGCTTCACTTCCAACTTCATCCTCAAACACACACAGCCATCACATTTCCTGTGAGTAACGTTAACATGAAGACAGGGACAAACCAGTGAGGTCCTGTTCGGTTTTAACCTTTTAATGTTCCCTCGCACCGAGCCACGTTCGAGGTTCGCTGCCTCGCGTCGACGCTTCCGTCACTCAAAGCCAGTCGGCGCCAGAAATCAGTTTCTACTTTTAAACGCTGCATCAGCATTCGAAGGCATTCTGTCATTTAACTCATCGACAGTTTTACTATGTCTACATCAATGGTAAGTACATCTGGGGGCACACGTGCATTGAGTGTGTTCATGTTGATGTTTGAATTAGCTTCAACTGCTGGGCGCGAGCAAATCTCTGGGGGTCATAAGTCATATGTCATGTCATTCATCAATGAATGAATGAATGAACTTAACAGGAGACGACGCAGCATGTGAGCCACCGACAAGTCAGCCAGTTGTTCCACAACAAGTTCATCGTGGTCCTTGGAGACTCCAGTGAGTGGCAGTGTACTTTTGTTCTCCATCACAAGAAGAGGGCATCTTCTATTTTCCAAAATTAGAAATGCACCTTAATGTTACATCAATTCTGATGTTGCTGCATTTGTTGAATTTCCCTTTCCCTGTCCTGTGTGTGTCCAGTTCAGCGATCCGTGTACAAGGATCTGGTTTTGCTGCTTCAAAAGGAGAAGTACCTCACTTTACATCAACTGAAAAGAAAGGCAAGTGATGACACGAGGAGGAACCTGTCTGTGACTGTGTTGGACTCTAATCCTTCGTATGTGGGTCTCCACATCCCTCTCCAAGTAGTTTGCATGCATATGTCCCCCCCCTCCGTCCCTCTGTGTCCCTCAGGGGGAGATGACCTTTGAACAGGACTGCCTGGTGGAGGGCGGCTGTCTGGACCGGATGCACAATGGAACCAACTACCGGGAGGTCCGGCAGTATCGGTCGGGCCACCACTTGGTCCGCTTCTACTTTGTGACCCGCATCTACTCGCGCTACATGCAGAGCGTCCTACAAGACTTCCGCCATGGGTTGAAACCGGATTTACTCATCATCAACTCTTGTTTGTGGGATATTTCGAGGTGGGTAGATGGAAACAAGGAGTAGAGTTTGTGTTTACCTTTCTGTTAACGTGCAGTCTTCTGTTCTCCACAGATACAGTTCCAACTGGATCCAGAACTACAGGGGCGACCTTTGTAGTTTCTTCGAGGGGTTGAAGGGAGCTCTGCCAGAAGAGACTCTGGTCATATGGAACCTCACCATGCCCCTGGGGGAGAAGGTCAAGGGTGGATTCCTGGTCCCCGAGGTGAGTGGACACGTGTCACTGACCTTCCCGATGCCTCTTTACTCCTCTGCTCCTCCTCAGAGTGAGCACAGGACCCCGCAGCTGCGACAGGACGTGATCGAAGCCAACTTCTACAGCGGCACTCTGGCCGACGCCTACCAGATGGACGTGCTGGACCTCCACTTCCTGTTCCGCTTCTCCCTGCAGCATCGCACAGAGGACGGCGTCCACTGGAACGCCGTCGCCCACCGCGGGATCACCTCGCTGCTGTCACGGCACGCCGCAGAGGCCTGGGGGGTGGTCCTGCCTTGTCCCGGGACCGCCGTCGGTGAGGACGTCGGACTTCTCACTCACACACACAGACTCCCGACATCTCCTGTTTTTTGCGTTTGATGTTGACAGGAATGTATCTGTTCTCGTCAGAGGCTGGTGAGCTGGCGGCCAGAGGAAACCCCGGCAGACACACAGGTGAGGACCAGGTGAACGTCGGGGCTGGAGCTCCTTCAGGTGACACCATGAAATGACCCCGTTGTTTTGCTGACCCTCAGGGGTACGTCCCCGCGAGGCTGCCTCCGCCCGTCGCCCCCCTCGTCCGACCAGCGCAGGTGAGATGTTTCTTTTCGTCTCTGCGTCGCGAGGACATGGGAGAGGGTCCCGTCTTACTGTGCGCCCCCCCCCCTCCCCGGTTGTTCTCTCAGAGCATCACTCAAGAAAGAGACACTTCAACTCCAGGGAGGACGCCCCCCGCAGGGATTTTGCCCCGTGCCGCTTCTGGGACATGCTGCCCCGCCCACATTTCCGACCGGAGCACACGCACCGATTTGTTGGAAACAGTAAGTGTGCACGTGTGTGTGCACGCAGTGCTTGTATGAACTGAGTCTGGAGACTTTTTCCTTTTTTTCCCAGATTTCTCCAGTCGTCAGTGGCACTATGAGCCCAATCCGTACACGATGAGGAGGGGCCACAACATCCATCATTACGCACCATACACCACTCACAGACCCCATCACCATGGCAACTGGGGATACTACTAAGAAGCAGGGAAGACTTGATGTGTGTTATTTACTCTTTCAGCTCGTCTGCTGCTTTTATTCCACCAAGTGTTCAGTGTTTGTTTGAACCAGCAGGAAGTTTCAAGTTGAGCATCTGAGGCCCTGCACGTTTTCATCTTGTTCATACCTGTAAAAACCTTCCATCCTATATTTTGTTACTCGCATTTTAAATCGATTTCACTTGAATGTGTCACTGTTCATTAAAGTTCAACGTTTAAAATGTTGATGGGGATTTTTTTTTTTTTTTTAAATAAAGCATTGTTGTTTCCTCCTCTTCAGCTGTACAGACCAGAACGTACATATGATAACCTACAAGAGAAGTTGCATTTATTGCTTGAATTAGAACAATACAAATGCTATAAGAGTGGGGGTAGAGTGGTGAAACCTTCATTCAGTGATATTCACACGTCATTTGGTCAAAGTGATCCAAAGTGATAAAGGAGAAGACTCAGAGTTTCAGAGTGTCGATACCTGAAATCAGCAGAGAGGGGAATGGAGGTTTGACAGAGGACAAAAAGGGAGTGGGACATTTGACTAAGGGTCAGATGTCGTGTGGGTCTAAGCCATGAGGAGTCGGTGCACTTGTTGCAGCTGCTGCTGGGAGAGCACGAGGCGGTGGACCCGCTCCTGTCCCCGCGTGCAGGGAATGCCGACGCGCCCGACAAACACCGTCCCTCCCTTCTTCTCATCCTTGGCCTGGCACAGATGGAGAGGACGCACGTCAGTTTACAGTGGACGAAGCTCTATTGTTACTCAATTCAGTTTGACTCAGTTGAGAATAAGGAGGTCGACGTCTAAAGAATCCTCAGAACCACAAACCCCTTTTGCATTTTTTTTCCTTAAAACACCAATGAAATATTTCATGACAAGAAGAGGGCGATGTGGTAGCACCTTCACAAAAGAGGAGATTGGGAACGTTGCAAAGTCAGAGGCAGCCTTCGCTCCCGGCTGATTTGAGACCACCTGTTCAGCTACTTCCCCCTGGAGGAAGAAGAGACAGGTTGTCAATCTGCTGTAGTTGCTTTGTTTCCTTTGTCTTTCGGTTGTCTGTCCATTGTTTGTCTGTGTCCTCCC
>JBBMJM010000015.1:6224985-6239105 GCA_037832705.1 Centriscus cristatus | reverse complement strand
ACATTTCTTTCACCAACCTGGGGAGGTCGGACAAATATCCCATGATTTTCCTCGCAGGTGAAGTAGCGTTTCCCTTGTACGGTGCCGTCGTTCCTGCCTTTGGGCTCATCCAGTATGACGCCCACCCATTTCCCAGATGCAAAGAGGGTGGCGCCGATGAAGGCTACAGTGCCTCGCTGGCCCTTCCCGGTCACCTCCACTTTGGAGCCCACCTGAGAGCCAAAGGACGATACCACAACTCATCATGTGCAAGTTCACAACGCATTGTTTCTTCTTTTCTCATGTGCGCACAGATCATTTACCTTTGGAGCTCTACTACTCTCCACTGTTCCTGTGCTGCTCATTTTGCTGATCAGTGGGCTGGTCAGCTGCAAAGTTTGGTGGAAACACACACAAAGAGGTGGAAACATTGTTAGCTGCCAGAATGAAGGGTAAATATATTGTATTATTCTTTTTCAAATCATGTGAAGATATTTGATATCTGTGTTACTGTAATTTGCACTTTTCCAGCCATTATCCTGCATGTTTTATTAAGCCGAGTTTAAAAAGGGGACTGTCACAGCTGCGGAGAACAAGAACAGACTCATGCGGCTGGTCATATGGCTCTGACTGCATGAGCTACTAATACACAGCTATTTCTCTGCGTCCTTCAAACAAAGATGCTCATTCATGACAAGAGTAGGACGGTGGCAGACTGAATCCTTTTATGGAGCTGGAACACGTGAAGTCTTGCTGACTGTTTCATACCAGAGGGCAGAAAAAAAAGTGCACAGGAGAGGTTATGACAGCCCTACAAGGGGGCTACAGGGCTGAGTTAACGACACTGAGCTCACTTTCCAAGATAGTTGTGGTGTAAATACGACTTAAATCTTTCTAATGGAAACAAAGATCTGCTTTTAGTTTATATCTTCAGCTGCTTTGCTGGGTTGATGGACCTAGTTTTCATCCGGTGAAGACAACATGCAGACACGAATCATACATCTATTATTGTTTGGTAAGTCTCAAAAACCTATTCTTTCTAAGCTTCACGAGAGAACTGTTATATGTCATGATGCTGTTGGTTGTGAATTAGTGCTACACAAATAATGTGACTTATGATCAAGCAGTATTGCCACAGCAATGATATCGGAATAACATCTGCTCATAAGCTAAGATCGAGTTTCATGGTTAGTATACAAGCGACTCACCCGGGGCGTATAGGAATGCCGTCTGTTCATTGCCATAATTACAATGTAATTTTGTTAAACCTGCAGTAGCAACGACTAAAACTCAAGTTTTTCCTCTATATTCACATCCCTTTTTCTTCTCCAGGAGGACCATGACTAATTCGTGGGAGGGATCCAAGTGCTGAATCTCAAAGCGTCAATGGTTTGAGGAAGAGGGAGGGCAGAATCTGGCTGTGTGTGCATGTCTGGCAGAAACAAACCATTCTCCATGTCAAGGATGGTGTATGTACCCTATCTGATGAGACTGTAACAGTGAAATACGTGACCATAGTTTTTATATTGTCTCACTGTATTACTTTTAATGCAGAACTGTTATTCCCATTTTCCTATTTATCATAGCAATAGCTCGCTTTGATTTCCACTTGTTACAATTAGTTTTATTCAGTCAAATAAACTTTTAAACACAGAAGAAAATGTAAAACGTACAAATGTATACAGCAACCTATCGAAATTTTCTGGTGGAGTAAGTTTAAAGTTGTGAAGTTACATGACGCATTCCATTTCTTCTTGACTGCAATGGCACATGTACGTGTTTAAAGCACTATTGGCATTGACATGCCTCAAAAGTTAAAGAAACAACAATTATTTAGAACAAGCTGACTACATTGCCAACGACGCCAGCTAACCTGATCTTTACAGTAAATGGGTAGCTAACGTTAGCATGCCTTGCTAAGGCTAATAGCTGGAAAAGGAAACGCATTTTGATCATTTGTAATTGGATAAGATTGTTTTTACCAGAAAGATACAGGTGACCTCTCTTCAAACCGTAGCACTTGGTCATATACAGCAATCCGTTGTTGTTGGTTTCAGTGCCTAGCTTGAAAGCCGACAACCACTTCCTGTTTCTGACAGGACACATCCGGCCAACTTCCGGAAAAAGAAGCAGGCGCCACCATGCGTCCGCATGGAAATATGCAAGGAAAAACGCTGACGAGTGAGCGGGCTCGCTTGCCGACATCCACTTCCGGTTTCTGACAGGGCACATCCCGCAAACTTCCGGAAAAAAGAAACAGGCGCTACCTTGTGGCCGCATGGAAATATGCAAGAAAAAAAGCTGACTAGAGAGCAGTCCGCCTTCCCAGCAACTGGAATCATAATTGTTTAATTAAATTTAATTTGTGATCTTCGCCCTGTTACATGTTTTATAGCCTCGTTATGTCCCAGATGCTCCTGCAGCTGTGCTTGAAATACAGAGGCTAAATAGCTGTCTTGGGAGACATTCTGGAACAGTGATCTTACTGGAATTTATGCTTTGTAAAAGAATACTATGAATACAGCTGTGTCTTGTCCCTGAGTTTGACACCTGGCTGGGGGGATCCACCTGTGGGGGACTGTGCGAGTGACATCGGCTGCCCTCAGGCTGCAAATAAAATTATCCAGCCTGGATCAAGTGTGTGCGGGGGGTGTGTAGGGGAACCGCATTACACAGCAGGGACAACAATAACATGCTGATTCATAATTCATATTAATATATTAACATTTACAATTGCATCATCAGAATTATATGAATTACAAATCTAAATATCACTAGAAATGTCAAAATACTTTATTGGGGTTTTGTGAGACTGCAGTCATGTCATGAAAACTGGTGTGAAGAACCAAAAAAACACCCTAAAAACTGTTTGAAGTATTTTATTCATGCAAGTTCCTAAATTCAACACAATCCTGTAAATTCATCCATCAAAATTCTTTATGAAAATCAATTATATAGAAATTGTATTTGTCTGCAAATATTTTTTTAACCTTACATGGGTCTCATGTGTAGGAGGAAAAAGGCCAACTCTGTGATGCATCATACTACTGTCTACTCCTCCTCCGGTGGAACCTTTCCAGCTTCAAATCCAACCAAAGGTCCAACGGAGAAACAGGACTTAAGCGTGGACTGAGCATCACAGATTCTCCCCAAGAGTTGCCGGCTAAACACTGATGGATGGCACAAGAGAACACACCAAGCGTCTAAAACGAAAGTCCCTGGAGATGTCAAGACATTGGGCAGAACTTTTTTTTTCCACAGCAGAAAGTTTGACATTAAAGACAAGAGATCATCACACAGGTGGATGTAGAATTCACCTCCTTTACTCTGGTATGTGCCAGCCAGTCTCCATCAGACAGCAGAAATTACAGCTTTGTATGTATGTGTGATGAAATGGCTGCAGGAAAAACACTTGAGTACTTGAATGCCTTTAATTTCGTCAAACCCTTCACTTACCTGTCGGTTCCGAGGGTCTGCAGCGGTCGTCTTCAGCTGTCACCTTCCCCCCAGATTTATGACCCTCAGACGACATGTGTCATTCAGACAGCGATTTAAGTTTGGCAGTGAAGGGGACAAGCTGGACGACTGGGGACATTTTCGCAGACAGGCGATTTATTTCATTTCGTGCCGGGGGGTGGGGGGGGGTCTGTAAGTCTAGTACGGTCAAGTTATTTACGAATGATCACTCACTGGAGACGAACGTTTGCAATGATTAGTCACGGTCACACTGGTTTTAGCGCTTGTCATGATTCCACTTCCATCTGCACACATCTTTCATTCTAGACAGCTGCGACAGCGTACAAGGGAACGCTCTGCGGAGGACGTCCTACTGACAGCTGCTTTGACACCTGTACGCCTCTTTCAGCATAGAATCGCCACTTTAGTTTGGTTTTTTTTGCGTTCGGTGAGGCAACTCATGAAAAACCAACGTGCAGACGAGACTGAGCAGGCATTTTTCACTTCAGTGAACTACAGTCACAGTTTTTGCCTAGAAACTGTTGCTTCCTAAAGTCACACACAACATCAGAATACTACTCCAAAACGAAAGTATGAACAAATTAAAAAACGCCTACTTAAGACGTCAGGTATTAAAATATTCTACATCACAATGATACATCCAGGAGGGGGGGGTGGAGAAAAAATACGTGTAAAAACTTAAGGAGTGTAATAAAAACAAAAACAGCCGTGGACGTCGGCATTTCGGTTCCTCCTGAGCGTCGCAGGGGAACGATAACGCGCTCAGCCGCAGACAGGAAGAGGATAGTGTCACGTACATCAGTGGGTGGCGAGCGGGGACGCAGTCGAGCGACGATCCTGGAAGAAGAGCAAATGACAGCAATGAACCGTCTGCAGTCGCCGCTTCAAAGGACGCTCCATCGCAGTCGTCGACATGCTGACTGCATGAGGTCATCTTGGGTCTCGTTCCTCAAACGTCCTCAAACGCACGTCTTTTCATACAAGCTCTGCAGCGTGCGGGACAAGTTACAGGCTGCCTCTGCCGTGTCGTGGACGGAAAGGGCTATTTTAGGAAGAACAGAAACACCAGTCTACCTCTCAGCTATTCTCACCTTGACTTCATATGCAGGGCTCTGCTTAATAAGCGTAGCGTGCTGGCGGTGGCGGAGGCGGACGCTCTGTGTAGGGGTCCCTGGCTCGAGGAGGCGGCGCTCCATATGCCGCGACCCGGGTAACCGGAGAAAGACGAGAGCGCTCGTAGGAGTAGCCGTTACCGGCGGGAGGCATCGGTGTACTAGGCGGTCTCCTGAGTGGGCTGCGGTCTCGGGGGAAGTACGAGGACGGAGGAGGAGGCGGCGGCAGCGGCGGCCGACGGTCGTACGGGTCGAGCGACGGGGTCATAAGACGGTCTCGCACAACGCCTGAGGGGGGAGGCGGAGGAGGGGGGGCGCCAGGACGCTGTTCCTCGTAGGGGGGCATGCCGTAAGGACGAGCTCTGTACTTCTCATAGTAATCTACCACGCCGAATCCTTCCCGATCACCCTCATAGGGACGGTCGGGGTACGCTCGTCTGGGGGGAGGGGGTGGCAGCGGCGGGGCAGGGTAACCTGGGGGTATAGGGCGACCTCTCATGTAGCCTGGTGGGGGAGGTTCAGGCCTTTCTCCTGGGTAGTGTGGGGGCCAATAACCTCCCCTGTCTGGTGGGGGAGGAGGGTATTCATCCTCCTGTCTGGGGCGGCTCTTCGAAATCTGTACGTGAATGCGTTTACCTGGAAGTTTAAAAAAAAAAAAAAAAAACATGGAAGAAACATGTCATTTTTTCCCCACACTGCATCAGCAACAAACCATTTCTTGCTTACCTTGAAATTCAGAGTTGTCTATGCCCTTGATGGCATCCATGGCCTCGTCTGAGTTTGGCATGTGCACAAAGGCAAAATTCTTCACAACGGCACACTCGGTCACTGTGCCATACTCTTCAAAAAGAGCCCGCAGCTCATCGTCCGCTCCCTTCTCCACGTTCGCAACATGCAATTTCACGGATCCGTAGTTTTTGCCATGGCTGGCCTCGACGTTGATCGGTGTGCCGTGAAGCTTGTGGAGATGCAGAGTCTTGATTGCTTTTGTGGCCGCTTTGCGGTCATCCATGTGGACAAACGCGTAATTCTTGATGATGGCACATTCTGTGACTGTGCCGTACTCGGTGAAAAGAGCCTTGATCTCCTCCTGCTCTGCCTCTCGAGGCAGGTTCCCGACGAAGATCTTCACCATTTTTAATTTCTGTCACAAAACAATAAAAGTATGTAAAAAGGACGGCTTAAATGACGCCGCACAGTGTTCGCGGTCGCGCGTGGGTCTGATAAATCGGCCCGCTGACCAGTCCAAGATGGCGGACATTTGCTTAACGCGGCGAGCAAAACTCCGAAAGAGTCACATAAATAAACAAGTATTAATTGAATCTATCACAGTCGCAAAACAGTGTTTACTACGGTCAAACAATTCCGGGCTCTGGGTGGACTCAGCTATTTTCGCTCCTATTGGCGGTAAGGCTAGGCTAGCTACACCATTAGCACACACAGCAACACGGTAGTAAAATAAATGTGGTCGTGCATCGTTTCCTGGATAGTCAATATGTAAGCGAGTATAATTATATTCACCTTCTTCCGATTGATAGTCCTCTACTTGAGAACACTCGAACCCCTTTTTCAGCTATTCGAGAGCTTTCCAAGCCCCGGTTTCCGGTTTCCTTTGTCTTTTTTTGTACCGACTCCCAGCCACAGCAGCACCTACAGTCCCGGATGATGCACTACACCAACCATTCTTCTTTGTTTTCTTGTATTGCCGGTAACAGGTGTCTTTACCGCCACCTAAAGGACTGGAGTATGGATCAGGAGCTGGTCAGAGCGAAGAAACAGTTAGACAAATAAATCAATAATAAACATGAATAACATTTTACTAAATTTTTCCGAATTGCAGTCATTGCTATTTCCTAAAGCAAGTAATGAATTAAAACACAATTGATTAGTTACAGTTGTAGCTATTAGTTTTTATTTCTTTCTACGTTATAATTCAATTAGGTAACAGCAATGCATGTAACATTGCTATTTCATCTACATTACACCACCAGCCTGTGTAAAAAGTATTACGTGTTGACATGTAACCAGGTCTTTTTCTTTAACTCGAAAAAGCTACATGTCGTCACGGATAAGCTGTGTGAAAACGTGTGAATCACTTCTCCTCGATTAATGTTTAACTATGTAGCTTTTCTATCGTACTTTGTTTCCCAGTTGCATTCCAGTTAAAAGTGAAACTGAGACTCCTTCCTCTTGTGCCGTTCATGTTGCGTCATCTGGGGGGTTTTCGGTCTTGTAATGGTGCATTCAGAGGCTGGCCTAAAAATAGTGTTTTGCAAAACAGAACGTAAAAACTAGTGTTATCAAAGAGTGACCGAGCTAAGTTATATATTTTTGCTTGTGCAAACCACTTAACACACCTTGTTAGAATACTGCAGCAACCACGATGTGATTTCTTACTTTAGAAGAAGAAGTGTTGTAATAGTAATAGTAAGTAAGTAGTGTTGTAACAGTACCTTTTCATTATCATATCGGATTTAGTATTGTATTAATTAACATCTTGGCGTCATTCACCATAGATACAATTAAAATTAGTATCTGGTCAGAAATCAGTGTAAATGTGTTAGTGTCTGAATATAGTTTAACTGTTTTCTTATGCTGTGTCTGTCAAACGCAGACTTGTCCGAATTTGTACTTGAATGCATCACTGTTGCTACTAGTCTTGTGAGTGTGTGAGTCAGGAACACGGGAGATAGTAGTGTTGAAGAGGGAGGAGTAGCGGTCTTCTTCCTTTTTTGCCTTCATTTGTTCATTTAGTTTCTCTCTTTCGACACAACACGTTTATATTTCACCCATCAGCATTCCTGTGGATGCAGTGACACCACAAACCTTCCAGTTCTTCTCACAGGTATGGTTCAAACATCCTCACAGCAGTGATGTGTATGTTTGTTGTAATTCCTTCACTTCTGTGTGTTTGTATTCATGACTGAAGGTGGCGGCCACAATGAACGTGTCCCAGACTATTGAGACAGAGGAGGACCTTCCCACTTGTCTCCACATCAAGCTCTACAATCCACAGCAGATCTGCAGGGGGCTCTACAGTCTCCTTCCTTTTGGGAGCCGGAGCAGACACTCAGCAGATGATCCCGTCAAGCTGGGACGGGATTCCCAGGCCTGCATCTTTGCCCTGGCTGACCCCCGGGTTTCCCGTAAACAGCTGTCTCTCCATGCCTACCGCAGGCCCCGCAGCACGGACATGTTGTTCTCCATCCAGAACCTGTCCCAGAGGGGGAAAATAACAGTGAACGGCTCAGTGCTGGGCTACTTGGAGAGGCTGGATCTGCCTGATAAGAGCCTGATCCGCTTCGGAGAGTACGAGCTGTTGATCATCCGAGAGTCCGGTGAGGCCATGGGGTGCTTTGAGGTGGAGTTTGAGGCGCTGACTGTGCCTCCTTCCAGGGAGTCAAGCGAGCCGACTATGACTCCCATCATGGACACAGATGTGAAGAACTGTTCACCTGCTGACCTCTGCGAACATGGTCCTCTGGAGACTGATGAGACTTTGTGTTTTCCATGACATGTTTTGTTTTTATGGTGACTGTAGTGTGTGCATGCCTTCATAGAATCCATTCAATCCCTTTGTGATGTGAAATCAGCTGAAAGCTGTTACACTGTGCTGACATACTGACCTTTCCTTGTTTTTCACTGACATGAACTAACATATTCACTATTCTATTCTGACAAATGTTTTTTGTAGTCACATATTTTTGTGCATGTTGCTTTTCGACAGTAAATCTTAAGAAATAAATGTGACCTAACTCACAGCTCTCACCAGAGTTCTTAGCCAGATTAAGTTCTTTAAATTCTTTTGGTATGTTATCGACTGAGCTCATCGGAGAAAAAAAAAAAAGAAAAAAAAAGCATAGCATTCCTCCGGAGCCAGCCCATTTAAAACATGTACAGGAATGTAAACTTCCCTCAGATTCTCTAGTAAACATATTCACATTGCTTCTTTATTACAAACAATGTATGTAACAATGTTACAATGTAACTTACAGGATGGAGCTGCACAGAAACGGTCATTCAAGTTAGGGACAGAAGTTACAATAGAACAGGTCCAACAACAGCAGTGTGTTCAGTGTAATCTGATGACTTGGGGGGGGGTGGGTGTCTTGAATCTGTTTTACATTTGCTCAACCTGTGAGTCCTTGAACCGTTAAATATTGTTGTTTGAAAGTGGGAAAAACAAAATCTGCATTAACATTCCGTTAGTCTTCATAGTATAACTGCCCACAACAAATACAATTGCATCTAATTTAGGGACGTGACTTCGGTCGATAGATGAATTTGCCTAAAACAGGACACAGGCTGAGAACATTTAAAAACCACCACAGGAAACTAAAATACAGCTATATTTGATGAAACATTATTAGACAATCGTTTGAGAAGACATTTGAAGGTACATCTCTTCATCCGCGAAAAAAAAAAAAAATTGACGATGGCGGAAACTTTTTTCCCATTCACACACACACACACACACACTTCGCAAGATCCATAGGTGCATGAGCTTGCAGATTCCCTGAGTTTATTCACAACAGCTGCATGATGAACAGAACGTCCAGCTCAGACTCCTGTAAAGACAGAAAACCAATCAGGGTAAACAACATTATTGAGAAAAGACATTAAGAAATCCACACTGTTACTTTTACCTGCCACCTTGTCGGGGTTTAAAAAAAAGTGGGTGAACTGACTATAGGAGCTGGACCAGGTAGGCCTGCAGACAAAGGAAAAGGGGGTAGAAATCCCACCATTCATCACTAATAATTGACGTGATTAAATCTAACAAAAGACCAGTACAAAGTACATCAAGAACTGAATATAAATGTTTTCATCTACGATTGTCGTAGTTTTGTCGGATTCAGAAAGTACTTTGAGAATACAACAGTACAAGAGGTGATTAGCAGTAAACGATACTTACCTCGTGACTCAGGTGGCTGGCTGTCATCCAGGAACTGATGTCTCCTGCTTTGAGTCTACAAAAACCTACAAAGAGCACAAACACTAAGAACAGCAGGACTGCACGCAGCGTGTGCCACAAGTACAACAGAAATGTTACAGTCGACACAAAAAACTACAGTACACCAACGCGCAGATACTAAGACTAGTTACTGTTAGCGAACGGGACAAGATGGGTGCGCACGAGGCCGCCAGAGTCCCGTTCATTTCAAGGCTGTGACGAAAGAAGGGTTCGACAGTCATCAGTCAACTGGTTTGAGATCTGTCTTTTCAGGCGATCGCTGATCAAGATTTTTTTGGATCAATCGAGTTCTGCTTGGGAAAAAAAAAAAAAAAAAGGTACCTCATATCTGTCAACGGCGAATTCTTCCGAGTTTAACGCCAGAGGAATGTTATAACTGACCTTACCGCTGCCGTCAAGTCAAAAATCAGTCCTACCTGACAAGGAATAATGTGACAGTTAAAACGCATTTTCTTGTTGTTTCAAGTGTTTATTAAAAAGCCTTCAAAGGAAAAGCAATTTGTAAATAAAAATCATACATAATGATGCTATATGTTTGGTTTCCGCAAGAGGCTTAACACAGAGTGTGAAGAGGAAAAGAACTGTCATGCTTACAAGTGCCGGAGAAAGAGATTTGTGCACTAACTGCCACACCAACTTTGGTATTAAAGCACTCCTACACTGTGATTTTTTTTTTTTTTTAATTTAAAAACTTATTTTGATAAGCATCTTTGATCAAACACCCTGAACGTCTGTCACAGTTTAAGAGGCCATCCAGTACAGACTTCAGAGTCAGTGGCCAGAGAGGCTCAGCACGAGAGTTAGCATTCCTACTCTGTCATACATTAGAAGGATTTGAAAAGGAAAACAAGCAGAGGAACAGAAAATGCATATACAGCTCAGAGGGGTACGTGAATGCACAGTGGATCGTTTGTTATTTTAAGAACGGGGCTGTCTGAAATCTTCCAGTAAGTCTCAGGCGAACGCAACGCAATCCGCCATAGACAAGGCCGACGTAAAGCACCACGTGCATCAGCAGACGACGATCTTGTCATATTCTAAACCTGGAGAGAGAGCACACCACACATGTCAAGGATCGGGCTTTTCGCAGGAGTCGCGCAAGATTGTAGCGTGATTCTGCCTCAGTTTACGGACTCAACTCTGCTTGGAACGAGAGCCCGTGTCATCGAACGGGACTAGGAGGCCGTCTCACCTGGCGTTCTGCCCTCCTGGGCCTAAAAGCCGGCGAAGCGTTGAGGCTGCGGCGCCTGTGGTGCTTGGGGCTGTTGAGGCGGTGGCGGGAGGGGCCGATCTGAAAGGGGGCGGGGAGCGGCATACATGTGAGACCTGGATGGGGAGAGACGGGAGCGCTCGTAGGAGAAGCCGTTACCGGCCTGCGGCGGGGGTGGCAACGGGGCTCGTCTGATTGGGCTTCGGTCCCTGGCCATGTAGGACGCAGGAGGCGGTGGAGGAGGAGGAGGCGGGCGCCGCTCATAATCTAGGGAGCCCATTCCGAGACGTTCTCTAACCATTGCCGAGGGTGGAGGGGGTGGGGGGATGGCGTTGGAGCGCCTGTCATCATAGCCAGGGGCACCGTATGGGTTAGCCCTGAATTTTTCATAATAATCAACCATCCCATAGCCGTCTCTTTCGCCATAAGACCGGTCTGGATACATTGGTCGTCTCGGAGGAGGGGGCGGAGGAGGCGGGTACGCGGACATGTGGCCTCCGTAGAAAGCGTCAGGTTGATCCCCAGGGTAGGAAGGAGGATAATAGCCACCTCGACCTGGTGGAGGTGGATACTCCTCCTCCCCAGCGTTCCACCTGGGTCTGCTTTTCGATAGCTGAACGTGTATGCGGTTTCCTGGGAGAGAGAACAACATTGGCCTCTAGGACACCCCCACATATCAAAGGACTGCCTGGCAGTGGATTGAACGCACTTACCTTGGAACTCTGTGTTGTCCAGACCCTTGATGGCATCCATGGCCTCATCAGAATTGCTCATGTGGACAAAGGCAAACTTCTTGACGATGGCACACTCCGTGACAGTGCCATACTCCTCAAACAGCTCGCGAAGCTCCTGATCAAAGCCCCTTTCAACATTTGCGATATGAAGTTTGACTGGGCCTTGGTTATTTCCTTTGCTCGGCTCCACATTGATGGGTCTGCCGTTTAACTTGTGGAGATGGAGCTCACGAATCGCCTTGGTGGCCACCTTCCTGTCTTCCATATGGACAAAAGCATAGTTTTTGTACTTGGCACATTCTGTCACTGTTCCATACTTGGCAAACAAGGCTTCTATTTCATCCTTCTCCGTCTCTTGAGAGAGATTGCCAATGAATATCTTCACCATTGCTGCTCCAGTGTACTTCTGTAAAGAGTAAACGAGGGAATGAGGGAACACAGGCCGCCATAAACAAACAAACCAGTCAAGTAGCAAACGGTTACTTTGTGACGTCGCTGTCGGGAAAACAGAATGGTTGAGGACAAAACAACTTTGTCCAATAGTAGTATGTTTAAAGTTTCGATTTTATCCTCAGCCTCCATTGATCAAACAGCTCAGTATAGAGACTAGAGTGACGGAACTCTTTTTAACACGCTTCCGTTTTCGGACTTGCTCGCCACACAGCTGTGGACTCAATTCATTCAAATAGAAGCGTTAGCACGTTCACATTAGCTGTCTGTTTATAGCCGCGGCGGCTTCTTCTGCTGGAACAAGTGAAAGCGATCTTGGGCAGTTTGGTTTAAAGGCATCGCTAATGTACACAACAGTAAACGCAGAGGCGACGTAAAAACGTCGATACGTACCAATGACCCGCGCCACAACGAAATCGAACCTCGTCTCGGTCTGACAACAATACAACGACGCGGTGGACAGTAACTATAGGCTAATAAATAGGCCTGTGATTGGTGGAAAAAAGTGCCAATCATATTTGAAGGGCTCTGGTTGGCTGGCGGGACTACGACATGGAGGCATCATATCCGGTTTCAGCAACGTCCCATTATAACCATGGAAACTGTCCATTCACTGATGACAGACAGACAGATACTTTATTTCATCTCCCCAGAGAAATTGTCAAATTAATTTAGGTGATAGCGTTTTAGGATTCACAACTGGGAAAAATATGTCTGCACATTTATTACCCAATTTGGCATTTCAACCCCAGCTACATTAAAGTTAAGGTAAAGGTTAAGTATTATTTATTTATTTAGAAAAAATAGCAATAATAATTATAATACGGCCACAGTGCGTTTAGAGTGGCACACAATAAACGTGCAGGTTTTCCTGAAAAAAAAAAAAAAGTGGTGTGAATTAATTATTTTATACTTTTTTTTACGGTCTGTCAGTGTGTTTACGTTTACAAACCAATAGGGATTAATGAGTTGCCAGACTCAGACAGAAGGTGGAGTCTTCCACAGAGGCAGAGTGACCGGAGAAGAGCAACGAACAGTCAGTATTGTTGAAGCAAGATTTCCTTGGCATAAAAATGAAATGGTGACTTTTCTCCTGCATTGGTAAGAAGCTAACTCGCTAGCTAATTTACCATGACCATGGTAAATTAGCGGAGGTTTGTCAAAGCCTCACGCAGATCCCAATGCTAAACAGGCAGGATGAAAAGAATGGATGATAGCCGGCTAGTGATGGGTGGCTGTTGTAGATATGCCTCTACAGTAATTTACAATGGACAACAGTTAATGTTAAATATTGTTTTAAAATGCATCGACTAGTTGAAATTTGTAGTAAGCATCACCAGTAAAATATACCACAAACCTTTCTTTATGCCTCTACTACAATACATTACATTACTTTACTTTACTTATGTATTTATAATTAGTATTATGTTATTGATGGCTTGTACATTGCTGTATCTATTTTGTGGGTTGTGAGTGCTGGGTAAAGCTATGGATTGACTTTCTACAGATTTCCACCTGTTCTGGACTTCTGACTTGTATGTCCAGAAGAGGGAGACACAGGCTAAAAAATAGGCTGGCAGGAATGGCGTTTTCTTCCTGCAGCATCCCTGCTGATGTCCTTTGGATAATCATCCAATTTAATGATGGAAAATGTATGGGATGTTATGGGATGCTTTTACCTTGTTTTGTTTTTACCTACCTGTGTGTCTATTGTTTCTGTTCACTTGGGATTACTTTGGCTAATAAACAATGTCTGTTGTGATGATGGAGTAGGGCCTGATATTAGTCTACTCTGTAGTTCAGTGATCTCAAATACATAAATTAGAAGTACATCAGTGGTGTTAGCCCTTCAATACTCAATAAACAGTTGTAAGTTTGAAGGATCCTTGTCAAACCACATAAATGACATTGTAACTTAAAGGCATAACTAATGAGATTTCTGTAACATCTCTACCCTGAAAATGAAAAATGGATTTCTTGAATAAAATGCATTAAAACCCCTCAATTCTGAGCATAAACAATATACTAGGTTTATTTTTCTGTCATCATATTCCAAAAAAAGTTGTAGAAAATGTATACCAAACAATGAAAAGTCCTTTATTGCCATCAGAACATGAGTGAGAAAAGACAAAATCAGTGACGAGTCGAATGTACAACCGGTGCACACGCACGCACGCACGCAC
>JBBMJM010000015.1:6189994-6200060 GCA_037832705.1 Centriscus cristatus | reverse complement strand
GTGAAGGTGTGGAGGCGCTGGGAATGTAAGCAAACATCTAGTTTTGACAAAGTTGTGAGATTCCACATCGACAGGCAGCTCATGATTACATGTTTGTAGATAAAAAAAAACAAAAAACAACTTCATCAAGGGGAACATGATACCGATCCTGTGGGAGTTTCTGTGGTATTCAATGCAGACAGATGCAGGACAATAGTAGCAAATGCTGGGAAACATATCAAGGACGCCAAAGTTATATATACGTTATACATAAAAGTTCATATATAGATTCTATGCATGACTTTGCAGTTATAATGGTCGGGATGGTCACAGCAGCCTAATATCCTCAGGCATCCCCGCCAGACTATTAAAAAATGGACGGAGACTATGACAGTGACATACGTGTCATACGAGCAGGTGCTGGCGAGAGTTACCAGGGGCCAGGGGACCGTTTCATTACCATGCGCTTATGAGAACATGACTGGAGGAGATGGTATAGTTGTGACTTAATATTCACTGTTGGCAACTTGAGGGTGTGAATTACTTTGTATTGGCACGTATATGTAGGACCCGCGATCCACTGTGACCCCGTATGACTGAGCGGTCTTACACGATTTTCAAAACAATCAGAGGCTTAGGCTGTGCATCAGTTTAGTGTAGAAGCATGAATCCAGCTTAACATGGCGATCTGCCCCCTGCCCCCCTTCATGACGACGGTTCAGAGAGCTCTGCTTATGCATTTATTGTCAAGAGCGGCGGCGCAGGAGAGACGAAAGGTGCCCTCTAGACTAGATGAAGGGAAATCAGCGTTTGTTTTTGGAGCTGTCTGCTCAGGATGAGCCTCTAACAGCCGCTGATGATGTTTCAGGGTGTGCAGGTCAAATCAAAGGTGACGTGTGGCTTTCCAGCCAATTTTTTGGGCAATAGCCCTGTGAGTTTGTGTGTATGTGCATGATGAACAACCCCAGTGATTCATATTGACAGTATATGTTGTGGCGCTGCAGAGTGTAGAACTTTTTGAAATATGTCAGTGAAATGACCTTTGCGTGTACGATCAGTGGCCTTTTCAAATATTTATTTACATACGCCTCCTTTGTGTGTGTGTGTGTGTGTGTGTGTGTGTGTGTGTGTGTGTGTTTAGCCGGCAGCACTGTGTACATGTTCTGCACATTGATGAGGCTCTATTGGTCCAATTTGATGGGATTGGGCGCCTGCTGCCTCGCCTCTCTCCCCAGGGCTTTTAGGGTGATAGGCATTTAATGGGTAGAGGCTCACCAGTGGGAGGGGCTGGGTCCTTGTGTTGGGGTTGGGGGGGGTTAGCCAAGCCAGTCATTACAGCAGGCTTTCATGGGCGTACAAACAGCGTTAATTAACCGCAGTGCAGAGTGTGTGTTTGCGCTAGTCAGGTTTCTGCAATGAGTTGCTGTGTTCATAGTCGATGTGATTCATTTGGGAACAACATTTCCTGCAATTTCTGCACCCACTGCGACGTATTTTACATATTCAGAGCTACCAGGAGTTTAAAGCCACGCTAAGGGCTCTGAGGCTGAGGCCCAGCATGCTAATGTCACGTCTGTGTCCACAAGACGTCCCTTTCTTGTGTGCTGGCAGCATCTAATCTCTATGCAAATCCTATGAAGTTCAGTGTTGACAATGCTCAGCGAAGCGTGGAAAAAAACCCCCAAAAAACGCCATCAGCACATAGCTTCATTTACCGTGGCACTCCCAGCTCTCTCTGTTTGAACCCCCCACCCCCCAAAAAAAACATGTCTTATTGACACAACAGGCTATTTTCACCTGTGTCTGTCCACTGGATCTCTGCTGTTCCTGGTCACTTCACCTGCATTCTCACCTGATCATCCTCGCTATGACCGAATTTCTACTCGTCTCCTTCCCTGCAGCTTTGCTCATGTTTGCTTGTGCTGTTTGATGTCCTCCATCCTTGCCCGCCGTCACCATACACGTTTAGTTTGTCGCCCTTCTCTACCTCCTGTCTCCTCTCTCTCATCCGTCCTACCTGTGTTACACATCCTCCTGTTTTCCCCAAGAGAGGTTTCCCTTTGCACATACTCCTCTGCCGACTCTTGACAGCTCCGATTACCTTCAACTCCCTATGGTACATTCTAACATCTGTGTACATATGAAAACCATAAAGTAGCACATCCTATGTCCATCATATGTCATAACAAAGTAGAATAAAAATAGCTGCGGGTAACGAAGGAATAAACATTAAAATGCATGAAACAGCGTACAGAGTACATGAGGAAGCTATGAAAACGATAATATGTGTGTGTGTGTGTGTGTGTGTGTTATAGCTGTCTTGTCTATGTCTGCTTATTCAACACAGGACGCTCTGATTCCCTTCGCTTTGTTCTAATTGGTTGAGGCAGAAGGCCATTCACATCTCATATAATATAACCTGACATGAGAGGTTCTGTTGTCGGTCCAACAAACATCCGACAGGTACAACTGTGATCGACTAGCATTCAAAACAAAGGGTTTTTGTTTCGCATTGAGCCTGTTGACGTCTGGCCAGCGTTCAGGGGGGGGGTCAGTGTCTCTGTGTGTGTCTGATAAACATGGTGTTAACAGTCCGGGTCTGCATTATCATGTCCCACCTTTTACCGTCCTTGTTAAGCAGCTCGCCGCTGTTTTGCGACAGGCAGCTGTAAACGTGCATCAGTAAACAGGCAGCCTGTAAAGTCTGTGCGGAAGCTCATATAGATCAGAGCAAATGAAGGCCGGCGTGAGGACTTCTACGTGTTATATGCGTGTCACAGCGGCAGGGAGAGAGTGGTTATTTTGTTAATTTAACGACAATAAAAGTTCTGCAGAATGCAGTGCTCCTCCGTAGCAACCAGGAAGTGAAAATGAATGGTCAAACCGTCCAAACAGTTTCCTGCAAATCATTTAAAAAAAAATGTCTGTAAAAATGCATGTGACGTATTTTTGTTGGCCAGAGGACACATACCAGAGTTATCTACTGGATGTCTCTGAGAGAGACAATGGAGGAAGACATGGTGGAGGGAGACGGAGGGAACGGGGACATGAGAAACGACAGGAAGACGGAGGATGACGGACGAGTGAGTCTGTATGAGGATGTCAAAAGAGATGGAGTGAGGACACGGAGAGGGTGGGGGGAGTAGATAAAGGCTCGGCGAAAAAATATAGAGATGGTGGCGACTGGGGTAGCGAAAAGTTCTCCTGGCAAACAAAGTAAACAGAGTTACAGGAGAGTTTGTATGATCTGTGGCCATTTTTGTCCCAGGTCACTGTTGCTCTGATGCGGGAGGTGGCTTGGGAGGGAGAGCTTGTTTGAATGACTGCGGGGGACGTTATCACCCCGACGCACAGCTTCTGCAGCACAAGGAGGTACGATAGTCTTTGCAAAGGTGCGGATAAACATCGCTGGAACGAGATAACTGATCACTGGATCATTCATTGGGTTCATAGAGATAATGAAGGTTTTTCTCGGGGAATCAGGTTTGTGTAAGTTCACTGTAGGGGATATATTAGATAATCTGCCTAAAATATTTACTCGTGTGCAATTGAATTTAAGGCTCAACCGCACATGTAATCTGCTCAAAGAAGACAAAGAAAAAAAAAAAAAAGGCAAAGCGAGTTGCAGCTTTGCATTGACGCAAGATCCCCCTTGACTTCTTTTCCGAGACACAGAGAACAGCCACATCTCCGATGAGCTGTGGTCAGTAATTACTGGCTGACTCCAGCTAGGCAGGGGAGTGGGCTGAACTCCAGCTACGCTCGACTTGCTAATGTGCATATTGCTTTTCTGAGGCAGCGAAATGATGGCTCTATGTTTGCTGCGACTCCCAGGATGTAGGTGGGGAGGCGGGGAGGCGACGGCGGCGTGATACAGGGCCGTTTGCTCGGCCCTCCTAAGGCTGCGAGCGGCCGACGTGGAGCAAGAGACTGGAGTGAAGGGATGGGAAGGTCAGAAGACGATCAGAATGCACCCTTCCATCCCTGTAGAAGAGGGTATAAAAAGAACCTCAGCTCTCTCCCACCGCTGTCATCATCACACCTCTCATCCTCCGTCCACTGCTGTTATCTCACAGAGAGGAGGGAAGCCATATGGTTACAGGGAACTTCTGTCTGAAATATTTTGGGCGGGGGAGATGCCCCAGAATTCACCTCTGTCGATACTTTCTGATGCGTTCAGCAAACAGTCTCACTTTCAAATCCTTCCTGTGTCGGCAGAATTAGTTTCTGCCTTTGTGAACAAACAAGAACTCCCTCAATTTCCATTTTCCTCTTTTGAAAAAGAAAAGGAATAAGTAGGGAGAAAGTCTAGGAAGAGTGGAGAACAAAGGGGGTGGGGTGGGATGCTGACAAAGTCGATTAGGAAGTGTTCCTTAGTTATCTCTTCGGCGCAAGACTCTTTTTGGTAATTAAGAGCGTTTTGCTTTTTTACCTCTAAGACGCTGGGCTGGTTTGGGTAGAACACTATGAATTAATTGTGTTTGACAATGGGGCTGAGGAGCCAAATGTGGCATGAAGTTAAAGCTGAAAGCCTCGTGAGGCTGCGTGGAGCCCTGAGGTCCTCGAAGGCAGCTGAGGGTGCTGAGATAGTGCCGAAGCATCGGAAAGACTTTTTGAGAGTATAGATTGGATTTAATCAGATGTGGTTCCATCCGTTATCTCGATCTTTAAACAAGTCATACTGTCGAGGGAGACGCAGACGGCGATGCAGCCGCGGTTAGCTGAGGACTCCTGCTGTGACTGCTGCTATTTCATGGTCCCTGATCATGAAACGGCCCATAAACAGCTACGTGCCCCCTCGTTCCTGATCCACTGTCGAGCAGAACAAGTAACATTAAAATTCTAAGACTTCCCTTCAACTTTCCTCCAATGTGGCCACAACAGCGCGCCAAGATCAAATGAGAAAATAAGTTGGGAACTCAGTGGGATACAACCCTCATCATGGTGGGGGTGGAGAGGGTGTGCGTGGGTGAACGGCACATTTGTTCTCCTCCACCTATATGAGAGGAATTAAAATGTGATCATGGATAGCAAATCTGGACCCACGCCCTGGCCCAGGGATGTTCATTTGGGCTCTGGCCCCGCACCAAGTGGGAGGCCGTGATTGCTTTTGATTAGGTATGATGGTGGAGGGGGGGGGGGGTAGTATTAAACCCTGAACATTAAACCTGGCTGCTTGGTTTCCAGGCCACAGAGACAGAGTGTCCTAGTATTCCTCGTCTCTGAACGTGTAGCTCGATCAGACCTTCATCGGCATCCTACTGAGGGGCACCGGGGGGACACGCTGCTCGCTAGAAGATGTACGTCTGCCATTTTCTTTGGGGGAGGATTTCTTGCTTGTATCTGTTTATTTTCTGGTGTTGACATCGACATTAGTGTTTCCCAAGATTCAGGGCACAATGTCGTAGGGATGTTTGTGGTGAGGAGGGATAGTGAAACCAAAGGAAGATTTCAGAAGAGACGGGACAAAGTAAAAGCTGGGGAGGGCAGATGAGTAAAACCTGAGTTGACAGATCCATCAGAAGCAGAGGGAGAAGATGCAAAGGAAAAAAAAAGTGGCTGTGTCTGAGGACGTTTTAGCTGCAGGAAACTTTTGATAGTTTTGATTCGTTCTTTCCATTGGGTCCCTGTAAAGGCTGCCGTTTTGGATTTAGTCAGCAGGCAGAGTCGGCCAGAGATGCTCACTCTGATCTGCCTCATGCAGAAGGGGGTCGGGGGGCGGGGGTGTGATCGGATATGAGCAGCCACAGCAGAGCTCTCATCGACTGTGCCATTACGGCTGGAAGAAACGCCCACCGATTGGTGACGATCGGTGAGAGATTTTGTCCCGACAAGCGTCCTGTGTCGAGATAAATGACCAAAAAAGTCCACGTCCACGCAGCGCAAATCACTTTTTGTAACATGGATGTTTCGTCCACACGGAACCAGCCTTTGTGACCTGATTAAAAAAAGCTGCATGCGTCTTCAGATGAGTGTATATCTGGAACGACACACGTCTGAGCATTAAGACCGTTATGTCGTCGAGGATTGCTCAGTGTTAGTCGTGTGTTCCCCCCTGGATCTCGATGTCAAAAGACGAGCGCGTCGACAGCGGGTCCAATGGGTTAATGTTACATGAAAGCCCGCCGTGTTTGCCACAAACGCCAGGAGGAGCCTCGTACATCAGTGTGAAACACAGGGAGTGTCGGCGTTTGACACTGAGGGATCTGAGCGTGTGTGTGTGTGTGTGGCTGGATACTCCAGAAGTAACAAAGCAGCGAAGGCACAAACAGACAGGAGACCCACGGGCTGAGGGTCTTGTGTTCGGTAGCACAGTCCGGACCAGGAGATCCAGACTGTTTACCGCAATCCATCCAGTCACCTTCAAGACATATCACACGCAACAAAACATACACATAAACACACATTTCCTCAACAGTGAAAACAATAAATGTTAAAGGGACCTTTTCCTTTGAATAGCACAACAGATATGTCACTTTAAATTTGTTTTTTTTTTTTGGGGGGGGGATGTGTTTTAACCCTCTGAGTCTTTGCAGGAGCGTGGAGACGTTACTTAGTTAGAACTTAGTTAGTTTTGTCTTCTTTCTTTCTTTTTTAAAAAAAAAAATCTCCAGCAGTCGGCGCAAACCTGTCCAAGTTCTTCCAAATAACGACACACGGGTCCAATTCCAATCGCTCGAATGTTAAAATGTGATTTAGAACACAGTTATAACTGAGGGCTCTGGAATTTGCTCCCAGCTGGTCAAAGAGGTCCCAATTGAGCTGGCGATGGACGGCGGGGGTGTCGTGACAGGAGCCCTCAGCGATTAGTGTGTGTGTGTGTGGGGGGGTTTGATTTGCCGTTAGGTGGTTAGATTCTGCTTATCACTCTCACACCTGTGACTTCTAGCCGCCTCTTCGTCAACGTAACACACCATTCTTTAACCCTTTGAGCTCCGACATGTCTGCTAATCGGGTTCTCTACACTGTACGTCGCTGACGCGCAAATGGCTTCTCCAGATCATGCTGCGACGTTTCAATACTACGGAATACGCATTGATCAAAGCACCCACGTTCTGCTAGATGGGGGGTTATTTTGCACTTCATCCCAACGCTCTCGTCTAATTGACTGGATGCATTTCAAACCGCAGAAGAAAGAGAATAATACATTCAATTTGAAACTCATAATGTTTCACAGCGAGCACAAATCATCTCATAAGGAAGTCATTTTTTATTGATTCACTCGCTAATTCAGCCTTTAAGACCTAATGTTCTCTCACCGGCGTCCTAAGTGCAATCGCTCAGGAGAGACGATGAATGCGACGAGCGCTTTGTGTGCATGAAATAAACATGCTAGTTCTGCAGACAAACGGCAGTGTCTGAATTTATCCTTTACAATGCGTTTTCCAACTTTCTCCTAAAGCGCATTGGCTACGCTCTTGATTTTTTTATTTTTAAAGACATCTCTTATGTAAATAGGAAAGTTCTGCTAAAAACATATCTATTTTACATCTATTTCACCTAGATTCTCATCTCTACATGGTGAATTTGAAAAGTTTTTGCAGACTTTCTCGCTCTTCTCTTTTTTCTTTCTCTCTTTTTTTTTTTTAAAGAATCAACCACCTTCAGCAGCACAAACGCGCGGGCAGAAGACAAAGGTCGGGACATTCAGCACTCAAAGGGTTAAATGGTCATCACCTCTGATGGGGTCGCAGCTAGTGGCTGCACATAGCACGGGGCGGGAAATCGCCACCCGGTGCATGCGACACCTTAACAGTCCCTTTAACTTTTAGTGACTTTCATCGGGCCATTCGGCCTCAGAGGCAGTTACACTCCTTTTTTTTTAATGGTTGAAGATTTAAAATAAATATATATTCACTACAAGTCCACATTCAACAGAAGACACAGGAATGAAGGAATCTGTTTACAGGTTATTAAGGGGGGGTTATGTCGGGTTATTCGGGGGTTAATTCTCTGAAGAGATGCAGCTCCAAGGTGCTTTCGACATCTGCACCCCAATGCAAGGGATAGATGAATGCCACTTTTTGAATAATAGTGATGTTGACAATAATGACAAAGTCTGATGGTTCCAGGGCGAAGACGCACCTGTTTAATTGTGGTTAGGTTGGGGGAGATTTAAGGGTCTGATACAGAGGGTTCAACCCTGCTGCGTGGGACTGCATCTCCTCCAGAGTGGTGGTTAGTGCGATTAAGGCAGTTGGATCATTAGTGCAGTTAAAGGGATTTTATTACCTTTGTCGAGTAGCCACTCGTCAACTACCCGACCGAGTCGGTATGGGATTCTTTGTCTAGCAATAGCCAGGCGCTCATTATCAAAGTTCCCTTTAAGAAATTTGGAGAAGACAAATTAAGAGAGGTTACAAGAGAATCTGGAAGTTGAAAGGTTAGAGGTTAGAAGGGCAACATGGAAAACGATTAGCAAGTTATGTACTTTAAATCAGGTTTAGTTAGGACAGGAAGAACTTGAGGATGTTGTTATTGCACTGGTTTGTTTAGGCAGCGTTGTGTTTAAAATGACTTTTTTTTTGTCGGAACGCTAACAAGTTAAACAGTTTTATAAAGCGTTTAGGTAGAATATTACATTGATAAAGCTGTCGGCAAAGTCAATACACTTTATAAAATGCATTAGCTGCAATGAATTAAACAGTTGCACGGAACCAGCAATCATTACAATTATCACACTGCGCATGAATAAAGCAGAAATTAAGACATTTCAGAGCCATTGTTGATTCACATGAGCATGAGATAATCACAGTGTACTTAAACACATTTCATGGTAGCTTCAAGGAAGACATCTTTTTGTTCCCGTCTCACATAATGAGATACTGATCAGCAAATCACCACCTTACAAATCCGACAACACAGTGGCATTCAGCCCGTGGAGCATCACTTCTCTCTGAAAACGCTTCTTATGCCTATGACGAGGATTTAGTAAAACTGACAGCACTCTGCCCCCCTCCCCTCCCCACACCTTCCCCAAACACCAACCTATTCTGCATTAATTGAGAACTTCCCAGCTGCGCATGGCAATTAGCATGAGTGAATCCAAGAAGTTTGCTCAAGTTGTTTTCCCTCGCTGCACTTGAGTAGACCTCAGGGTCACGCTGCCTGCATCTCCACAGGAAGCGAGCCGGAATAACCGCAGGAAGTTTGATGTGGCACTATCAGAGGCTTAATTAGGAATTTCTGCAGATGATGGTCAAGAAAAAAAGGGATGGATGTGCGTCGACAGAAACCCAAGCATGGCAACATTAGCATTGATGAGGAGGGAGTTTCCCAGAAATCTGTCTTTTTTTGTTTTTTACCCTCCACCCAAACATATAACTGCAGCTGTGGCTACACGAGGAGCCACTGAGCTGCTGCAGTGATCCAAAATAGACCACCTCTCCATTCTGCAGTACCTACTTCCACTCCCCAGGGGTCCCTCTGCCCACGCTTGCCTGCGCAATAATGGCTCACACAAGCTGAGGAGGTGCGTGTGCATATGAGAGCACACCGGGTTGTTTTGTGGATGACGAGACATAGATAGAGAAAGAGCGAGAGAGAGAGAGAAGGGCAGTGGTGAGGAAGACTGATAGAGGGCAGATGGATGGCGGAACACAGGACAAGAGAGATGAATATGTATGAGTAGGTGGTTCCATATGATTTATGGGGCTCAGCGGCGTTCACGTGCTGCCAAGGTGGAGCTCATTACACAGGAACCAATGATAAGGCACTTAAGGTTGTGTATTATTACCTGTAATAACGCGTCAATTAATCCAGAGGGGCGATGTTGGGAGGTGGTGGTGGTGGTGGTGGGAGTTTGGGGGGGAGGGGGGTCCCTGACAAGTCAAGAATCGACCACTTTCATGACATTTCCAGTCTCCGGCGGCCAAAACGGCACGTGTCAAAGTCGCCAATTACATGCGTGTGTTCACGTCACATTTAAGATTAGCTCGAGGGGATTAGCGTCCAAAAGGCAGCGCAGCAATTACAGAGCAGCAGCCAGACGAACCAGCATAAAGAGATGACACGGGCACTCTGCAGCAAACGGCGAATTAGAGGAGGGGAGGTAAGATGCTGCTGGTAGCAGCGAGACAGAGAGAGA
>JBBMJM010000015.1:6122295-6146527 GCA_037832705.1 Centriscus cristatus | reverse complement strand
ACACACACACACACACACACACACACACACACACACACACACACACAGCTGTGAATGAGAGTAAGAGGCTGCATGAGGAAGAAGAGTGTCTACAAACGTTTCAGAGAGATACAGAGAGAATCCAAGGGAGGACTGAGGGAGATAAGTGTAGATGGAGAGGCAGGAGAGGGAAGGGCTGACAGCGGGTAAAGGTGAAAGAGATAAGTGGAGTGAGGGAGTGAACTCAGGAGAGGAAGTGTGGGGAAAGGAGGTGAAGAAAGATGGACAGCCCAGATAGCCTGGAGAGGGGAGGGAGGAGAGGGAGGAGGGCAAGCAACGATAATGCGGCAGCATGAACAGACCGGGAGAGAGACGGATGAACGTGGAGGAGAAGGGGGGGGGGGCATAGATATGGAAATGGAAAGTGTCAGTGAGGGAGGAAGCCCGCGGTTTAAAACTGAACAGAGTTTGACATGAGCTGACAGTGCAAGAGCAAATGAAGGCAGGCGGGGGATTCAGACCAGACACAACTGACTTTTGAAAAACTCCGTCCTGATGCTCTGATAGTGGTTCAAGTCTTCTATGACTCACACGATGCCAGTGTTGTTGGTATTGTCAATATTAAATTAAAACCATTTGTATTTCTCCACAGAGGAATCCTACTGCCTGAGAGACATTTGACACTTTGTATTCACATGCAAAACGTCACAAGAACATTTTAAAGTAGTGTCCTGATTAATATCAGATGTATTTATCTGGCACTGCGCTTGATCTAAATACTGAGGGTCTGGGTTCAAAATGTAGAGAATAAGATGGAATCATGAATCCCAAAACCCTTAAGGCCTCAGGTTCAGTTTGCATTGGTTTAAGGGGCTCATGGAGCCCACGAGTGGCTAGAATTAACACTACAAGTATAAAGTAAAGTGACAAGAAAGGAATGTTTGTGGCGCCTCAACAAATGCCAATACTTGACATCTCTTTGTGTGGATTAGGTTTATAGGACAATTATCCCTTTTCTACATATTAACCCAGCTAGAGTCTTCATAAGAGTCACCGGTGACGCCTCCAGCGTCAGTCAAACCTGCACTTTCTGCTTTGCCGCATTTTAAGGTCTGATTAGCATTAGGCGGCTAAGCTAAATCATCATTCACCAATCATCCCAACAGCGTAACATTTGTGACCGACACCCATCAAACTGACGACACGGCAGCATGAATACAATCAGATCAGGAGGTCGGACATGGGTCTTCCTTACCTTCCTTGCAGTACTTCCCCTTGAAGCGGGTGTGGGTGCAGTCGCAGTGAACCTCCCCATACTGAATAGAGCAGAAGCCTCCATTGAAGCACGGGTTCTGCTTGGTGCAGAGGTACTCCAGGTCGCTCTGGATTCCCTGGCTGTTTAGCAAAGATGGAGGCATCTCCCCCACCTTCAGATTGGAGATCAAGCCCAGGAAGGGCGGCTCGTACTTCACTGTGCTAGATGTCAGAGCCGAGAGGCGCACGTCGGGTGGGATTCCGCCCACGAACAGGTCACTGACCACCGCCATCTCCTTCCTCTTGGACTTGACCTCGGCCACTTTCGTCTCCCCGTCCACCATCAGGAAGGTCTCGCGAAAGTTGCGGGTGAGCAAGACCATGTGCCAGCGGTCGTCGTTCACCCGGGTCTCCATGTGCAACGTGGCCGGCTCGGCGCAGTGGATGGCAAAGCGCAGCTGGAGGCGTCCTCCCGCGATCAGCAGCTCCAGGAAGTCACAGTTGCCGCCGTCGTCCAGGTAGAGTACTAACGCTTTGCTGATGTTGGTCTTGAGACTGAAGCTCAACTCACCCACCGACCCAGCTTCCCAGCGTCCGTAGCGGGCCCACTGGCCGGGTGCGCCGCCAAACTCCAGCATGGTCACTCTAGTGAGTAGACTGAGGAGGGCCAGCGGCCACAGGGGCCAACACAAGAACCTTAACCCCCTTGTCATGTTTTTGGCCTTCGGGTTTCAAATTAATTACAGGTGACCTTGCTACTGTGGCCAATAGATTTCAAATGTAAACAACAATTATCTCTCTCTAATTAAGCTACAAAGCCTCACAGGGGTCGCACTCCGATCTTGCTAATGAGTCAGCAGTTTTTCCCTGATCTCCTTGATGCTCTACTTCTTATCCTGACTCTCTCCTTTGTCTCTCCATCAGTTGGTGCCACAGGGACTCGGAGGAAAGGAATGAAGAATAGGTGTAGCGTGGAGGAGATGGGGTGGTGGTGGTGGTGGGGGGGATTATGGTAATTTCCAAACGCCTCTTGGTGTATCCAGAGCCAAAAATAGAACTGCAGTCTCTAGAATCCAGATCTCGGTGTAATTTCCAGGAATGCTGAAGAGCTGCCAAAAGCTCGGAGGAAAGCCGGTTGTGCTGATTCCTGACGGGGAGCGCGGCAAGATGCAGTCATGGTTTCAGTGTTCAGCCATTCTGCTGCTGATCACAGAGCTTCAGGTAGGTCATCGTGGTAGCAGGCGAGAACCTGGAAGAACATGCAGGGAAAAAAAAAACATTCAACATTCAAATTGGATTTCAAAGCTTCACATCTCAACAGTACAACAATGGGATAGTCCATATAAAGGACGAACAGACTGCTTCTCTCGACAGAACTTTTGTCTTCACATCCACTCTGCCCGTAGGAGCTCGCAGCTGCATGTTCCATATAATAAAAAAAGGTTTGCATCGCTCCCATATTTCCCAGAGGGGCGCAAGCAATATGAACATCTTATTTCATCTGCTACTTCTCAGTCACGTCAATGTACATGTCAAACAATGTACGGAACAGCACAACATAATGGCTCTTCGCGTGCGCCGACAAGAGCGGTTATCGACATTCACTTTTCACAAACAACACTCGAATGCAAACGCTGGAATCAGCTCATCTTCAGCCGATCGTGAGTGAGTGATATTTAATTACCAGCGCAGTCTGCGTTTGAAGCTTGTCTCGCTTCCAAGGTTGCAACAAACCATGAGTCCATTCTGCAAAGGAGGCCCCAAGCCTGAAAATCCAAACAACAAAGCGTTGGAACTTGCTTCCTATGAGCAAAAATCAGTGTGGAACCAATCACACGAGTGATGTGGAGTCTGTGGGCGGGGCTTAACAGGACATAACAAAATTGGCTGCTGCTGCTGCTGATGAGCAGTCGTTTGATTCGTCGACGGCGTCAACGAGTAGGATATTTCTATTTGAAATGCACATGGAAGGTCTGACACGACATCTTTCGAGATGTGGATCTGGACGTTCGGGCTAAAAATCTCTGCGACAGATCCAAATATCTGGAAAACAAGACTAGTTGCACCATTTTATCCTTCGCTTATTGTGTCTGCAGTCTGTGTGGAGACCTTCTCACCTGCAGTTTTTCAGCTTCCAACAACAACAAAAGGGATCTGCTTTATGTGCTCCACCATCAAACACTGAGAGCGAATGACTCACTGTCTGTCAGACTGCCGTGAAGTGTAAGACGCTGTCAGACAAATGTTGTCTAATACGAAGCAGGCACGACATGCCCCTAGGAGTGATAAAGCCGAGGCTGTTATTTTTGGTCTGTGAGACAGATCTGCCCAATCTGCCTGCTCGCAAACGTTCCTCTTTCATTAACACACACACACACACATACTGTACATACGTGTTCAATACACACTGTTGAGATAGTGAAAGGACAAACTGCACCAAGGCTAAAAACATTTGGGACCAAGAATGTATTTAACAGTCTTAGAGCTTCGAACCACATCTATGTCCCTAATGGCTGGAGTTGGAACGTTCCGTGAACCCCGCTGAATATTCACTGCCTTACTTCTCCCTGGGTGGAGACTGAACCACAGACGCAAGCAGCAGTTTTTGCAGTTTACACGCCATACGGAGATACATCTGAGGGCTTATCGTTTTACTGAATATGCATTGCGCCGCGCATGATGAGAGAGCACGGCGAGCTTGTCTGATGGCGCTATTAAACCCAAGGACACTGAGGAAACATAACAAGCCACCGGAGATAATAGCTTTGAGTGTCGTTCGTGGGAGATGATTATTTCCTTGTTGTCTGTACGTGGGATACCGCGCACGGACGTATGTGTGTATGTCTGCATTTGGAACGAGGATTCTGATGCCACACAGCATCCAACGGCATTCGGCCTCGTTTCGCAGATGACATATATGTTCCACTTTCCATCCAAAAATAACTTTTTTTTTTCTTGCCAGCTGCTAGTGTGACATCCATCTGTGTCAATTCTTTCCTGAAGAAAAGGGACAGCTCTCTCTCTCTCTCTGTGCAGTCGGGCCGCTTCGCTGAAAGACCAATCTGTACCCAGCCTCGTACACCCTTGCCTGACTTCATGTCAGAGCAAAGCTCTGCAGGCCTCAGGATAACTGCACGGTCATGTGAGCCAACACCGACCTCTTTCTTCCCCATCAACCCGTGGGGACTATTGGCACGATCTTTACAGCGACTCTGCTCCGTCTCTTCAACAGTCTTTGGCAACAACCAGAGTGTCCCATTTGATATTTTTACGCTCCTCACTGGGGTCCAGAATTTTCAAATCTATGTCAAATTCATTTGTCCGAATGCGCCAATTGGAAGAATGGGACGTTAAATCGTTCTTCGTAGCCAGTTGTCATCAATTATATTGCCACTCAATGAAGCAAATATCATCACAACGAAGAATGGATTAAGCCTGGGCGGCATGTGAAAAGTCCATCGTCAGTCCACAAAATGAATACAAGACATGTATCTGTGGGATCGATGTGCTTTCAGGGTTTGCGCGCTAACTGCTACTTTTTCCTTGTGGCTGTGGACGCATGGCTTTCAACAGCGTGTGCTCACATTCACAGACGCCTTTCACATGAATGTGTGCGTTTTGGAATTCGATTCATCTTTTTCAGAAGCTCCCGCCTTGGCCCCCAACGGACCGGCACCTGATGTGTGAAGCTGTGCCAGGCTTTTATCATCCCTCCTGTAAACACTCAGTTCAGAGATGAAGCCCAAAAGGTCGGGTTTGACTTTTGTTGGCTTTTTGTTTTATGCTAAGGTGACACCTTTGGAAGTCTAAGTATCCTTTTTTAGGTTCAATTAATGACAAATAATAGTGTGGGGTGTCACACAAACAAGCCCGCCTTGGACTGGTGCTTTACTACAGACCACCGCACTATAGGACTATCACGTAGGTCACGGAGTAGGCTGTGTGTCACTTTACCACAGGAGTATAAACCACGCTTTACTCTGTTGGAAGTTTCCATCAGAAGTTTAAAGAAGTTTCAAACTGCAGCAGATCATTAGCATATAACATGCAACCGGTTGCTGCCATGTTAGTGTCAGTTAGGAACCCACT
The DNA here is from genome assembly GCA_037832705.1 of Centriscus cristatus. Classification (NCBI taxonomy): domain Eukaryota; kingdom Metazoa; phylum Chordata; class Actinopteri; order Syngnathiformes; family Centriscidae; genus Centriscus; species Centriscus cristatus. The sequence continues at coordinate 6,141,205 of JBBMJM010000015.1, read as the reverse complement.
TTAACAAGCGGTTATGCCTTGAAGTGTCTGGTGTGTGTTGGTGTATTTACATATGTAAATACTAGCGTCCCTAGCACTAGCATTCCACACACTCCACATGCTAACAAGCGAGCACATAAACCACATCCAAGTCTGACAGGAGTCGTTAATCCTCTCATGTTAGAAGCTCCGCCAGCGTGGAGCTGCTGATGCTGCTGAGCTCTAATTAACCAGAGAGGCACGCTGAGACACTCTTCATGTTACTCGTCATACACATGGAGGGTACTGTTGAATTAAAGTCATGTAGAAAGTACAAAGTGACGAGCAGGTTTGGACCAGTGTGTGCGTCAATGGTTCATCGTCATCCTCAGATTTTACTGTCTTGGACTCTTTATTTTAAAAGCATTGTCGTGTGTCATTGAGTGTATCAACTTCCCACCAATTCCCTGTCCCATTACCTCTTTTGTACTTAGATGTGTTGTTCCTTTCCATCTTTGTCAGACCGTTTGTTCAGTCTGCCCTCGGTTCTGTCCCTTGAGTTTTGCCATTTAGTTGTGCTGAGCCGTTGCTTTGCTCGCTGGACTCCAACTTTGGGTTTTCGGTGCGTCAACTAAATATTAAGTAGCCCACTTTCTGCCTGCCCGGTCTTGCTTTTTGGTCCGTCTGCTTTCACAGAACAAAATCAATCTGATTTAAAATCCAATTGTTAAAAATCAACAAACACTTTCATAACTTAAAAAAATAATTAACTTCCATTCATAATGATGTCAACAGGAAGTGCCACACAATCAATGCAAGAAACCTGCGTTAAAAAATAATACGGCATGAGAATGGACTAATCAGTATTGCGGAGTGAGCAAACACAGAAGTGCCGGGTCTTTATTCCACATAAGACTGCTGCCATTGATGAGTCTCCTCAGCTGTACGCAGCCAGTGTCTAGCTCCGTCTATTAGCGCTAACTGCATTTAGCCCTAATGAGGGAATGCTAATGAAACAGATCAAGGACTTTAGCCTCGCTGTTAACTCTGCAACCAGCCAGATTAATAATGACTCAACGGGGCCCCTTTTGTCTGCTCCTTTTGCTGCTACACCTTGACAAGGTGAATTATGGAGAATAAATGAATTTGCGATGCAAGCTGGCATGTTATGAGGGCGACAAGGGCAATCATGCAGGGTGAGTTTGTTATCTGGATGCATTGAAAGGTAAATACCGGTCCCTGCTGATTGCCTCAAACTTTGCTTTGCACTAACAGGTTACCTTATTTTCTCCTTCATCGAGTAGATCAATAGCCACCAGGAGGCAATAGCCTTTTTTTCCAGCAGAATGTGTGCATGGACAGCGGTGGACTGAGCAGGCGTGTTACCTCCCTGACCCAGAGAGCAAAATGGCCGATGACAGCGGAGAGGGAATGTGGACATTAAGGCCGTCACACTCCTGGAGACTCAATGTTGCGGTCACACCTGCACTGCGTCCGATCAGCTTCAGACCAGAGTCTGCACACATGCTGAAAGAACCCTCCGCGGGGCAGTCCAAGAAGAATATCAGTTTGTGCCACTGCGGTGAAAAGCATGTTGTGTGTAGTGTTCAAGGCTCCGATCAGCGCTGAGGGTGATGCAAATTCTAGCAAGAGCAGCGCAGTGCAATAAATACAGTATGTTTACAGTAAACATGTTTCTTAATCTGCCAGGTCCCTCCCCAACTTTTCTCGAGTAAGATACTGAACTCCTTCCTGTTCGCTAGTTCGCTAAGTTGGTTTGCACGCGGGAAATGTAAAATATTTGCTATAGGCATGAGGCAGTGTGGCCGATTAACTTTGTGTGTGCGCGCCCGCTAGCATGCGTGTGGCCGTCTTGCAGCCCGGAGATGTTTTGGTAGGAAGCACAAGGCTCAGTGGCCAGGCCTTGAGACTCTCCCGGTTCCAATTAACCAGCCCAGCAGCCTGCAGCTCAGCTGGCCTTATCTGGGAGAAAAGAGACGGGGGGAACGGCGGGGCAATGGAGTGAGCGGCAACAGACTGAGACAGGATGGAGACAGAGAAGGTTGGAACAGATAGAAAGAAAGTCAGGCTTGGGAAAGCAACAAGAAAAGAAAAAAAAACTCCACAGTCACTGGCAGGCAGTGCTTCTGTAGATATCTGCTTGTTTTCTTTCATTTCTGACTCCGTTTCAACCCTTCCTCCCTCCTTCACCTTCGTCCCATCAGGCAAAGGGGGAACCGTCTCGGTGGACGAGGGCTGCTGACAAAAAGTAGTGTGTTGTTTTGGGAGGTAAGAACAGAAAAATCTGATTTTTTTGTTGACTAAAGGAATGAAAAAGAGCGTGAGGGACGATGAGTGCTGTATGTATGTTTACTGAGCAGAAAGTGTCAGTCTATCCCATCTTAGAAAATACTTTCGGACCTCCGGAAGCGTTCTCGATTCAATAAAGCATAAAGAAACGGTGGCCTAAAGGTCAACAATGAGAGCTCATGCTAATGAGTTAGCATTGTGCTATACCTGAGCGTTTGCTCCACGTGCTTGCACACATGGAACAAATAAACCTTCTTCATGTCAACTTCTCCAAAGTATGGTGCTTCTTAATTGACGCACCACAATTTAACACCCCGCATTTCCTACCCCAGTCAGACTTCGGGCTGTGAGGGTTGTGTCATTTGCAGTCACTTCCCACCTTTTCAAGGGAGTTTATTTCTTTCTGAAACTGTATATTCATTTAATAGTGAACCACCGTCCTCCAGCTTCAGACTGCCTCCATAATAATTGCACCAACAATAAAAAGGGAGACCATTAGAGCGGCCGGTGACAGCCGTCCTATCTGTCCCACATGTTAATTGGGGTAGTGGCAGGTACAATTACAGTTCATTTCTGCTTCTTAAGTGGGCAGTGACACATTTCAAGCAAGCAGCCCGGGCATTGACTACACAAGAGAATTTTGGACAACACCTCTATTATACTTATTCTATACGTCCGCAGGCAGGCGGGGGTAAAAGTTTGCAGACACACAAGCAGTTTCCACCACGTTGACACATTTGTACGCTTGTGCACCGAACTGTGCGGTGGTTTATTGTGTTTTATTAAGCCCCATCTAGGAAAGTGAGGCTGAGGTACGACGATAAAAAAAAATGGACTGATAAGAGGGAAAGGAGAGGCCCAGCAGAAAGAGTCTGACTTTAGTAGACGACAGCTGATTATCATTTTATTATGCTGTCAAAAAGTACTTTGCTCATGCGACAGGTCTGATATGAGGGACTTACTTTATTTATATAGGCAAAGCAAAACACTCTCCCCGAGCCCACATGTACCTGTCTGATGGAGGACTTTTCTGAATGAAAGCGGCTGGTGAATGCAGCGAAACAAAGGCCAGAAATCAGCAGGGAAAGTTAAAATAATTACAATTAACGCGGACTAAACGAGCTTTCCGACACATTTTGACAAACATGATGCTGGTTAAAAAGGCTTTTCACCCAAATAATGCAAATGCACTTTGGGCAGTCATGTTCAATTCTGGCAAAGTGGTGTCAAGGAATGAAGTTAAATTCATTTCACTATTGGCTGCTCGAACCTGGAATTATTAGCAACCTCTTTAATGTTCATTGGCTTTTTCGCTCATACGCTGAAGAGGACGGAATGGCCATTAAAATACCGCCGCCGAAGCTGATGCAGTGTCATGTGGTCGCAAACAGGTCAAGGGGAAGACAAATCAAACACGACCATGCAGGCCCAACGGAATTATAAACTGAGCCCCAGATATTTCATCCACTGTTCCAGCTTAGCGACTTCCATCGACGTGTGTGCACATATGACCACCAAGAGCCAGTGCACGCTGATACGTGCGGTAGGTGAGCAATGCGTTTAATTTCACAGACCTTGTCGACTCGCTCAGCTCATTATTGGTCCTCTCAATTCACTTAACGCCCTTCCGACGGTGGCATATTGATCTGGGGCAGCATGGCCTGAAAGCACCGATTACAAAAGACTCGTCCCCTCGCACCGAGTCCTCGCTGTCCTCCGCAGCGGAGGAAATCAGGGAGGGACTAAGAATAAACTGATGAAAAATGGAACTGGCGCCACTCTGAAAACATTGATTCAGCTCTCCTTTAGTTCAGCTCTAAATCGGACTGAGCGGGGAGGATGCACAGGCATGCGGTGTCGCTTTGTGACTCAGACCAAAAAAAAAAAAAAAAAAAAAAAGTGGCACGGATTTTTTTTTTTTTTTTTTTTCATGGAAAGATACAAAGTGACGTGCGTTTTTGTGTGTGTGCGCACATATGGACACACGAGGAGAGGTGGGGGGGGGGGGCATGCGCCTGTATATACGAGCTACTGGGGTCGGTTGGGAGGGGGGGAATGATTATGTAAGCGTGGCTAATGCGCTCACGCTTTCTGGAAAAAGAAAGGAGGGAATGAAAATGGCATTCCTTGAGCATCCTCTTCCCAACAGCCTCAGTGGGGATATTACCGCGAGGATCAATTACGACCCAAAAAAAAAAAAAAAAAAACGAGGCCAATTGAACCCGTGCATGATTAACGTTTAAAAGACACCGCTTCGGACGATCGATAGCAAACAAGTCGTCTTCCGTACGACCTTGTAAAATATTTTCGACAAATCCTCGGCGGTTGTTTCGCAAAGTGAGACGCTGACCATGTTATGGTCTGATGAAGTCAATGTGCCTTATTGATTTGGTGTCGCAACACGAGGAGTCAGTGGACTGATACAGGGGCTCGCCTGTGTGTGTGTGTGTGTGTCCACTCAGAGTATATAGAGGTTATAAGAGGTATTGAATTACATCAGAAGACAAGTCAAATTTTATAGAAATAATCTCAATTAAATATCCGATTTATAAAACACCTATAAAACTCAAAGATTCAGCAAAGGTTAAATCAGGCAGATAATGAGGGGACTGGTGACACTTGCACCCTGACAACGTCGCCACGCTCTTCTGCAGCTTCTGTCAAGATGAAAGTGAAGGTGTGAATATGGACAAGTTTTAAAGTGCACACACTTTAGCGCCTCGTTTTATTCTCAAGCTAAAGGAAGTGTTCGACCGAAGTGGTAATGTTTCACGCACGCACGCACACACACACACACACCTTGCCTGCATCTTGTATCTGAGGAACATTATCAGTCAGTGATTGGAGTGAGTCAGTGTTTCTCAGCAGATACAACGTGAACAAGAATAACAATACAGGAAACGTGCAGCAAACAACTTGGAGTGTGCACGGCCAGGAGCTCTGGATAAATCTCAGGCCCTCAGCGTTGCATTTCTTTCATTACCGACATAAAACAGAGAGACACCAAAACAATGTTCTGCCTCAAAACGATAAAAACAAATACAGGGCGAATTCATTTCTATAAGCATGTTCACGTCACACTCTTACAAACTAGGATACGCAGCCTGTCGGCGATGGGCGTGTACCTCGGAACAAGCCGTTGAGGATGAATCGAGGCACCTTTGGGGTAATCCCGTATGCCATATGTCTGTGTGAACACCAGCCAACACACACTGTGCTCATTGGCCAGGTACACAGGGGCTGTAATGTGGCCCCCGAGAGCCCGTGCAGTTAGAAATGAAAGAGGTGTCCGTGGAAACTGTCATTAGACTCAGAAGGAAAAAGGCAGCTGAGCGTTATAAGTTCTCACTTATGTGTCCGATGTGTAATGTCTTACAAAGGAATGTGGCTCTAGATTCTAGATGAATCGTATCTTTATTTATTTGTAGCAACCTCGACAGTTTTGTCTCTGCTGCTGTGAGGCCAAGGTTATATTTCTGCGACGTCAAACAGTCAGTCAAAATGTCCTGTTTGTGTCTTTCTCCTTTCATCCTCACATGAAGTGTCGTTGTCAAAGGGAGTTGAGGGAGGTGCTCTGTGGATATGTGACATGCCGGCCCAGAGGCGATGCCACTGGTATTTTTTTTTTTATTTTTGTCAAGTCGCTGTTTGCCAGAACAGCAGAAAACTGATTAAAAACAGCAGAATAGTCTGAAATTTGGCCTGACGCTGCCACGCGGTGGGCCGGCAGTGGTTCTCCGCACGGGCGAACACCGCTCTGAAGGTGCACGATGAATCAGCAGAGATGCTTTGCCCGTCCTCTGTCAGGGTCCACATCCACGTCTGCTCATCACACTCCACCTGCTCTGTCACGCCTTTCTTTTCCATTTCCCCTAAATAAACCTTCGCTGCTTCTATTCTGTCATATCCCTGTCAGACGTCCTACGGTTTACCTTCTTAAGCACCCGCTAACCAATGCTAAGCCCACGACAACAACAGTGCAAGAAAAGCAAAAAGCCAAATGGGGCATCAGTGAAGAGAAACAAGCGCCCCCTTTCATCACGTACCACTACCAGCAGAGTAAACAAGGATGGAGGGAGCTAGAGAGAGAGAGAGGTGGGAGCAGATGTAAAGGAAGCCAGTGTGACTAAAGCGCTTGGTGAAAGCCAAAGCGTGGCAGAGGGATGGGGAGGGGGGTTCACAGAATGGTACCGCTACCCAGGCAGGATTTTGGAGTGAGAGCAGATCTGTGTTGATGGCTTTCCCCCGGCGCTGGGGAGCCGGCATGTGCAAAACAAGGCAAGGTCAGGAAGACATGAAAACCGGGAGTCGTACACCGGGGAAAACGAGAACTGCAAAAAAAATCAAAAAAAAAAAAAAACAGAGAGAGGCCTGTAAAACTTCAGAACGACCTGACGATCAAATGATGAGTTCATACGCTGCCTGATATTTACATTCATGTGAAATGTACGGAAGTGTACGAGACGCTGATTATTCAGAAGGGGATGATTCACCGTAAATAAACCACTGTCAACTGGCTGTGTGGCGCATCAGGATATTAACAATAGTTTAACACTGCTGATGTGGTATGAGATGGAGAGTAAACACTACTACGACATCCTTCAGTCTGGGCGGAAAACTCCGTGATAACGGCGAAGGCCCGAGACGTGTTTGGGAGTGTGGGGGGGGGGACTGAGTGAAGATACGACATCCGATCCAATTTCCAAGCGGCGTCAGCTCAGCGTACAAACACAAAGAGCATCGTTGCAGGCAGATGGCTGCTGAATGCTGAAGCTAATTCTCCGTCTTTAAGTACACGAGGAGGAAGAACAGCAAGGAGGGAAGGTGTGTGTGTGAGACAGAGAGAGAGAGAGAGAGGGGCGGTCGAGCAGAGGATGCAACAAGGGAATGGGAGCGAGGGATAGATGAGATTGCAGGTAGAAAGGGGAGCGAGTCAGTCGGAGTGATGCTGGCGCCGCCACTCAGAGTTCACTAATGCTCCGTTGAATGGAGGAGACGAGCGAAATGACTTCCATTAGTGTGCTCGTACACACTCGGGGGGGGGGGGCATGCATTAAACGACTGCATCTGCTTATTGAAATTTCAATGACATGTCATGTTCCAATGTGCAACAATAATGAGGAGTTTCTCTGTGTGTGCGCGAGGGCAGGGACAGGAAACGTGAGTCATGATGTTCTGTAGGTCTGCACTTCTTTTACATGCTAAACGATCAGTCAAACATTCACCAGTGTGAGAAACGATGTTCCCGTTTAATAGTAAACTTCATATGCTGCGTCCGAGTCTCCGGAGTTAGCGCGGTAACACGATCGCTTGTATGTTCCGTGTTTTGCTCCGGAAGCCGCGTGGTACGGACAGGAAGAGACGTTGGATGGGTCGGCCCCTCCCACAGCTGGTTCTTTGACTGACATGTCTTGTCCCGTGTGAACTGACCATTTGTATCACGGACTGATCCCATTTGTTTCATTCGTCCCCTGCTGCTGCGAGCGATCTAACACCGAGCCGTGTTTGGAATCAGCGGGACACCAAATAGTGAAATTTTTGCAAAATCATTCCGCCGCCGCTGACAATGTCTCTATGGAGCGAGTGCCCCCTCCCCCCCACCACCCCGATGTGCAGCCAAGAAGAGGATGAATGAGGGAGTGACGACTGGCAGGAATTAGAAAATCATGACATAAGGTTTTTACAAAAGAGCTTTACAAAGTCTGTATGTCTGAGGATGGCGAAGGCGACTTATAGATTGTGTTACAACAACACCAGCAGGAAAAAAAAAAAACATGGCACATTTTACAATATGACAAGGACTATATATATATATCTGAGTATGATGTATAATAATAGAACACATTTAAAGATCGATACGGGGCCGTTAACGGCGTGAGCAGACGACTGTTACATCATCTACTGGTGTAAACAGCTGCTCAGAACGTGGATGAATATTTCATGACGCTTCTTAATGGTGGTTGTAGAGATCGACGTCTCTCATGTCATATTTGGATTGAATATTTTTAGGACACCGAACAAAATAACTTTTTGTTATGGATGTCTTTTTTTTTTTTTTTTTTTTTTTTTTCAAATTCCAATTCTACATGATGATACTACATTTAATCTGACAAATAAATGACTGGAGGAATAATAGAAGTGTAATAAAGCTGCAGCTACTAAGGCAGCGTCAGCCGATGCAGACACCCCCCACCCAAGTCCCTATCTCCCCCACAAGCAACACTCCATGCCGGGTCGTCTCCCATTCACACAACACCACACAGCCGGCACATCGACAGGCGGGACACCGAGGTGCGTGGTCCCAAGTGGAATGCCGCCCCTCGAGGTGTGAATCAAGCCGTGGCTTGAGGGTCGGATGTCGTGCGGCGAGCGCGAGCCGAAAAAAGAAGGGGGGGGGGGGGGGGGGATGGATGGAGATTAAAAATGCATGGTGTTGCTCTCACTGGCGTTACAGTTCCTCATTCGTCGCCCTTGAGACGGCGGCGAGGAGAGAGAGAGAGAGCACGGAGGCGAGGAGCGGTGGAGGACAGTCGCAGGTGAACTGTGATTCATGGGTGTGAAAGGGGTCGGGGGCTGATGAGGAAGCTCAACCTGCGCGCCGATCAGGAACACAGCCTGTGCAAATCATCGCTTGGACTCGTGGTGAAACGTGAAAACCATCGGAGCGAGCACGGCCCAACGCGTGGGGGCCTGTGTGGGGTCGGCACAGTGAGCGCGGCCCCAGGAAAACCAATGGGGTGGGGGCAGGTGACAACAATCATCTGGGAACGGGCGACCTTGACGAAAAGGAGGATGTGTGACAAAGAGCTCCCCTTCAGTGAGCAAAATGGAGGAGAATAAAAAGAGAGAGAGGAGGGAGGGATGCAGGGAAAGATGGATGGTCGACGAGGTGCACGTGAGCGCGTCCAAACAGCTTGTTAATTGGACTTGGAAGAGGAGCTGAGGTCACAGCTGTAAATATCAGGTGTGGTGTTGGAAGAGGCCGTTACGGCATCGGGGCGACAATGACGGGTATACACGGGTAGGAGCGGGCAAGCGGACGGACGCAGATCAATGTCTGCGAAGGGACAATTGTCACAGCCACAGAGGAGCCGGGAACGTCATTTAGTGACAGATCGGAGATTAGCACAAACTTTCAACGGCAGCGGACAATCGTCTTGACGGAAACCAATCACGGTCCAATTTAGAGGTAATTCCTTTTGCATTTTTCTCCATCAGCCCATCAGAGCGGCAGCTCGCTTCCTTGGGAGATCGTGGATGACGACCGGGCACCTCGAACAGACGACACGATTCGAAAAGCGCCCCTTTTCGCTCGATTGCTCTGGTCTGAATCATCGAATGAAACAAACATTAGGTCACTAGGACCAACCAGAGGAGGAGAGGATGTCAGACGCCGGTTTCCTACACTCTATCGTTTTCTATCAATGTTTGATGGAGAAAAACATGCTGGGACGGCCCACAGCCCGACAGGAACACACGGCCAAACTCCGGCTGCCGACAGTGGAGGGAAAGCGAAATTATTCAGAGTTCGCCAGGCTCCGTTTTTACCTCCACTGTGGGAGTAAGAGGCTGCTGAAAAAAAGACGTGTTCTGAGATGATGTAGCCGAGGTGAGGAGAAGTTCAGCTGACCACAAGTGAACTGCCTCCGACTTGAGAGTGTTGTTTCTTTTCATTTTTGGCTCCTTTGGCCTGTGAGGACATGTAACCAAAGTGAGAATCCTTCTGACCTTCTTCAGTCTCATGACTTAAAGGTCAGAGGTCGTGAGTGATGCTATTGAGTCCTGTCTAGCGTTCAGGGATCGGAACGTGTAAACGAGTGAATCCACTGCGAGGAACTCGTTGCTTTAACCTCAAACCTCAGAATCACCAGAGGGGGCCCTGAGCGTCGCACACGGGGGGATGAGGAAGGATCTTCGGAAATGTGAAGGGTCGAGCCTCTGTCGTCATCTGAGCAAACCCCCTCGTTAGGAAATAAACGCAGCGCAACAGTGTTCCGTCGGATCTCGGACAAACCGAGCGTTCCGGCGGCTAATTGCCACTTGACTTCTTTGTCTTAACATGTTTGATTGGCGCGTTGAGAATAAATCATTAGCGAGGACGTGAGCGGCGATTCCAAGTAGCTCGTTCAGATGTGCTGCAGACGCCGACCGACGCCTTTGAAGCTGATGGACCGGATTAATTATTGAACAGATCTTTTAACGATGTAAAACGCCTCGACTGGAGGCGACGGGCGCGGCCAGGACGCTGTGAGCAGCCGCCAGGAACCGTACTGCACTCTGGCTTGCCTTTGAATGGCAAGGTCAGCACGTTTACCTGCAAATGTTTCATTAACCTTTGACCCCGAAGGGCCCCGCCGGACTTAATTACCCTCCTAGCTGTACCGCCTGTGGGTAAACGCGTCCCTCGCGCGACGTGAGCCGACCCACTTGGACGGAGCGCGGCTGATTCAGGGGGTACAACAGTAATCCTCCCGCCTGTCGCCGCCGCTCTGTGGGGCTTTCACTTCCCCTGCTGGATTACGCACACATGCACTCTGACGTCCCCGGCTAACAATAGCACAATATTCAATAATCCCTTTCTCCGTCGCTCTGCCTGACTTCTTTCACACTCTGCTGGTTTCTTTCTCTCATTTTTTTTTTTTTTTTCACGCCAATCTGCCGGCTCCTCGTGCGTATTCCATTTTCTGGTCATATCAGAGGCTCGTGAATGGAGGCTGTTCCAGAAAATGGACGGCAGACGAATAAGAGGGAGTGTAAGTGGACAATCAATGTGGCTGCCCCGACGACAAAAAAACATGTTTTCACTCTAATGGCACAGAGCAACCGAGCGTCTAAACATGTGTTGTAGTTATTTTATGACTAAAGGCCGGCACGAAGGACTCTGTAGCGAGCAGAGAGGATTTTTTTTTTCTCCCAGCATTTAATAGATTCAATGTGGAACAGTTCATTAGTTTCAATCAGTGTTGAACATCGTTTGGTTGGTTCCATGTCCAAGTAAGAGAAAAGGGAACATTCCATGTCCACGTCTCACCAGAACGCTCAAAGGTCTGCACGTTCTCCCAACTTCATTTACTTCCCGTCTCATCGTAGCGTTTTCCCTCTTTCTCCAGAGTCGGTTCTCTTAATTGAACAGGGGACGGCGAGCAGGTTGAAAGAGAAGATTAGATATGATGTGAGAAGGGTCCTGTCTGCACAATTACGGCTTTAATTAAAGTCGGGGCGGACGCTGCGGGCCAATGAGAGAACGCAAAGGTTATCGTGCCCGTGCAAAAACAGGGAGTCGTGTGCGGCCCGGTCGATGGACGAACTGACCATATCTAATTCCCGAAATGTCAAGTCTTCGCTGCTTCATTGGAATTCAACTTCAGACCCAAACACCAGAACGCGCCTTCGGCCCTCAATGCATCGAGGACATATGATAACTTTTATCTTGAAAACCGTGGCACCGAAGCTCTACGTCCATGAGGAGTGATGAGCTGAGAACAAACCACACCAGAGCCTCGGCTGTCCATAAAGCCTTTGTAATAAATCGGTACTGGAAGACTTTCTGACACTCTCTGTCAAAACCGTTATAAGGTGTCTTCATTTCATGGGTCCACGGTGCCTCTTCTGGCAGAAGACAGCCTGAAGACTACACTGGAACAATAACGGGGTATTGTTCTGTCGATACCTCAGACACTGAAATACTGTTTGAAATCATTGTTCAAACGGAGGAGACGGGCCGTCGACGTTTCTATGGACGAGCTTCGTAACAGCACTGTGCCTCTGTTCCACCGCTCCGTCCCACAGCTGTGGGCTGAGTAGGGTTGGGATGGGAGAAGGTACCAGCTCCCAAACACACAGCTTCAGGGAGTACTTGTTTATTTCTTATTTTTGTTTCTAGTATTTTTTTTTCCCTCTACCTGTGCCCACCAAGGGAACCAGGGCACCAGAGCTCAAATCGTCATGGATACAGGTGGATTCTGCTGCAACGAGCTTCCATCCATCTTCATGGTTCACGGTACAACGGTAAGGGCACATGCAGTCTGTCTGAGCCACAAGGAAATAGCACATTGATTTAAAAAAAATTATAAAAACAACCAAAAAAAAGAGACTGCAAGTGAAATGAAAAGATGAAAAAAAATGTCCATATGATTAAGAACGTTAAGCCAGTCATCACAAGGGTTTGTAATACACCGATAAGATACAACAAGGAGCGCACGCACACACACACACACACACACAAACACTTCCTGTCAGCAATGTGCATGTGAGAGGGTGAGTTTGGCCAAGCGAGTCCCAGAGTGGGGGCGGGTGCCATCCACCCCCACATAAATAAACTCATTAATAAGGCGACTGCCACGCGTCCCGTCCAAATGCAAAGTGCTGATTCAGATGCACACTCAAGGGCACGTTCCACATGTGAGTTAATTATTAGTGAACCTCCTCTCCTCTTTCCTCACTCTTCTACCCCCCCCACCACCACCACCACCCTGACCTACTTTCTCATGCCCCCCCCCCACCACCCCCTTCTCATTCATTTCTTGAAACAAGAAAAGGAGCTTTCTAAAATTGGTTGACGAGCACCGAGATCAAAGTACGAGGAGAAAGGTACTAAATGTTTCTGTGCCACGACCACATTCATCAGGTAATCCTGAAATCCCACCTGGGCGACACCGAGGCAAATCTGTCCTGATTACCTGCACATGATTACTTTGTCTCTTGTGTCGATGCAAATGCAGCTTCCCCGCCGTCATTTGCGCGTTTTAATTTTGCGCACGCCGTCGGAGCTCTTTCACATTTCTGCGACGAATGGATCCCGTCGGACGCGATCGCCAGATACAAATGGAAGCTGCTTTCCCGCTGTAACGTCGAGTACTTGACGCACGTTTGAAAAGAAACACAAATCGATGCACGAAAACAGACATCAAGTGGAGAAAAAAACAAAAACAAAGGGAGAACACCAGAGGAGGTTTTATTTTTTTACAGCATCAATAAAGTGGAGTTCATTGAAGTGATTGTGTTCCTCTCATATCGAGCCCCGGCGGAAAAAGGGGACGAACAAAGAAAGGGAAGATGTGGCTTTCAGAAATGTTCCTTGAGTCAAACAATGACTTCATTGAGGAACATGGACAAAAAAAAAAAAAAGAAAGAAATGTTTTCAGTGTGATTCCAAATCAATCTGGCAAAGTCGGACTTGACGTGGACATTGTTTTCATTGAATCACAGACGTCTTGTTCTTGTTCGTTCAGACAAAAGCCCGAAGCTGCTCCCCCTCCTCAAACTCACAGAAAGTCATGAGAAGAAGCGACCCCCGCCCCTCGCCCCCCCATGTTGAAATAACATCGCCCGCATCACTTTCCAGCCACAAAACATTCAGATCCCCAATAAATTTATGGGATTAAATTAAGACTCTTGTGAAGCATCAAAATGAGTTTGAATGAATAAAAAGCAGGACCACCACCCCCCACCCCACCCCCCACCCCACCCCACCCACACACACACACACACACACACACCATAAATGTATCTCCTGGCAGCTGTGTGTGTTACTTTTACTTAATTAATTAAATGGCCAGTGGTGCTGAACAAACAAGTAACCATAGCAACCACGCAAGCAATACGGGACATGTCCTCTAAGACGACACTGTCAAAGACAAAGTTGTGACAGCGCGAAGCGACATTGTGCTGTGAGGGCACAAAGCACGGCACAAGGAGCACCAGTCCAAGCCAGCAGCTGCTCTCCACTTCAGGCCTGGAGGCCGATGAGGAGGCGCTCCGAGGCCCGCTGACCCCCGCATGCGCCGTCTCATTCTGGGCCCCGGAGAGCATCTGAGGGCTCGCGTCGTCTTCGGTCATGAATTATTCGGCGCCCGTGCCTCCCTGCGTACCTGCGCTCGGCTCTGTGGAGACGGAGTTAAAGGGCTTTGACTGACAAAGCCTTTGATCCCACAACAGCCACACACTCTATGATCAGCGTCTCTCCGAAGCGCGGAAGACCAGAGCTCTCCTGACACCGCATCCCAGCGAGCTTACTGCCCTTGTCTCTTTCTCTCAATCCATCTCTCACTCTTTGTCTAAACTCCATCCATCACCACCCCCCCCCACCCCCCCCGCCCCCTCAGCTGAAAGCGCTGTCTTAAAATGAAACAAGGGCCCTTTGAAAGAGGAACGTTGCCTTTGCGCTGTTATCTTCTATATGGTGCTTTTCAACTACATCTTGCTGGGGTAATGTTTTTTTTTTTTCAACATTTTTTTAAATCCCACAAACATCCCGCTACCACAGGCTGCTCTCTCCTCCTCTGCGTCCTCCTCACAGACAACCCAATGCGGTCTGTGGCTGTCTCAGGTGCGTGCTGGTCATGTGCCCTGGATCACTCCTCCAAGAAACGCCCATGTGGAGCCACGGGTGACACCGAATTCGTGTCTGTGTAATAACTTGCTAATGTGCGTCCGAGCAGCTTCTGCTCAGCAGGTGTGAATGTGAGTGTGAATGATGCGATGTGTGTGGTGGACGCACGTGCGGCCGATCCACCTTCCAGTGAGACAATATCAAACAGGAAGTGAGCTGCCCGATGACGAGCGCCCGGCCTTTGGTTTCATTCATTGGCTGAAGGAGCCCGTCTTATCACCACAGTGATGCGTCGGAGGAGGCGTTGCGGAGACAAGGACGAAGGACGAAGGACATCTGGAAACCAACACAGAAACCTGAAATGGCCTCCACAGTCTTTGCTGTGACATTTGTTTTTTGTTTTGTTTTGGGTTTTTTTCTGCTGTGTCACAGTCGAGCACGGAATGTTCTGTCACGCTCCTTCTCTGCAATCCTTGACTAATCTCATCTGTGAGACTCTTTTCAATTCATCAGACAATCGCGCTTGCATCACACACGCTCGTAAATATTCCCCGGCAGAAACACACACGAGTGATGTGAAGGAATATCAGATGCTTTCAGTGCGTCGCGGCTCCGTCCTGGGGACAGCCTATTATCAGAAAAGTCATTAATATAGATTTGCTCATTACGCCGGTCCCCTGTGGTCCCCACAAGGGCCCTGGTGGCTCAGTGTGGGAATCGAGACCATGCACGTCATCCCACAATAGCCCGAGCATGCCAAAGTTTAATAATGACCATAAGACAACACGGCACTGCGAACGTGTCCGCCGTGTGCCGTTAAACGTTCTCCGTCAAACCGCTGTCACCGCTCGGCGCCACAAAGTGCAGTATCTGAACGGCCTCAGGCTCATACCAGGAAAGTCACAATGAGCCACACGTTTTGTTAAATAACAATGTTAATTAATGACATAATGTGTGTTTGCGTGAGATTAAAACGCCACACGTTCCTCCGGCTGTTTCCGTTGTTGAGTATTTGTACATTTCCTGTGGAATTCACAGGGTTGAGCTACAACATTTTGTTACTATTTGTATTCAAACTTTTTTCTTTTTAAGTCTGTATTTCTATCCTTGTTACAAATCTTTACAGCATATGTTAATGGTTAATGTTCCCATGACCCTTGACCCTGAACAATAGAGTAGCAGCATAACAGACCCGCCGTTAAAGTAAAACAAAGAGAAATAACCTTCTGAACATGTGACATCCTGTTTAAAAATACCCCGCACGCGCCGATATGAGTTTATGTCTAAGTGGGCATAAGGACGTCAGATCTTAAAAAGGCGTTTTTCATGAGCGACTAACTAATGATGATAGAGTCCAGCGTCATCCGCGTCATCATACTAAATTTCACTTTTTTTTGATGCTACAATTAATCTCAAGGTGGATGCGCGTGAATAACATCAAGCTCTTCCTCGTTTGATTTGATTTGTCGCTCGCCACACACGAGCTGGAAACGACGGACGCGTGTTTGCCGATGAGAAAGGGGTCGATTATGGCGGAACGCAGCCTCCCACTGGAGTTATTATGTTTATATTGCCAGTGATAAGTTGGGGGGGGGCGTCTGGTTTTACGACTCCACGCCCGCACAGCAGTAGTAAAACTTGCCCTCCTGTGCCCCCCCCCATCCACCCAATCCACCCATGGGAAAAGAGAAGAGGATGAAGAAAGGAAGTCCCTAAATGCGAAATCACATCAATAATTCATTCCCCAAAATTTGTGCACGCTCATAGATGATACACAAAGAAAAAAAAAAAAAGGATTTCTACTACAATGTCAGAATTAGACACAAGCGAGGTTGTACAGAAGATAACGAGGCCGCCGTCGAAAGGGAAGTAAAGGTGTGGGTGCACAGACGGAAGCAGGTTGTGTGCTTATCTGACGTGTCGGCGGGCCCCCGAGAGCACTAAGCCTATTAACTACTGGGGGGGTAGTGAATGAAAACAAGGCCGGGGTGGTCTAATCAGGCTGGCCTGAGGTGTAAAGGCTTAAAGCAGCCGTGGCTCTGGACCCTGGAACCTGTAAGACGAGGACCGCTCGCCCTCAACACACTTCCTGAGACTTGAACCTGTGAAACAGAGTCAAACGCTGCTTCCGTTTTAGAATTATTTCACTTCTCCGCGTCAGAGCGTTACCTGCTTTCCCGTTTTCCTCCATCGCCGAGGACGGATGTCAGACACTTGGGACGACGCCATTGCGCTTCATCCTAATTGATTCTGCATGAAGCCTCATTTTAAAAAACAATAATTGCTCAACATGTCACATTATATCTGGAGCAGCACCTTGGCACCGGCACCGCAAACTTGCTGTAGCAGGAAAATAGTGACTTTGTCACGAGTGTCGTGCATGTGTGTGTGTGTGTGTTTTGTTTATCCGTCTGGAGAGAGAGGGGTGAGGGGACACGTACAGCACTTGTCAGGGGTGGTGTGAGGAAGCCAAATGACGGGCAGCCGGCCCGAAGAAATATGCAGAGGCTCAGGAAGGGCAGGGCAAGGAGCCAATGGGGACACACAGCAGAGGTAGCGGGATTCACCCACGAGGCGTCGGGCACATCGCGGATGGAATTGGATTGTTTTATAATATAAACATCCAGGCGGGCCGTGTGCACGGCCCTGTGCACCAGGCACACCCAAGCCGACTTCAGACATGAAAGCGCACTGGGACTGTGTGGACATTTGAGTGTCACTAATTCTGATGTGCATGTATTAATGCACGGGCGGAAAGAGAATTAGATGTGGCACACGACTCGGGGAGAGGAGCGCGTGCCACTTTCAAGTCACGGACAGGAGAAGGCACTCAGGGATGATCTGGCAATACGATGAATATTTCAACAGGCGGGAGAAGAGCACATGAAAAAAAATAAATAAATAAATACATCAAAAATACAAATATTCTTTTCTTTGAAAGGGGAACCACGCCGGGATGACGCTCCCTCCACGCTTAGAGGCGGTGGATAATTTGATCGGATGAAAGACGATATTGCAATAAAGCCCGAATTCCACGTTTGACTTTGGTACGATGACTGATTTGCTGTAGCTGCTGAAAAAGAGATGACCATCAAAAATTGATACGGATATGTCTGAGGGCGACGGCCCATGTATTTTATTCAACAGGAACGAAGAACTTTTATACCGGCGGAATGAATCATTGAGGGGGTCTAACCATCTTCTCCATCCACCACACTGCCATCTCCGTATTGACGTCACCCATCGGGACGAATATCTTTGGGGTCAAATGAGGATTGTTCTGCCACAAAATCTGATTGTCTACAGGGGAGCATGTACCACAGATTACCGAGGTTTCATGTAGCTTCTTGAACTGGAAGCTTTAGGATACTGGTCCAACATGGTTCTGTTGATGAGGCCCTGAAACAACTGGTAGCTAACGTGGTTAGTGTTTTGTTTTCAATAGGGCAGATTTCTAAAGGTGGTTTCCAACCTCTTATGGAAACCAAGCAGAGGTTAATAGGGTGATGAAATGTGTTGGTGCTCTACTGACCCAGCTCCTCACCCTCACACCACCAGATCCACACCTCGTCTTTTTCAGTTCATCTACCGCAGCTCTCTCTTATTTCTCACCTCTCAAATGAGAAAAAAAAAATCGGAAATGGAACTGTAGCGCTGTAATTAAAGTTCCTGCGCCTCGCATAGTGAATCTCAGACTTGAGAAAGGAAGAAAGACATGAATAGACGGTTACTTTTGTCAACCGCTCAAACTGCCGTCAGTGGGATAAAGAAGACAAAAGGACTTCATACAACTTGTCTTTGTCAAACACACTCTTGTACTGAAGGACTGAAAGGATAAAAGGACCTCTGTGTAGTATTGTCTGTATGATAAGTACATCTAAAAGTCTGTGTGGATTTCTTTGGGGTTCCCTGGAAGGACAAACATTCCTCTCTGCTTTAATCTGCCATATTTTTTTTTTTTTTTTTTTTTTTTTTTGGTTATTTGAGATTAAATGTAAATGATGTGTGTCTACATATGCAGTAATTTTGTTCTTTACAGCACTCCAGTGGATAAACAAAACAAGTGTTGGTCCCAGGATGCCGGCGACGCCTACTCAGAGAAATATAGTTGTTTATCCGTCGACCAGAGACTGAAGTTCCTGGTTCCTCCCCTGCGAGTTCCCATGTTATTTTTACAGTACGTTTGTGGGCCTAAATCATTTGTCACACTCCCTTTGATATAACAGTGGAAACAGAGAACTTGACGAAACACACTGATGAAGAAACATGAATAATTCACAGCTGTTCTTTGTTTTGGGGGGGGGGGGGCGG
>JBBMJM010000015.1:6099188-6112827 GCA_037832705.1 Centriscus cristatus | reverse complement strand
ACTGCGGAGACACAGTCCCGCCTATCGGTAGTAATGCAGCACGTCTGTCCGAGTGTATGTGTGTGTGTGTGTGTGTGTGTGCAACATGTTGGCGTGTGAGCAAGCAGCAACAATTCGATGCGTAATGCGCATTTTTCGCGTAAAAAAGGAAAATGGGCTTAAGGAGATTTGAAAAAGAAAAACTGCGTGGGATTTCTGACGCATTCTTGGCTCAACACATCGACACTGAATTAGTGAGAATTAATTTTTTTTAAAAACGGTTTGTTTTCCAGAAACACATCCATTCTATTAGGTGCACATGCAGTTCACCTGTTGACATGCAGTTCACCTGTTGACATGCTGTTCACCTGTTGCCATACATCCCGCCCCCTTTATGCCGTCACTTATGCTGCATTCAGGAATTAGTAAGCATGGATAGAAATCGATTAGAACACGCCTGTATCGTCATTTATACATGGTAAAGTAGGAGGCTCTTGATCATTAATATGCAACATAAGAAGATAAGAAGATGTATAAATAGAATAAAAAATGAGACATTGTATGTTGTGATACAAATTTTATGACAGAGGAATGGCAGCTAACGTAACCAGATGCTAAACATGAAACGTGACAGTGATAAAATACCTGTAAATGTAAAGTGGGAATTTGTGTTGCTCTCAGTAAATCATTATTTCCTGGTTTTGTTGTGAAAGGAAAAATACCGACAGCACCTGAATGCATCATTTCGTGCTCCGCCCAACCAGGAACACAGAGTGAAACGTCAGAGTTCAGGAACCGTAAAACTCTGTCGTGACTGTAAATGTGTCCTCTAAAAACAGTGGGTGTATGTTTTGCGAGGGTGTCAGTGTGACATTTTTTTTACAAAGTGACCTATTGATCGCCCGCCGTCTTTGCTGGTGAGTTTACCGTATTAATCGACCAACGATCCATTGATTAGATGACGTATTAGGTCAGAGGTCATTGACCCCAGGGACCTTTAGGTGTTTACCAAAATGGGAGTCATTGATTGTCACTTGTCACAACAGAGAATTATTCATTTAATCACCTTGTAACATTAACACTGCTAATTTTACTCAGGAACAGTGATGAGCAAATAAAACGTGGTGAAAGGACTTTTTTTTAATATACAGGTGTTGAAACACCTGTATATTAAAAACATAAATATTCTCTTAATACTGCATATAACTCACTGTACACTTCCAATACTATTAAGTACATTAAGCTTTAGGCTCTTTGTGACACTATTCATTGATTTATTTAAAATTTCTCCTGTTATGAAAGAATTCTTTGGGATTCTCCTCCGTGGATCTCCACTCTGCGGGGACAAGGGTAAGACGCAAGCGGTCCTTTAGATTCTGCAGGGTCAACATCTGTGCGCGGGAATGGACGGCCAGGAGGTGGGGGATTTACTGGAGGAGTGTGTCAGAGCGGCAGCTGGACATTCCGTCCACCAGGAGGCACAGACGCTGGAGCGCTGCAGCTGCAGAGGTCAGACACGAGATGGGACTGTCGAGGTGAGGGACGCCAGACTCATCGGGCCTCTCGTCTCCTGCAGAGTCCCTGGGTAATGAACTGACCTCGCTCCTGCAAGACGCCGTGGAGATGAAGTGGCCCTTCGTGCCGGAGAAGTGGCAGTACAAGCAGTCGATCAGCGCCGAGGACAAAACCAACGTCAACGACCTCATCGGCCGGCACCTTCCTCAGCTACTGGTAACGTTGTCACACAGCAAGGTCGTTCCCATGACAACACATGGATGGGGAAACTTCATTTCCGCGTGCGACGCGTTCACGTTTGTCTGCCGTCAGGCGTTTTTGAAGGCGTCCATCGCGGCTCAGGACGTGCCCGCGGCGCTCGCGGTCGTCTTCCTGGTGGACCGCTTCTTCTACTGGACGGATGAGTCCAGCCGGCTGTTGAAGGTCGCCAAGCTGCTCCACAGACGCCACCCGGGCGTTCCTCTGGCCCCTCAGCTGCTCATACGACAGGCTCGGGTCTACCTCAACTCCGGTACCGAGCCCCCCCCCCCTCATTCCTTAAAAGGAAATGATGGAGCGAGACGGTTTAACATGAGCGCCATCGTCATTTTCTCCTTTTAGGAAAACTGCAGAAGGCCGAATACATTCTGTGCAGCCTCATAAACAACAACGGGGCCACGGGTGAGTTCCTCATCGCGCGCCGTGACGACGGACTGGATGGAATTGAAACCGTGTCGTGAACTTCAATGCGCAGGTTGCTGGCCGTACCCGTGTGACAGCGACAGGGCTCTGGTGCAGGCTGTCAGCGTTCAAGTGCGCGGGATGGTTTTGCAGAAGCTCGGTGAGATTGGACATTTCTACCTGATTCTCACAGTGGGTGATGTCGATGTCGCTAGACGTTGACGCGCTCCGACGTCGTTTTTCAGGCCTGTGGCTGCAGGCGGCCGAGCTCATCTGGGCGTCTCTGGTCGGATACTTCGCGCTGCCCCAGCCGGACAAAAAGGTTCGTCAGTCGGGCCGCCGGAGCGAGAGCTCAGGGTCGTTCAACGACCCGGTTGAATCACCCGTGGGTGCTTTGTAGGGCATCGGGACGTCTCTAGGCATCCTGGCCAACATCCTGGTGTCCATGAACGACGAGGACTTCCAAACGTTCCAGACGAGTGCACATATGGATTCGGTAAGTCTCCCCGCTGTCGCTTCTGGTTGATCTTGTTTCTGATTCCGGATCGTTCCTCTGCGGATGGGACCAGTGTTTTCTAGACGCAGGTCGTCGTCGTCTTCTCTCAGCGGCTGCGGCTGCCAGGACGGCGGTGGTGTACAGCCAGTACACTTCTCTGTACGTGCTGACCAACGTGGTACGTGTGGGTCCGCCGCTCGCATGAGGACGATTTCCCGCCGTCTCACGCCCTCTTCTGTCCTTCCAGGTGACCCAGGGGACCTGTTTATTATCCTACAGTTTCTCCGCCGACTGTCCTCCCGAGCAGCGGGCCTCGTTCCGCCTGCGGGCCAAGGAGGCGTTCGCGATCGGCCTGCTGACCCGGCGGGACGACGAGCGGGTCACCAGCAAGCAGGAGCTTCACACGTTGGTCAAGGCGGCGTATTCCCTCGCCGTCACTCACAAGTGGCTCGGCGCGCCGTCGGAGCTCGTGGCGGAGGCGACGGGGGTCTGCCAAAGAGCTCTAGGTCACTTTTATGACTACTGCCACGCCGCCGCTCAGGACAGGGATGTTTCCGGCAGCGAAGTGATGCGACTGATCGCGCGAGCGAAGCGTCTGTTGCGAGTGGAACCGTTCGCCAACTCAAACGAGGGATCGTTCATCCCCGACAGCTACAGAGACGCTGGAGACGTCTCGGTCCGTTCCACTCTGGAGGGTTTCTCCAGAGTGATGCAGAGATTTCAGAAGTATCACGCGTCGCTGGACGAGACCGCCAACCCCAGATGCAAAGGGGGGTTCAAGGGGGCCAAAGACCGACCGGACGCAGCGGGGCTGTGTATAACAGCGCTGGAAACGACGGTTGGCACTGAATGCAGCACTGAAGTCTGCAGCTTGGATGTCCCCGGAGGAGACGGCGTCCCACAGCAGAGAGCTCCTGACCCACCTCAGATCCTGGACCAGTGCGAGACTCTGGACAGCTCAGACGGCCTCAGCTCCTCGTGGAAGAACTTCTCCTTGAGCAGTAGTTCTGGTTCCTCGTGGGCCAGCTGCGGCGGCTTCACGGGGAGCGGCGGCGTGCTCCGGGACTCGAGCGCGAGCAACCACAGCTTCTTTCCCACCACCGAGGTGGATGACGGCGGCGGCGGCGGCGGCGGCGGCGGCGCCTCGCGATCCGCTGAGGACAGTGGAAGTCGTGATTCGGAGAAGTTTGAGGTGATAGAAGCTGCAATCGATGAGGCCGCTGGAGCTGCGCGGTCCTTATCCCAGCTCCTACTCAGGACGTCTTCCAGCGGCCTCAGTGACAGTTTCGGTTCCCAGTCGTCGTGGGAAAAGATCTCCGTTGACCAGAGCTCCACCACAAACAGAGAACCTCAGACGCCGGACTTCACCGGAGCAGGAACAGGGTGTCAGTCAACAGAGTCCACTGGGAGCTTCGTTTGTTTGGAGGCAATTGATTCCGCAAGTCACGACCCGAACAGGGACCAGAACGGTTCTTACACTGAAAAACAAACTTCACTGACCCCAGAAGGTTCTTCACAGAGTTCCTCTGAGAACCCTTGGTGCCACCGCTGCCGTCAGGACAGCGGCGGACGTAGCGTCACTCCCGAGAGGCAGTATTTCTTGTCACAGCAGGATTATTTAAGCCTCCTGGCCGGGGTTTGCCACGAATGTCTTCTGAAGAGGCTGCAAAGTGACAAGAAACAGTTCAAACTGAAAAGATATGAGACGGCACAGAGTGAGTGTGACTATCAGGGAGTAAAAACTGGGTAGATGGGAGACAGACAAACAAATGTCTCAAAAGTGAGTCAACGTCGACGGCATCTTGTACATGTTTGTTACTGACTGAAACACATAAAAAAAAAATAATAAACCAAGCATTGACGGCAGTGGGTCGTTCTATTTGATTCGGTTGCATTAGCTAGCATTAGCAGGTAATATTCGCTAACTGTTCCCGCTGGCCGACTCTCCGGTATTGATGGTTGTGTCGGTGTCGCCCCCAGAATTTCACATTGGACATTTAAATTGACCGGTACTTTCTGTAGTTTAGCAGTCATTTGCATTCCGTACGTTTCAGTCAATGTTAGCATGTTAGCATGTAGCTTAGCCTTTTAGACAGTGTCTGCTGTTGGGTTTTTGTTAAATAAAAACTGTCGGTAAACGGCGTGAATCTGCCCATGACCTCCACCAGGCGCTCTCCATCTGAAGTTCTCCAAGGCCACGGGGCTGTGGACGGCGAGGGAGACTTGCGTGTACATCGGGAAGCCAATGGAGAAGGAGGGCAAGCAGAGGGCGGCCATATGGGTGCAGTTTTTACACCAGGAGGAGAGGTTGAGCAGGTACGTGACGACTCCCCAACTACCCCGAACGTGACGACTGCGCCTTTGACTCTTCTCCGAATCCTCCCAGTTATGTGGGAAAAGATTACAAGACCCCAAAGGAGCTCCAGTTTCACCTGAAGGACGTGGAGAGACAGATGACCGCCCAGTACTACGTCACCGAGTTCAACAAGAGCCTGTACGACCGGGACGTCATGGCCCAGATCTTCTTCATACCGTCAGAAGCACTGCTGGTGAGGGCTGGTGGGGTTCAGTTAAATCCCCCCGATGTAACACCGTGTCTGAGCTTTCCGTCTGTGACCAGATTCTGACCGGAGACGAGATCGAGGCCTGCGTCACCGTGGAGCCCTACATGCTCGGAGACTTTGTGAAGCTCACCAACAACAAGGAAAAGAAGAACAGCGGCTTCCAGGCGACGGCGTACGGCCTCGCCTTTGGACATTTCACCTACTTGCTCTCTGGCTGTCAGGAAGTCGTCGTGGACCTGCAGGGTGGGTCTCTACTCAGTGGCATCGTTCACACTCGGTGTGTTCGTTTTGTTCCCGCTAAGAAAGCCTCGCTCCTTCCACAGGGTGGGTGACAGCCAACGGCAAGGGGCTGACATACCTCACCGACCCCCAGATCCACTCCACCAAGTCGCCCCAAGGGCCCGGTAACTTTGCCCACCGGGGGCTCAGGTACTTCCTGGAGGAGCAGCACGGACCCGAGTGCAACAGCGTCTGCCAGCTGCTCAAACTACCGTCTATAGGGAAACATCGGGTTCTTCCTGAGAAATAAAAACTCTGCTGTCGATATTTATCTTTTAGACTTTGTACGTTTATTTCTGTTCACTATTTCATTGAACTACTCATGTTCAACTGTCAGAATCTTCATGTTAAATTATGAATTCATCAGAAGCACAAGTCAGTACAGGAAGCATCTGACGATCACAAATTCATTTGACTACATGTTGCTGCTTTTTGAACCCATCGGCTCAACTGTGTCCCAGATTAGGTTTTATTGCATGCAGGGGAAAAGTAACTTTATTGACACACTGTGATAAAAAGTTGTAAAATACTTGACTCCTCTTAAGACAGTCGGACACTGAACCAATAAAGTATCTGGACTCGTTTCTTGTATAGTTTGTTTGATATTTTGCTCTTTCCTACTTCTGTTGCCCAACAAATATTCACTGGTGAATAATAACGTTTATCTGATCGTGCAAAGAAGAAGTGACAGTGGGAACAATGAAAAGCTTTTTGTAGCAGTCGAGTTCAGGTCCGCCTGACATCCACTTTTTGATGCGAGCTCAAACTTAGGGAACTAAAGACCTTTGGTTTGATTTCTGTCAAATCAGCAGTTTTCCTTCATTTCAGGATTTAAAAAAAAAAATCAAGATTTTCATTAGATGCTTTAAAATTCAAGATTAAATTGGGCCAGGTGGATTATAGGCATGAAAGCACAGGAGGATGGAGGATGTGTTCACCTTTAAAACCCTTTGGGATTTGTTTTTAAACGTAACTAAACTGTGAATGACCTCAGTGGGTCGACAAACAGCTCCTGCAGGTGATCACCTGAGCAGGTGCATGTCATGATTGTGCCCGTATCAGATTGAACAGGTGTGTGTGTGTGTGTGTGTGTGTGTGTGGAATCTCATGACCGATCTCACACCTACAGATCATATGACCGTGACATCACTCAAACATGTGATCACCTGCTCCCGTCTCCTCGGCCAGAGTTCAGGTCTGGTTTTAGGAGCGACCGGCGTTCGTAAAAACAACAACATTCTTAACCTCCGACCTACTCACATGAAATATGAACTTCCTTGAACTAGCTCGTACATTTTCAGTGTATTATAATCTATACTTATTAATATTATAATATATAATAGACTAGTGTGTCGTCGTGTTGGAATCGCCTGTTGATCGTCATCTGATAACACACACAGGGGAACAAGCCCCTACAGAGGTCGTCGGGGTGAAGGAGAAAACCCGCGCGGACTCGTCCTGGAGCCTCCGAGTTTATAAGGAAGTGGCTCTTCCTTCTAGGAAGCCAGACCTGCCTGTGAGCTGCTGCAATGAGGCTGTTGGTGGCTCTGACGTGCCTCCTGGCCGGCTGCCTGGCCCGGAGGCCTCACCCGTGCAGTGAGTACATTCAGCCCCGAGGACGAGGCTCTGTGCGTTCTCACCTGTTCCTCCGCTGACTTGTTTCAACCCCCCCTGTCTCACAGGGAGTCCTGCTCTCCTTACCGGCGCTCTGACTGTGGTAAGTGCTTTTGATTCCCCCCCACACACTGAGACGTAAGCTCACTCGCAGGCGTCCGTCTCCGTCCAGTCGACGCAGAATGAACAGCTGTGGACTTACGCCCAGTACATGTACGACGCGCTGGGTGAGCGCATTCGGCTCAAGGAGATCGGAACCTACGACGACACCCCCTTCACCTATGATGCTCTCCTGCTCTTCAGAGAGGTGAGTTAAATGAAACAGGTTGTTCAACCCCCAAAGGAAACCGACTCTTCCTGTCTTCCTCCCATCAGGGCGTCATGTATGAGATCAGCTCTGACAACCGTACGTGCACGAAGAAACCTCTGAAGGTGGAGTTCCAGCCGATGGAGATCCCCAAAAACGCCTCCCTGTTGGGTCAGTCTGTGTTGGGCAGCTCCTCCGGACCCGGACAGGGACTGCTGGTCAACACGTGGGTGGGAGACCTGCCTGACAAATCGGGTACGAGGAGAAAAAAACGCGTCCGATTCATCGTCCAGCCACTGATCTCAGACCCTTCTTCATTCCCCTCCGCATCCAGGAAAGTACATGACCACATTCACCGAGTTCGGATGCATTCCCATCAGCACCGCGTCCCACACGGACCAGTTTGGATGGGTGGTGACGAGGTAAGAACGGAGAAAGCAGCGTGAACTCATCGCGATTCTAAGATTGACAAATAATTTTACAATCGGAGTGCATCGCATCATACCTGAATTTTGTGACGATATCTGAGGAGAGTCTCACATCACTGTCTGTCTCTTTTTGTTAAGTTTCTTCAACAACGTCATCGGGCTCGCCGATCCCGGTCTGCTGAACCCGCCCGACTTCTGCTCTGACGCCGGGATGAAGGATGTCGATCCAGTCCACTTCTTGAGCCTGTTCCTGAAGAAGAACTGAGAACACCGGTTTGTTCGCCATGTGGGAGCCTGTCTGCCGAATCACACTGACTAACGCTACATATACACTCGAGGGATTTTTAAATCACCACTGACATCATTTTTTAACTGATCCAGCTTTTTCCTGAACTCGTCCAAAGTCTTTGGGATTTACAGAGTAGGTGCTCAAACCCTCCATATATATCTTAACCACACCACTGTGACTTTGGCTTTCTGGATGTTGTCAGCTTTGTTCTTTTTATGCTGTTGTTCAACAAAATGTTTTGGAATTAAATAAATGTACTAAAAATTATATCCAATAATATAAGTGGTGCATTATTCAATGATATGAGTATATTTATGTTATTTATTTTTTTTCTTTCACTAGTGCAATACCTCTTTGTCCACTAGATGGCGGTGTATACCAACAGCTAGGCTTCATATATGAATCAGAAATAAAACAAAGGTTTTTGTGCAATAATTTACTTATTCATCTGTTATTGTTGCACAAACGGGCGAGGAGTCACGTGGTAACAGTAGTAACATACTCCCCTTAATTGCCCAACTTCCTGCACCCCTACATCGGCTGCCATCACACCCCTTTCCTGCGCTTCAGTCTCCAGCCACGGGAGCCGGGCGTCAGGGTCCTCATCTGAGAACTGGAGCAGACAACCCGAGCTCCGCAACGCCTTCATACACTGCTTCAGCGTGAGGCCGGCCTTCCACTTCCCGTCTTTGGACCTCAATAAAGCATCTGTGGTGCCCTTGTCGACAATGAGGTCCACGCTGCTGGGGCCGTAGTGCTCGTGCAGCTGAGTGCAGTCCAGTTCTACAAAGTCCAGCCGTGAAGAGCGGTGGCGTGGTTGGACGGCTTTGGCTCGGACCTGCTCCTGCATCAGTTGCACAGCTACGGAGGAAATGTCAGCACACGTGACCAGGACGGGCACAGGGGAGTGTTGGTAGATGCACGGCCCCACAGCAGATGTGCCACAGCCCATATCCAGAACCCTCAGCGGGGAATCGGATCGGGACGTGTTCTGTAAAAGGGGCACGATGAAGTCCCGGATGGAATCGAAGCCAAAGAACCACTCAAAGTTCTTGAAAGTGCTTGTCTTGCTGCTGGTCTCAGTGTAGAATCTGTCACACGTGGATTTCTTATCCATGTTTGTGATTAGCTCAGCTGCAGAGAAACACAGATGGATTCATGAACTGTGAATTTCTCTTGGAGATTGCTTAAGTATTTATATTATTATGTAGTTGACAAACTGAATATAGAACCTGCAGTACAATCTTGTTCTTCATTCATGGATGAAATTCAGTTAGAAAAAAACATTTCTTTAATCCTTCATGGTTATTTTGACAGAGACAGTTTGTTGGCTAATAACTAGTCTGTCCAACCCCGGACAGTTAAAGTTATTGCCTAAAAGCGAACTAAACAATGGCTTTCCCCAAAACATTTCACTGGTAATACAAAACATATGCATTTTCTACCACAATAAGCTTAAAAACAAACATGTACTCATGGATGCTAGCTAACCGCAGCTAGCCACTGTGGTACAGTTAGCTCGTTCACCGGCAGGCTAAAGCTGCACCGACACACAGACAAACACGTTTGTCTGTATATTCGAACAATAATACCAGTAAAAACTTACATGTGAGAGATGAGTGGTGTCGCACACACGATGCAATTACTCTCCTGCTCGTCATTGTCAGTGACTTTGGAAACGGAAGCATTTCTAGACTATTTGTTGTGACAGGAGGTCTCACTCCGCGCACGCTCAGGGACTTTTAACGGCACGATTGTCACAGAAAGAATAAACAACATATCGTCTGTCATCTTAGAAGATCTTTGGCGTGGAGCTTTATTTCTGCAAACTGGAAGCTGTTAGCAAAACGTTCACCAATTTGAAACAGGACAACCTGCTTTTGTTTCATAAGTAAATTCAACATCATCTTTTAACTGTTACCGACGATCGCAATAAATAAAAATTGGACGAAAAAAGAGGACGCAAGCTTTAAGATGTAAATCCCTTTAATAAAACTCAATGAAACGCAGTGTAACAAAGGAAAAGAATCCAACATAAAGCAAGTAGATAACATTTACAACCACAAAAGAAACCTGTACAACTCTAAATGCCTGGAGTCACTTCTATTTCCAAAGATTTTTAATTAACCATTTTGTGATGACTTGACAGGGGGACTTGGGACAAGAGGAGAAGGGAGGCATGAACTGTGATTTTTTATTCTTTTTTTTTTTTTTTCTCAAATACACAAGTGTAGTCTGATACACAGATGTATAACTTCAACCTGGCTGCTGAAGGTATTTCACTGCTGGAACATTCAGCAGGAGAATGAGGTGGGTTGTGGTCAGAGTGTTATTTGTACAAGATGTCGTAATGGCCGGGTCTATAGAGGAGGAAGATGCGTGG
Organism: Centriscus cristatus; assembly: GCA_037832705.1. NCBI lineage: Eukaryota > Metazoa > Chordata > Actinopteri > Syngnathiformes > Centriscidae > Centriscus > Centriscus cristatus. The sequence continues at coordinate 6,102,313 of JBBMJM010000015.1, read as the reverse complement.
GTCTCCGCCTTCGGGGAAGACGTGATGATTGACCGTTCCTCCCTCTCCTCTGTCCATGTACTCCACGAGGATGGAGACGTCCAGGGCCTGGGCTAAGGCGATGATGTGAATGTGGTCACTTTCTTTCGACATTGGCTCCACCTCCTGGGAACGGGGTTGACAAGGAATCGTGAACAAACGCCGGGCAAAGCGATTACTCTCCCTCGATGACCTATCACCCCGCGGCCCGTGTGGAAGTCCTACCTGCTGGCAGAACTCCTTGACCGAGCGTCCTCCCTCGATGAAGTGCTGAAAGAACCCGTGCTCTCGCTGCAGGAAGCCTGAGGTCAGCAGCCGCAAGTACACCACCACGTAGTCGGACACGTTCTGGTCGTTGAAGGAGCTGAGCAGCTCCTGCAGGCTCGGCTGTTTCTCACACAGTTCGATCAGGTCCATGAACTAAGAGGGGACACGGTTCACGCGGTCGGAGAGAAAAAAAAAGCATCGAGCATGAAACTAATGTGATACAGCAGAAGACAACTGTTGCATCGAGCTCTCCTCCAATGTGGGACCCTTACAGTGTTGTGGAAGTCTTCGATGGTGAACTCGGTGAATCCTTCATTAACCAGGTCCAGTTTGCTTTTCGCTGCGACTGCTTTGAACCTGTAACACACAGAAAGAGAGAAAAAAAAAAAAAAAAGATTCAGGACGCGCCGGCCAAACCAAACCGGCGACGGCACCACGACGCTCACTTCTGTAGCTCTTTGCTGTCGTCTAGCAGCGACTCCAGATGTGCAAAGCCAAAGGCTCTGTAGAAACAATTCCCGTCCGGTCTCGTCTTGCGGATGTACGAGTATTTTTTGTGTAAGTCCTGCAAAGAGACAACAGACGGGGTTTGGAAAATTGGGAGTTGATATTCCCAAGAACTGGGAGAGTCATGTGACGCAAAAAGCCCAATCACAGTTGCTGGTATCTGCAAAGGTCCAGGTAGCTACGACGCACAGTTGCCTTTGTGGAGAAGCATATATTAACGTTGTGGTTTGACCCACCTTGATCTTGAGCTGATAAACTGTGTCGTCGTCAGCGTACTCCCTCTGCAGCACCGCCAGGTCCTGTCTGTCCGACACTAGCGGGTTGCTGTTGGCGATCTAGACGCAGAAAACACGCGGATATCTTAACTCTTGTTTTACCGACTGAATATGAGAAGTGTCCGCGCAGTTTTCTGGATGTTACTGTCACTTATAATTGGAGTGATGTATTTGTTGTGCCCCCGTCAAAATAAAAGATGCTCTTGCCAATAAAAATGCCATTCCTCACCTCCTGCTGAATTCTGTCCTGCTGAGCAATTATGGCCTCGTCATATGCGAGGCAGTTCACTCCTGTCAAAGTCAAGAACAGGTGTATTCAAAGGTGAGACAGACATTAAAAAGGATGGTGTAATGGAGGCATCACGCTAACATTGTCACATTAGGTCACATTAAATTATTATAAATTATTATAGTATTTCAAAAAATGACATACAATAGTAGTTATGACTGTTGAAAATCTGAATTTGAAGTGAATGAAAATATACATGGTTTGTGTGTGTGTTAATATTATATATGTATATATACACATAAAATACAGCCCAAAAACAGTTATTGACATGTGTCGTGTTAGAAATCGATACTAGTGCTCATGAGCCTGACTTAAACACGAATGTATTTAAACTATTGCCAAAAATGCAGCATCAGTTTTACTTTCACCGTAAATCCTTCCTGCTTTCCAGCAAAATTAAAAAAAATATGATATTGATACAACTACCGATTCAACGGTCTGATATTATTCCAACATTTATATTGTAAAAAAATATATATATATTGTAAGAAGAACTGCGCCAGCGACATCGCTCCATGATTTCCATTGCAAACCAGCTCTTTAAGACACGTATTTGCATATTTGTGAAAGACAACCAACACTTTTACCAGACTCAAGTAAACGTCCAGCCTTGTATGTACCAGAACGCTCATTTATTCGTTACACTGGATAACGGCTGTCAGCTAAACATGGCTAGCCTGTTCTGGACAAAAACAAAACAAATTATTGTCACAACGTCAAACGTCGTTTTATCCACACAAATGGGGCAGTCGTTCATTTAAGACAAGCCTAGAGCAAGACCATTTGTTTAGGACAACCCCCAGAGGACTGTCACCTCACCAGTAGCCCGTTAGAAACTAAACAAGCTTTTTTTTTTTCTTTGTGTAGCAACTATAGCTCGCTAACGTTAGCCAACAAGCTGTGGCCTCTCGCGCCGCTGCATGTCAGCCATCTTCGCCGCGGGGAAGCCGGAGGCGGGAACACTGAGCACACACTCGTACGGACGTGGTCTTCATTTGTAGGAGAAATATTGGCGTTTTTTTCCCTGGTTATTCTCAGTCATATGTGCTCCACTCACCCTCCATCTCTCCCTGTGTTGCCTCCTGCTGCTCCTCCGCCATCTTAGCTGTCGCGATCTGTTTCCTCTCGCTGCGTGAGCTCATTCATTACGCACTTCCGGTCACAGTTTATCGCTATTTCACAACAAACAAACATACATGAATTATTATTATCATAATTTATAGCTGTTGTTCGTATTCAATTCTTCTATATAATTTGAGGTTGTTGCCAGTAGTTTTTCATTGAGTTTGAGTTGTTTCTACTTCACTCCATCTCATAGGTAAATATTACTTTTTATCGAACTTTTTTTTTTTTTATCAGCGACAGCGTCAAGTTACAGTACAAGTACAAATGAAACAATTTTGTCAAATGTCACAAAAACTTCCTCATGTACAACAGCTGTGAAGTTATTGAATAAATATTTTTTAAATAACCAGGTTTGGACTGACAGCCACATAAAGGTGCCAGGTCATGTACCTGTAATAGCAAATGAGCATATAGATAATCAGCATCAGAAAATAGGCTCATGAAATAAATACAATAGTATTATTACTTTTTCCTATAATAAAAATAATTTTAGAAACTTTTAATCACTACAGGCGGTTTTCGAATTCATTATTATTATTATTATTATTTCCTTTGTATTGTGTTCAGTGGACAGGATTAGGAATGAGGTCATCAGAGGGACGACACAGACAGGAAGGTTCGGAGAAAAAGCTAGAGAGGCTAGA
>JBBMJM010000015.1:6043642-6057004 GCA_037832705.1 Centriscus cristatus | reverse complement strand
GTGTGTGTGTGTGTGTGACTCAGCGATTCTGTCAGCTGTGCAGCCCCTCCGGCTTCATTCTGTAATCTAATTGGTTGCTTGTCCTCATCCCTCAGCTCGCTCCATCCTTCCCTCACATGCAAAGCGAAGGACAAAAGGCCGACCAGCAAACCCCACGTTCCATAAAACACCTATAACACCCCCGACCGCCTCAGCACCCACTTACTCCGTCCTGCAGGGACAGTAATTACATCTTTGAGCGTCCATTCTCCTTTACTGCTCACTCACATGCGCCCGCATGAATCTGTCTTATAAAAAAAAAAAAAAAAAAACAGAACTGCCTGGTCAGCAATAAAATACCTCGGAGGAAATGTAAAGTGAACTCTGATGGCTTTCAGGAAGTCATCGAACCATCTGCTCTGCCCGCTCGTAGTGGCGCAGCAGCATTTGTTCTCCTTCAATTAGGCCCTTTCTCTGTCTGTGTTCATACACATCCGGCCCAAGGGACATAAGGAGGATCGATGGCTGCTATTTATAGGACCTCTACATAAACGTCTTCAGCACTGGATGGGACGACGCTGCAGCTGCTTGGAGGACCGTCACGTTCAGCGTATCGCAGCAAGAAGGAAGGCCGCTCTGCGTCCTGTTTTGATACATTCAGTGGTTTAAATTTCATTCTCTGATCCTCTCACCTCGTCCTTGGCATCCTCATCGATCTCAAACACATGAGCCGGCAGCTTGTCTGTCTTCAGGCCCTTGCTGTGAACAGACAGCGGCTGAGAGTCATCACTCAATAAATCAGCCCCCCCCCCTCTGGTGTGTTCAGCATGTCGTGAGGTGAATATTTTTATAAAACACATGTGACCACAACAGGAGGAGGGTCTGTTTCAGTTTTTTCCATGTTCGGGCACTAGAACGTCTGTTTTCTTACCTTGGCAGCATGCGGAAGTCACCTGAGTAAGCTTCATACTTGTAGTTGATGACGTGCCAGTCGATGTTGTACATTCTGATGCACTGCCAAACAGATCGAAACCGGAGAGGTGGATTAGTGGAGTGTTCAAGCGAGGAAGTTCCGGAGAGGAGACCAAACCAAGAACAGGCGTTTTCTGACGGAAACGATTTCCCTTCCTTTTCCAAAATGAACCAAAACCAAAAACAGTATCAGAATAGTAAAACCTAAATAAATCACGCTGCAGCACCAGCACTATGTTCCACCATTGTTTTTGGTGTTGTCGGCGGGGTTAGCACATGTGGGTTCGAGGCAGAGGTGATGTCATTGGTTCAGGGAAGAAGCATATGGAGTGTAAACACTGCGTAACCGTGGAAACACAAGGGTGGTGTCCTCAGCTTGGTTCACTCGTCCCCGCGCGGACATGACCTCAGTCTTTGCTACAGGTCAGTGCTTTCAACCAACATGGGGAATTCTTGTACCTCTTTGGCAAAAAGACTCCTGGCCTCCTGCTCGGCATTCTGGGGCACCGAGGGAACAACCGTTCTCCTCTGCCGGGAGATCTGGGACTCCTGCGTGCACACAGTGAAACGAGTGTTGAAACAAACAGCTGGACACAAAGAGAGCAAAACGAAGAAACAGATGGGGAATTCATCGCAGAGCAGAGCAGAGCAGAGCAGAGCGTGACGTGTCGCTAAACAGAAACACGTCGGCCTGAGGTCGCCCCAGTAAACGGAGCTGAGGTCAAACTGTCTGGAGACCAACTGACGATAATCCAGCCTGGAAGAACTGAGATTACTGGCAGAGCGTCAAGACGAGAGGCCGCTGAAACGAGTTCGGTCCTTTCTGGCATTAAAGGAAAACTATACTTTCCCACCAGATTTCTCTGCGGACGTCATTCATTCATTCATTCATCATCTTCTGGTTGCCCCGGTTACGGGTCGCGGACGTTTCTATGTCACTTATACCCCCACCACAGGCTCTGTTCATCCAGTGACTGTACACGCTGAATGAAAGAAGCAGCGTTTACTGCAGCAGCTGTTTCTTATTCTCCGTCAGACAGATCCAGGCTGGGCAGAGATCTCCAACATTCTTCGTAGATGCCAGCGAAATTTAAAAAAAAAAAAACGATGACGAAAACGGACCGGCGAGGCGCTCTTTTCCACCTAAATGTGCACACTAGGACTTTAAGAAGAGCCCATCAAACCTGATTCAAGCACGTTACCACAGCGATGCTTCACCCCCTCCCGCCCCCCTTCTCATGGATCTACTGTTTATTCCAGGTTATGTCTGTTTACTCTTCTTGAATGTTGCTGCGGTGACAGATGAATGATCTGATCTATCTTATCATGTAAGATAACTTGTTTTTTAGTTCGGGGCTGGGGGGGGGGGGGTACTTCAGCCACAAATGGGAAAACATGAGTCGGCGCTGAGTCACAGTAACCTCTGACAGGCAGAGTAGCGTGACAGAAGACCGGTGACGACTTGCGACGAGAGAAGGAACTCACCGAGACGTCATCGACGGGGCAGAGCAGGAGGTCTCTGTGGGGGTCGCTGTGGATCTGGGCCTTTCTCTGGAACACCACCGCCTCGTAATCCAGCGGCTCGATGATCTTTGGCTGCTCCTGGAAGGGAAGGGAACTTTTCAAACTGACTCGCTGCCACGCTGTCTGAAAGCTACGTCAGACCGACAACAGCAGAGTTCAGGGGTTTGCTGCCACGAGTAGAAACACGAGCGCGGAGGGCAGAGGAGGTGAAACTGACAGAGGCGAAACCATGAAACAAAACAGGAAATACCACGTGCTGCATCACCACTTCTGGTTGACCGTCTCTCCGACGAAGATGATGTGAGATCCGTGTTGTTTTGCAGAGGCCTGCAGGCCTCTTGCAGCACATGTGACCAAACCACTTGGAAAGATTTATTTCCGAGGCTCGCGCTCAGCAGTTTCCTCTGCAGCCCTCTGGAGCGCCTGAAAATAACGCGTTTGTGGGTTTTTCAAAAATGTTATTGTACTGATGCTCCCGCAGTTGATTAGTGCGGAGCTAATACCTCCCCCTCCTGGAGTATTTTGGCGTCTGAGGACGCCCTATAAAGCTGAGAGAGATTTCCCTTTTCCATGTTCGCAGACCAGTAACTTGGCCAGCGAGGTACATGTGCTCTCACAAGAATTTTCCACCAGACCTGGGTTGTGCACATAAAACCCAGCGTCTCGCATTCTTTGAACCACTAGCTAAAGAAAAAGAATAAACCTGGGATGATGGTCCACTGCTTACACGTCGTTTCACACAACTTGACAACTGACACGCGTCTGACGCCACCTCCGCTGCACCTCTGCTTCCTGTCACGTGCAAGAGATGTGAACCGCAGCGCTCCAAGGCCCAGGCAGGCACTCCGCTCAGCGCACGTACAGCTCCACGGCAGCGCTCATCATGCTACACCACTGAGGGAATGGGTGGGTGGAAAGGGAGAAGTCCTGACTTCTGCTTTCTTGTGGGAGGACAGAGGGCTGTCGACATCCCAACTGATTGAGAAAGACTCTCGTCCCCAGTGCTGATGCAGGAGCATCGCCTGCGTGTGAGCAGGTAGGGGGCGTGGCCTCGGCGCAGCATCAACATCCTCAACTGTACTTGAATGAAATCTGCTTGTCTTGTTTGGCTGAAATGTAATTTCCCAAAAATATTAAAAACCCTGTTCAGGACCGATGTTCAGTTTTGTAAATTGCAGCATTTTTTTTGCATAAATTCCAAAAAAAAAGTCTCCAACTTTGAAAGTCATGGAGCTGTGCAGCCCTACTTAGACGTCGATGTGAAACTAAGACGACACCGTGGCCACCACTTCTGAAAAAGCATCTCTGTCTCCACCACATTTCAAACCAAACTGACGCCCATGCTGAGGATAATTATTATTTCAACTTTCCATGATAACCACTTCCAAAACTCATTCCTCGCAGCCCTCTGCGTATGTACTCGAGCTGCCGGCAACCACAGTCACCACTGTTTTGAAAAGATAACGTTAATTATCAGTGGAAATTGTCCTCAGAGATGGTCGGCCGTCTCTGTAACGTATTCATACCTAGAGAAGAACAAAAATCAGACCCAAAAAAACCCAAAAGAAATGAGAATCCTCAGTGATTTTGCCGGAAAGGCCGGCCTCAGCCGGGAGGAAGACGAACGACACACACACATGTTCACAGCGTGCCTGAGGGAATCCCCTCTGACAACTCTCAATACCACCGCTTGTTCTCAGCTCCTACGACGACCGTTGGTCGACTGAATGGGCCGAGGAAATACTGCGTGCATCTGCCATCACACCCATATCAACGGGATTGTTCCGCTGGCAACCGTCTTCGCGTCACACTCCTCAAGATGATCATCATGAGACTGAAATCTGCCGCCGGAGGAACAAGAGTTCGTCTCTCACAGAGGCTCAAACAGCAGGAAACAAAACAAAACAAAACAAAACGGGCAACCATGTGTTGTGCAATAACAGGGCAACACCATGTCTGTGTTTACATACACACCCATAGATGTTTATATACCAGCTGACTCCTGTCCAACAACTGAACCTGGAGCAGTTTGGAGTCACTTCTAATCATATGTTCATTTTTCAATGTTTTCCCCAAAGGTCGAGAGTGGGAGAAATGGTATAGAAGGTACAGAGTATAGAAATAGAAACCCCGATTTCCCATACCTGATCATATGTATACAAAATACATCTGTTTACCTCAACTTTTCTTTTCCTTTTTTTGGAATATGGCCCCAATGGGGTTTTTTTATGGCTCAGTATGTCTGCCTGCAACTTGACGTGTTCTTGGTTCTACACCAGGAAAGTGCTGGTACCACTCTGGATCCGACACTGGGAAGCGACCGACACAGTCTTGAACTTCCTCAGTGGAAAAGTGATGGATCAGCATACAACATTCATTATTCCTGCCAGGCGGCAGCGGCAGCGGCAGCAGCAGCAGCGCAGACGAGCTGGTTTTCAAAGTGGACTGAGGATGCAGGGACCGGCCTCATCCACACAAAAGGACGCGACGAACACCGAGAGCCGTGTGACAATGTCACACTCGTCTGTGGAGGCGTTTGTGTGAGGGAGGGGGGGGGGCAACATAAGGGAACACCATTTACAACATAACACATTTATAAACCATTGTGCCGCAGTAGAGCTGTGTCAGACAGCAGCCAACAGAAAAAGAAGAAGAAACAAAAAAAGACGGTTTTCCGGGGAGGTTGTCGAGGAGTTATGTTAACAAGGAAGCAGACTTAATGTAATGAAGCTTTGCTCACCACCAGGTCCACGGAGCTTCTCACAGCCTCCGACACGCTCTGCCGGACTTCCGCTGCCGTCCCGGGTTTACTCAACCTCTTGGTGAATTTCCGGACCTCAGACATGGTGAGAAATACCCTTCGAGTGTCCCGGTGTGGATTCGAGCATGCCGCGCGGTTCAGGACGGAGCGGCGGCGCTGCGGCGGGACGGCCAGATGTGGGTTGTACTGGAGGTTGAACCAGCCAGCGGTTCAAGCGTCGCGATGCGGGGCTGCTGCTGCCTCCTGCTGCTGCTGGTGATGATGAGACGAGCAGAGAGGAAAGCCGGCGCAAGATGCTTCTAGTTGCGTACTTCCGGGTCTGCTAACCGGAACTACATGTAAGGCGATGACGGAGACAGTGCAAGATAGAACACCGTTACACACTTCCGGGTATGCGAAACTGACCGGAAATTACATATAACAACTAACGGATTTTGAGAAAACGCTTTAGTAACGCAACATAATGCAAACAACAAAGGCACATAGTAACCATTCACCACATCTGACATAAATGAGAAGGAGCAGTATAACAATGGCTCTATAATACATAGAATAATATATTTTATACAGAGAATTGAATTGGTTACTAAACTAAAATAAAACAACAAAATGAACACACAATGGGCAGTCATATGAATATAACAAATCAAAAAAGAGAAAAGAGAGATTGTTTAAATCATGAAACAATTCAATGTTCTGTTGCTCTCAACATCTTAAAAGCAATTTTAAGGACGAAAATGTGAGACCAGCTTAACATTGAACATATCTTTTGCTCTTACTGTCTGTAATAAAGGGTGTAAAAGACATTTGTATATCACTTATTTATCTATTTTTTTATGTATTTGCATTTCCGGCATTTTCTGAAGTATCAATTTATTTTCTGACTTAATTGCAATATTAAATTTCCAAAGACATGCCGCCATCCTGTGGAGAAATTAATGCACTGCAGGTATCGCCTCGTGTTTCTCGTTGAGCTTGTATTATCTTGATACCTTATGAATAGCTCCAGAAATGTACATGCAAAATAATCTGTGATAAAGAATGGAAAATAGCAAACAACAAAATATACCTATGTCCAACCATTTTTACATACTCTACAGAAAATATCAAAGATTAACAATGAAACTACCAAACCTTCCACATTCAACCACGAAAACACCAGGTAATTTACATCATTCTTGGCTTCTCCACACAAATAGTCTGCCATCCCCCGACAGCTGCAGGGATGACACTGTAGTAGTCATGCGATTTCAGGATCAGGTTTCCAGTTACCACTGATGACCTTAGAAATCATGGTGTCCAGTTCTATTCAATAAACCTCAGACCAAACCACGGACGTGTGATATTACAAGTATGCAGACAGATTTATTTATTTGTATTATTTGTATAATGGCTGTTAATGAATGAAAGGAGCCCGATTGTTTGTTATCCCATAATCAGACATGACCACTCACTGAGTATTGTATTGGCTGAATTCCTTCAGGGCCCAGTTTTTCATCTCAATCTCTTGTCGTAATTTGCAATATTCTTCAGCGAGAGCCTCAAATTCCTTCCCCAGGATCTCAAAGGAGGCAAGTTTTGCGTCCACAGACTGTTTCTCTGCCTGGCATGTCTTCAGCTCAGACTCCAGCACTCCCCTGGAATGAGATACAAGAGAAGATGTGCGTTCAATTATTTCAAGTCAGCTTGTAAAATGTAAAATGACTCATTTCATTTTTGTCTGGATCAGAAAATGTTGGGTCAGATTTGAATGAGTCAGAACCTGCAAGCACACCATCGACTACCAATAATGCAATTATGTAAACAGAGTACTTTGACTACACTTACCTTATTTTTCTAAGAGCAGTGATTGAGTCGGCTGTGTATGTGTCCAACTGAATTTCCACCATCTCTGTCCTTGTAAAACAGCAGATTATGAAACATTAGCAACGAATAGACATCTTCATACGTCTTCTTGCTTTTATGACGTAAAGACAGAGTGAACTGGATAAAGATACTCAGATGCTCTGGTTTACAGTCAGTGTCTGAACATCAACTATCTGAGCAGAATAATGTGTTCATGTTTACATCTTCGAATGTACACAACACAATTCAAACATCCTTACTTGATCTTTTGTAACACTAATTCACATTTGCCTTCGAAATAATCCAGCTTCTTCCTGTCCAGATCCGTCTGAACCTTCAGCCTGTTGTCCAAGATGAGAGACTGAAGAAGGTGAACGCATTTCGTCATCTCCTAGAAGAGGAGAATAATCACGTCTGTAGAAAAGACTGCAACAAATTTCATACACCCATGAATGTTACTTTGTAATATTATACCAGGAAATGTGGGAACAGTAGGAGCAGGAGTAACCAAGGCCTTGACACATCTGTGTATTCAGCAATCTTCTACAAGAATTAGGACAGACCACTTACAGAAAGGTAGAGTTGTGTCTGTCTTTGCAGGAGAACTCTGCTTTCCCGTGAGGTTTCCTTCAGACCCTCTGCTCTCTTCTTCATTTTGTCCAGTTGGGCAGACATGTGCAACATCTTGCTGATCCTCAGACCTTCACTCTCGTTCTCTACAAGAGAAGTGACATCTTTGTCATCTGCAGACCCATGAGGTGACAATGAGGCTAAATGAAGTTTAAAAAAAAAAAAAAAAAAAAGAGTGAGGGAGATAAATCGGTGCGATGCAACTGTACCGCATTCAGGCTGGTAGTAAGAAAAGAAGCTCAAGCATTTTTTCTTGAGATGCTTCTCCAGCTCTTTGGGCAGAGCTTGTTTCATTCTTTGCACATTCTGAGTAAGACAATCAATACAGCAAATACACATAAGTTAGAACAAATTATTATGAAACGGATTTAGGGCCAATACAATACGATCATACTAGACAAGTGACTTGAAGTGAGTTTGGTGTATTTTCTGGACTTACCTTGTCTGAAGGCATCTGCTCCATCACCTGCTGGGGGCTCAAACCCAGAATGTTCGGGTGATCCTGGTTGGTAGTGCTGCTTGGATCCAACAGTCTGCTACACTGAGCCACCAGGAGACACTTGTCCATCGTCTGATAGAACTTAACAAATACACACCCAAAGTTGATTTCTTGTCACATGCAACAACATTCTACGTATTGTAAGGGAATTGTACCATGTTCTGGTCAGGGGGGACAATGGCATGGTGCTTCCTGACACAGTGGTCCTGGATCATCTCCTGCAGTGCCTTATGGAGGCTCTCCAAGCGCAGCCAGAGCCGCCGCTGGTTCTGCAGTTTCTGCTCAGCCTAGAGAAATTACATTGGCTCAGTGAACACGAAGACAAGCCTGTGAAGCAGAACACGCCAGATGCTGAATTTTTTTTGTGTGCCAGTGTGAATGCAATGATACCTTGTCCAGCTCTGATTTTAGTGGGGCAGTGAGTCCGGTTTCATCCACATGTTGTGCCAAAGTTGCCAGGAGTTTACAGAACTGTGGGTTCTGGGTCAAGTCCTCCTCTGTCATGTCACACAGCGGGAAAGAGGCCAAAACTGGGTGGCAGGGAAAGAGACCCAGGAAACATACAAATCATTTTCATAGGATTTACAACAACAGCCTGCTTCGTTCATTCATCAGCCCTGTTTTTTTTATCGTGTCAGTACATCTAAGGTATATATGTATCGTTATTTTCACTATAATTCGGACGGAAACAAACGTAAACGCCAACATTAGTCAGTTTAAGTCAGCAGCTCAACTAGGGAAATAACGGTTATAGCTTATTTTCTCACCTTGTTGACACAGACCGTCTGCATTTCCAAGTACCGGCACGTTTACAGACTCTGAAACGGCGGACATATCCGGATGAACTACGCAGTTTTCGTTAGTTTTACTGTTTGTTAAATGTTTGTAGCATTTTACACAGCAAATCGAAGTTTACTTCCTGGATCAGTAAGCGCGCATTTGTAGAAAGAAATTCTATTGGGTAGAATTACTAGATCACGTGTTAAACTCAGCCAATCCTTGGCTGAAAGCGGTGCGGCCTCCTTCGGGAACGCCCAACACTAACACACAATTCGTTGGACATTTTCATTACTTCTAATACGCATCAATAAATGTTGTGAATAGTTATTTGCAACATATATCCGGAAAGTAAAAAAAAATGTACATTATCAACATGTTGCAAAAGGCTATCACAACCAACATTACGTTACTTTTTAGACTATAATAACAGGCTCTTCTGCTCTTTCAGGGTCCTATACATCCCAAGCCCACATTGGCTTCTACGATTGTGGGTACTTGTGACCCATGACCTCTCTGCTTCTCACAGCTGTTTCCTTGCATCACTCCTTACCCGAGTCTGCTTGGTGCTTCATATATGGTGATTCTGTTGCCATACACTGACGTAACTTTGCGAAATTACACTGGCCAATACATTCTTATGTTTTAAATTGGTGTTTGTTATCTAACACAATAAGTCATATGTGCCGTAACTTCACTACGGTGCTGTTTACACAATGGCTGGTGGTCTTCACTCATCAATGAGTGGGCAAAATTAGATATGAGAGCCAGTCAGTTTGAGTAATATTATAATTGACAAAAGGCAAAACCAATGGGTTGTGTTTGGATGTAACGCTCTGGATTCTATTGGTCGTGCCTATTGACCAACCCTTATTTGTTGAACCAATAGATGAAAGCCAAAGATGATTGCGAGCTTTTTGGCCAATCAGAAGCCATTATTTTGTCATGGGCGGGTCCTTCTTATGGAGGGGTGGGGTGTTTGAGGTCATTCAGTCCCTCACTGATTCACTCTGTCGGCGTGTGTTGGAAGGGAGTAGTAGTTGGAGTAAGAGTCGCCGGGCGGTGGTGCATATCAAACGCTTTTCGGGGACGGAACGACACTGGAAATAGTACCACAGATTGAAGGAACGACCCCAAATAGCGACGTCTGCAATTATTCAACGCAACGACTGCGCCACACTCACAACCAACAAACGCAGACAGGTTATCAAATGCTAGCCAGCTAGCATCCCCGAAAACTGACGGGATCAAGGTGTTGATAGCTAGCCTCCCAGCTAATTATCCATCAGCTAGCATCGTCCGACCGTAGCATCAGGAGCTCGATTTTCCCCACCATCGCTCGTGGCGGTGCTTACAGCTCGCCAGCGCCGAACCCCCGCAGACGAAACCGGACAACGGAGCTTCCTAAGTGGCTGCTCCCGGAGACAGCGCCTGCGTTGCTTTAGTTGACAACATCACACCCATCTCCCCAACCCCTTCACCTCTGCCCCTCTCCCTCCACCCGAAACACTGGAAATCCACAAGCGGCCGGAGAGCGGCGAAGGGCCGGCGAAGCTGGGGGTGGTAACGTTACCGGACCCGCAGGGAGTCGTCCCGGCTACAGACAAGCACAGCCGTGGGGATCTACCGACAAGTATGGACGGGGTGGCTGTGGAAGTTCGCGGCTCGAATGGGGCCTTCTACAAGGTAACCTGGCGACAGTCGTAGTTCCCGGCTGGCTTGGTTAAAGTTTTGTTTCGCGAGAAACGGTCTGGTATCGCTCCGTTCCACCCAGCCCTAGCTAGCACACACTGTGCTAACGTTAGCTCAGGACCAGGGGGTGGGTTTACGTTCCAGTTGCTTTGGCCATTGTGGGGTGCGTAGCTAGCTAGTTAGCCGGTAAGCTAGGCACACTTGTCATCAGTGTGTATAGCTAATATTCGTTTTATAACAATTGTCAGTACATTTTTACCACGTACACTTCAATACTTGACGTCGAATAAATCAATAATTTCTATGACACGCTGTTTTACGTGACTCCCAAATTTTGAATCGACATCGGTATCGTGGTGTTTATAACTTGGACAAATGTGTCCTTGTGTCAGTCTTTATCACAATTCATACTTTATTCTGAAGAACATACTCGAATGTTTAGGTTCTTGTACTGCATTAACCTACTCAAACTGAAGTCGTCTGTTTCTTTGACGAAGAGAACTTGTCTTTCTGTTTCAATTCTAGTTAATTTTCTCAGGAAGTATGTTCACTTTCTCATCCTGACACGTGGTTTCAGGTCTGGTTGCGCCTATGACTTCACGTCAGTTTGTACACATTTGAGGTATAAACGTTATGAGTCGAAGAGGTTTAATCTTGATCAACTGCGAAAATAGAGATAAGTCTAGAATTTAACCATGTGATTTGGGGGCTGGGCAAACTTCGCTGCTTTTGCATCACAATCTTCCAATTTGTAAATATATTTATGTAATTTCACATATTCCTCTCCCCATGTGCTCATCATTTTTCTTTGGGCAATCAACAGGCCAAGAGACTCCTCAAACTATATGGAGGTTTAGAGATGAGCCTATATTTACCCGCCTTATGCTACCTCACCTGTCACTCTGTTTTACTGGGTGACAGTTTTGAGTCTGGCATGAATGATGCAATTTCCATTCATCCCTTTGGCATCATTTCCCAACCGTTTGCTGGATGAGAATACTTAAACATAGTGTGGAACTTCCTTGTGTCTTGTTTCAGTAAATACAGTGTCCTTGAATGGGCAGTATAGGTTTAATGCATTAATTTCTGTTGCGATTGTCCTGGTGTGTGAGGCTACTTGAGTGCACCTCATTTCATCTTTGTGTGGTACAGCTCGTGGTTACTGTTAAGCTATGAATCCAGACTATGTTCAGGAGCCTGACAAGGCTGCACAGCACCTGTCAGGAAAATGGCATTCTGTCCCGTTTATAGCTTTGCCTCTTGCAGCAGCAGGCACATATCAGACAACACTTTAATGAGCCATCTTTTATTGTAAGTATAGCACTAGGGTGGGTTATGTCTAACGGCCATTTTTCTCAATGTTTTTTATCAGACGTGGGGGCTATACTCACATTTTGGTCACCACATGGTCCTGCATGTAGATTTTGGCCAGAGGTGAGAATGAAGTAGTGCTATTACAGCGTCACTGCCCACACCCCCCTAAGTACGTCCTGCCATGCTGTGTCAGAAAGAGGGCTTGCCCGCTCTTTGACCTGGTAATTGCTCATGCAGCTGTCTCCTGATTTGACCTCTTGCTATTTGTGGAAAAGCACTTTTTCCTTTAGAATCTCTTTTGCAGAAACGTGACAGCTGTCCTACAAGTGGTAAAAGCTAGAAGACAGGTTTGGGACACTGTCAGGGCCTTCAAAGACCTTGTGTCATTGGAAATCACCACACTATGCTGATGAATCAATTCTTGTAACATGTCCAGAACTCTGAGGTGTACAGGTGACTTCACACCTAACGGGGGGGCTGCTCCATGCTTGCTAATAGGGACACTGTCTCTCCGTCCCTTTATATGGCAACGTCGCACACTGAGAGACATGCCACACCCAACTTATTTTATACTGTCCCATCATTACTCTATGCTGGTTGTGTTGGTAAAAAACAATGGCGCGCCAGCACAAACTTACATCTGATAAGAACGGGCCAGCAACATTTCATCGGGCTCTGTTGGATATGTGTCTGTCTAGCCGAGCAATTAACGATGTGTACCCCCATGAAAATGCCCGTTACAATACCACAGTCGTCTTACACGCCAAGAAATGAGAATGCCGGCCCTTTCTCTTTCTGTGTGTGTATGTGTGTGATTTCCAGGCGGCCTGTGCTGTCAAGAGGAGTCAGTTCTCCTCGTCAGTTTCGTCCAGCACTGAATTCACAGCCAGATAATTGTGTCAACAGCGTCATGTCTTTCTTCCAAGAAGCCCTAGATGCTGTCTTTCAGTCCCTATGTTGGTCTAGCACAGCTGACTGTATTATTCCATGCAAATACATGTTCTCTGGCTCTGATTCATGGGTATAAAATGCTTTGTGTCTGCTTTCCTTCTAGGGTTACATCAAAGATGTCCACGATGACTCCCTTACGATTGTATTCGAAAACAAGTAAGTTGTAACACCGTCGGTTTTCCTGCTGCTATGAATCAAGTTGTCCTCATATAGATAAATGAAAGCCCGAGTTGCGGCCATTGAGAGCTACCACGACTGGTTCTGGCCAGTGCGTCACTCAGGCATTTAAAATTGTCCTCTCCAGCACCTGTGCTTGGAATGCAGCTGTCCGTACACGTCTCTAACACTTGGACGGCATGGTTTCCGATACTCCTAGCCCCACCTACCACACCTACCGTTCTCCTCCTCCTCCTCCTCC
>JBBMJM010000015.1:5984181-6000536 GCA_037832705.1 Centriscus cristatus | reverse complement strand
CAACGTACAAGTTACTTTAAGATGGTATCCCCAAAGTATATCTGTAAAATGTGATAGTGTGATAACAGATTGAATCTACATGACCTCTTGTAATGGCATTCCAGGGGAATGAAAGTCGCTGCCTCTCGAACTATCCCGCTGCCTGTTGCTATGGGAACGACAGCAGGCCTCAGGACCAGTGTGTTGGAGTACACCAGCCACTCACCATCCACCTGAACAGAGGAAGTAATATGGAAATAAATAACAGCTGAGAATAACCACAACAGCAATAATTTATATAGTGGAAACATTCACAGTGTTTGTACCTCCCTTGCGCACAAAACATTAGCAGTAAGCTAACCCCACCGTTTTCTGTTCTAAAACTTACACTGGACTTGGTCCCACATTCCTGAAGCCCGATATTGACGTGCATCTCTGATCCAGACTGCTTTGGCCTGCAGGAGTCCTGAGGTGTGGGAGTCACCCCCAGTCGAAGATACTCAGGTGTGAACGGAACACGCCTCTGCTCGAAAAAAGTCCTTTTCACTGTTATTCTTATTTGGACATTTCCGCATTTCACGTCAAGTCCAGCAATAGTTCCTGCACTAAACACGCAAAGCAAAACAACGAGAAGTGACAAAGTAAATTTAACTAGCATTCCCATTTTTATAACGAGAAAACAGGCTGGAAATGAAGCAATGAACGAACCGGAGTACGAAGATGCTCATGGTTCGAGTGCACAGGTTAGCATATATGCTGCCTTCACGGTCTGACTCAAAATTACTGACCAGACTTCGAGTATCGATACTGTTGTTGAGAATTTTAATGTTTTAAGCAAACAGGATTTAATAATTTTTTGCGTTTTAATATAATCTACACAACCTATCTTGGCAAACTTTAAACACGCATAATGTTTTTGTACACATACATAGTGAGCTCCTGAACGTGCCATCGTCAGAGGGGAACAACGATGGCGGAACTGACATAACGGTGCAATAGCAGGACGGACAGTTAATACGGTTACACCACCGCGGACAAGTTGTGTGAAAAAAGCTGTGACTCCAACGTGTGTATATGTGGATACGTGACAGCTTTGTATAGTCTATTTTTTAATGTTTTATTTTTAGCGAAACCGTGGACATGGACCGAAGGGCTGCAGGATCTGAGGAAGTAACTGGACGGGGCGGAAGTGCACCTGAAGAAGGCAAGATTCAGAAGCTTCAAGCTCTGTTGAAGAATATCCACATTGGTCTCCCTACTCCACTCGCAGACCCTTTAAAATGTTCTCTGGTTAGAGGAGACTACCTATATTACCATTATGGCTGTGATGGACGAGATGACAGAGGGTGGGGATGTGGCTACCGCACCGTTCAGACAATGGCCTCCTGGCTGTGCCACAACTGGACACCTGAAGACCAACAGAGGCCTCCACCAACCCTCCAACAAATCCAGCAAGCCTTGGTCTCAATGGGGGACAAACCAGGATCATTTTCAGGCTCCAAGGGGTGGATTGGAACATTTGAAGCCTCCCTGGTTCTTGACTATTTCTATGGTGTTCCCTGTAAGTTGGTGCACATCAGAGGTGGTGGGGCAGAACTGGAGCGTGTTGCAGGAGATGAGCTCCATCAGCACTTTGTGAAGCATGGATCTCCTGTCATGATGGGGGGTGACAGGGATAACTCTTCGAAAGGGATATTAGGTGTATGCACTGAGGCTAACAGAAGCTTCTTGTTAGTCGTGGACCCTCACTACTATGGGTGTCAGCTGGAGAGGCAGGAGATGCAGAAGAGAGGTTGGGCGGCTTGGAGAAAAGTCTCTTCTCTGGATCAGTCCTCATTTTATAATCTGTGCATGCCCCAGACCTGCCGAAAAGGAATATGAGCGTCATTTGAAACTAAAGATTGTATGTATGACTGTACAAACATATGTCTTTTGTTTGGAATCATGTATATCAGTATCTGAGGTAAAGTGATGATTACTTCATGACGGCTCCATTAAAGTCACCTCAGATCTCCATTCTTGTATTGTGAGAAATCAGAACGAGAAATTACTCAACTCTACCACAGTTTCCGAATCAACACATCATATGTCTGATTAGTTCTAGTTGCTGAGATGCCTGTTCAGGGAAAAAAAAGCCCACCACCTTAAATGTAAACTTAATTATCTGATTTATCTATGCTAAAAGCTATTCCATACAGTAGTAAAATACTGTACGATTGTCACGGTGACTAAATGTTATACGACAACGCCACCTGCTGCCTAAACAGTATTACTGCAGAGTACATGCGCAAACCTGCGCATGCGCAGTTTACCACTGCCCACTCACGCTTCTGATCAGTCAGTCGCTTTCGTACACTTTCAATGGTATTGATTGCTGAACATAGAGCAAGTAGCTCAAAATCATCACTGTATCTTTCGCTCATTTTACAATTGGCCGCAAAGTTTATGAATCAACTTTGGGCGGAGAATATTTACGACCACACATCCATGGCAGACGGGTTGGCATCGCGCAGCCTGTTCCAAGAAGCCCATATCACAGGCAAATCAGATCCCAGCTAATTACGAACATCTACACACTATTTACAGTGATATTCCGTTGCAACGTGCAGCACTCCGGTATCCAGGCTGGTAAATAGGGGTGTGTTTGTCCTGCTACAACATTGGTTAGCAGCTTGTCAATGTCCAGTCACGTGGTGTCACACGGACGGCCATGTTTCCGAAACACAAACAACAAGAGGAGCAGCGAATAGGAGCCAGCAGACACAAACTGATATACGCAGCAGCGACCGTTGGAGGAGAGGGAAAATAGTGAATTAAATACAGAGCAAGACTTTCTGAAAGTACGATTCTGTCGAATGAATACGTTTACAGTGTTTAAAGAGACCAATGCATCCAATATATCGGCTGTAGACAACCCGTGCAGAAAACCAGTGTGGTGGCTATAAACAGTGAAGGTAAGCCACGGTTCCTCTTTGCACATCGTCTTTTAGCTAGCTGGCTAACGTGAGCTAACATGCTAACAACGGCTCTTGCAGCTCGAATGGATTTCAGTCAATAGTCTTATTACGAACATATTCGCCAAGTTGTTTTATAGCTAAAACGCAACTAGTTCTAGCGTCATTTGCGTTTGTGGCAGTATACACGGTAAGAGCAGTAGTTTAACACCGACGGCAGAGTGAAGATGGTCGTCCGCACATTGGTGGAGCAGGCCGGGGAGTGTTAGCTTAACACTCCGCCCCCCTCCGCCATCATATCTGGTGTCATTTGAACCTACAAACCAAGGCCTTGGCGATCGACACATACCTTGTGTTATGTTAGGAAGTCAGCTTGCTACGTATGGAATATTAATAGAGTAACAATTGCTTTGGGGCAAGTAGTTTTTAAAACATAAATGTCTATCACAGTCGACGGGTTGTGGTGACTTTGAAACACGAAAAATGTAAAATTAGCACGCAACCATTTGAGGTAGCACAACATAATCATCTTCGATTTATTTCTGTGTGATAGCCGTCAGTCCAGACAGTTTAGAAACGTGTAACATAGATCAGTATAATTGCTTATTTAGCTCTAACATTGTTAAGAACGGTGCTCTCCCGCAGTTTGCAATCGGGATCCTGCCACGCTTGAAAGAGCTCAGATTTGATAAATGTTGTATTGCAAACTGCAATATGCTACTGCTGTTCTTGCATGACCTTGCTTCAGTGTCCTCGGTGCAAATTGTAGCACAGCTTGCACTTTCCAATTAAATTAGGCAAACTGCAAGATGCAACGTGTTAAGGATTACCTGTGTCTCTGAAATATGGTGGTTGACTATGCAATGTGCATGCACCCAAAACCTGTTGGAACTTAGGCTTCCTAAGTGCTGCAGTAGCGTGTAATCTGGTCTTGTCACTATCATTGATCTCCTGTTGCAGATGTATTTGTCATGTTTCAGTACTTTGTCACACACTTGTCAGAGTAGATCTGCAACAATGACCAATTGCAACAATACTCAAAACAAGCATAAAGCTGCACAAAACCCACCACTAGTTTTGTCTCATGATGCTGTTAATGTCATTAATTTAGGCAAAGTATCACATGATCATTGTTAGAAGGATTGTTTTTGATTATTGAATCAACGGTTCTGGTCACAAGGTGCGATATTCATGTTGCATGAGCTGCTTTTTCCGACTGAAGACACAAAACATGTATGGCATGAGTTGTGACTGACATACCTTAGTTTACAACCCATACGGTTCAGACACAGTGACCATTCCCACGGAGTCAATGAGCGATATTGCAGTCCCAAAGCTAACCAAACAGTCAATATATGCTTTCTCCCCCCTGCCAAAATAGGCACAATATGCAGCCATTTTTAGTAACAATCTAAAACCCGGTAAGAATTATTGTGCTTATTGATCAAACCAAGACAATATCACGCTGTATCACGTCTTACTGTGAAATTTAGTATTTCATCTTCTATTTCAGGCTGATGCAGATTGGATTAGCAAGGTGCGGAACTTATCTCTTGATTCCTGGATCAAGAAAACGACAAAACACCATAGTTATTTGTGGAGTTTACCGAGAGAAAAATACAGACCTAATTTGTCACGCTTGCACACGCTCATGGCGTCGACATTGCAGCAGACATTGACAAGCTTATAAACTGTTTTAACAATAGCCAGAGAGACTGCAACTGGTAACATCTGCGATCCCCTCCACACTAATACTGAGTAACAAATCCAGACCATTCATTTGCTAGAGCTCCGAGTTTCTGAGCAAACTAAAAACAGCCCATGTCATGTGACCAAATGTAAATGTTTTTCAAGTGTACATGCAGCTCTGACCGTTTGTTGCACACGTGTGTTCTGGTTCTGTTCTTGCTTGCAGGGTGCGAGTCTGTGTTGCAAGTTATATATCAGCAGTGTATGTAAATGCAATGTGAAATAATGGGGGGGGGGGTTGTGAATTGTAGGAAACGATGTATGACCACAAATTTAATTTAAAGACATCCGGTGAATCACCAGTTGACTCTTATTGCACTACATCATGACGTCAGTAGATGCGATACATAATACACAAACGTGATCATATCCGCATGTTAAGAGAAGAAGTTGTGATGACATCATCAGAAATCACCACCCAAGGCCCGTTGCTGGTATTGGATAGAGACTGGAACCTCAAATTAGCTGAACTAGAAATCATTTCCCATGTATTCAGTATTTGTTCTTTTTGTTTTGTTGGTCTACCAGCTCAGCGTGCTACAACAGATTGATTAAATCGGGCAAGCTGCCTTGAAAAGAGTGTGTCAAGTCCACAGAAGAGGAAACAACACTTCCATCACAAAACGGGCAGCCTGCCAGGATCTGAAAAAGCTTGGCAGTTAGTTTATCAGCGTATAGATGAGATGTTATTCTTTTCCCGTTTGTCTGTCTGTGATTTATCTGATCTCCACTCTCACACTGTGCTTTTTTCCAGTGGTGCAAAGGAAGGAGGGCAGGAAAAAAGGAGTTACCTGGAGGGTCTCCGTCTATCCACATTTCAGTCGGAGCAAGCAAGGAAGGCACAGGGGGGAGGAAGAAAGAGAAGAGGAGCGCGAGTTGTGTCTGCTCTTGGCAGCCGTTCCAGCAGCCTGTTTCATCATTTCGGCTGTTATTTTGTTCCTGTTTCCATTTTTTGATGAATCAGTTCATATTTTAATGTGAGATCTAACTGCTGTAAAGACAAAAAAAAAAAAACCGAGAGGAAAATATTACCTACAAGAGTGTTTTATTTTGTTCCAGTGATAATTTCCAAGGTTCTTTTTGTTTCTTTTTTATGTTTAACAACCTTGTTCGGCTGTGAGTAGCAGGAGCTTCCATTTTCCAAACTTGTCGAACCCCCTTTCTTACGTAGTTAGGACCTGATAACCTGGTATTCCTCAAGCACCTAAAACTGGCAGCTATTCTCTTTGTGTGTTTGGGGAGCTCTGTGACCACAGCTTAAGCACCACTCAGCCTTCTAGTCACCTAAGCCTAACTAAACCCTGCCAGCTCAAGCCTGGTCCAGCCCAGTCCAGCCTGCTCCGATCACCTGGACAGGGTAAGCTGAGGAAGAGGAGGAAGAGGAGGAGGAGGGTCGATGCTTCAAACACATACAGTAACAGTCGTGTGAATGGCACTTCAATACAACAAAACTGTGTCTCTCCTCTCAGATACTCAGTTCTGTGTGGACGTGAGGAATATGACTGCTGAGACTCTTAACTTCGGCCCAGAATGGTAATTAATCCCTTTTTTTACTCTTTGTCGTCACATTCATGTGTTGTATATGCTATCCGTGGTTCCACCTCGTACGTATCTGTCCTTCACTCGTGCTCCTCAGCTTCGGGTATTGAGATAGCTACATCCAAAGCAAAGCGTCTGCTCCGGGATGCTGCTTCTTTTTGCTGCGACAGACCCTTTGTCCCCGCTGTCACTGGGTGAAGCGCTTTGCACGGCACTCATTCATTGTTGCTGCTCCAACAAAACCGTTCCTACATGACCAGACTGGATAACGCTCGCTCGTAAAAAAAACAGTGATCCGCCTGCATGTGATTCCTTGGCTAGTTCGCTGTTTTGTGATTAGTGTGTGTGTGTGTGTGGGGGGGTCACACTTTGAATCATCTGCCGCTGTCTTAATCTATCAGATCAGACTGAAGCGGCAGATAACGGATTGGGGATTACGGCCAGAAATCCAGATCAGGATCGCAGTAACAACACTACTTAACTTGCTTGGTTTATTTTCCACGTTTTTACTTGAAGAAACAGTTTATTGTCAGAGGCGCTTCCTGTCCCTCTCTGCTGTTTCTCCTCTCCAGTGAATGTTTGTGTAGCGATTAATGGGAGGGGTGGCCTCCAGTTTGGTAGCGCTCCATTTCTAACAGCCTGTGACTGCTGTGTACATTCCTGGTGCCGGGCCAGCCTCACAGAATATTTGTCTCTTTACACATCTGCAGCTGCTTTCCTCCTCCTCTACTTTTATCCCCGCACACTTCTGAATGCAGCGGTGCCGCGGCCAGTTCCTGC
Organism: Centriscus cristatus; assembly: GCA_037832705.1. Lineage (NCBI taxonomy): Eukaryota > Metazoa > Chordata > Actinopteri > Syngnathiformes > Centriscidae > Centriscus > Centriscus cristatus. Next base: position 5,993,535 of record JBBMJM010000015.1, on the reverse strand, counting down.
GCTGGCTGGTCGGCTGGTCGTCTTCTCATGTCTGTAACCGTTCCTAAGCTGGTTGTGGAGTCATTGTGTGGTTAAATTCAAAGTAAACACAATCTGCCACACATGGACATGTTTGCTTTCGTAAACGTATCTGAGCTGTGGTGTAGTAGACACTTTGGGTGAAATTGTGGCGCAGGTAAGGGACACGTGCAGCAGACACTAACATGAAAAAGGATTTCTTCGTACCCCGCCCACTGGGCTGCTGCCTCACCTCTCCTCCTGTGCATGTTAGTCCCTGCTCGACTTATTTTTATCCCATTTGCCACATGCGCCCAACTGGTCGTCCATGCCCCTTTCTTTCTCTCCTCACGATCACCTCTGATGCCCCTTGCCCACCTCCACATCTCTCTGAGGTACACATGGTTTAGATGCTGGGCTGTGAGTCAGTGACACGCTATTCAGCTGTGAATGGAGCCATTGTTAAACAACGGCGCTTGGAAGCTTGCCTGCGAGTAATAGCTTTTTAAAATGAAATCTTGCGATTGGAAAGCTCATACATCATCTTTGTCGAGCTGCTGCACTCCGGAGGACCTATGGAGGAGGATGGTTGATTTGTTACAGAGCACAACATGAATTATTCTTTGCCCTGCTGCAAGATGGATATGATTAGATATTTTTCTCCATTTCATTTCAGCGGCGTTCAGTCACTGATACTGGCTGAGCCTCGTTTTGTCATTTCCAAGGGGTTTTCAGTGCTGTCAGTGATGGAAAAGCTCTCCAGGATAATAGCCCCCGTTACTTATTTGCATTGTTTCTTTACAGTATTTTAACATCTACACACGTTTGCATTGTTTTCTATTTTGAAAAAAACTAATTTGCATACCAGTTGTGTCATGATCATCATGCAAGAAATATTTATTGACGTGTCTTCACCCAGGCTCCGTGCACTGTCCAGTGGGGGGAGCGTGACGTCCCCCCCTCCTTCCCCAGCCATGCCAAAGTACAAGCTGGCCGAGTACCGATACGGCCGAGAGGAGATGTTAGCACTTTATATCAAAGACAACAAGGTCGGTCATGCAAACAGTGAATACGGCTGCTTTCAGATTCTTTTTATGTTGGCATTACAAACAATCCTTAAAACCCGTTTGTCTGTCCCGTAATCTCTGCAAATGCTTTGATATGCTTTGTTTTCTTAAGCATCTGTTGTTTTTAGGTCCCAGAGGACATGCAGGATAAGGAGTTTGCTGCTATTCTGCAAGATGAGTCCATGCAGCCACTGGCACTGGTACCTCTCACCGAGGAGGAGCAGGTATGGCACAAACACACGGGCGCCACACAGCCCACGTGGTATCTGGCTGCGATACAAGGCCGTTTGCAAAGCTGCGCTGTGGGTCGACAGACGCTTCTGTGAGCTGACATTCCTCACATTCCTCCCCTTTGCGCTTTCCATTCTCTCTCTGCAGAGGAACTTCTCCATGTCTGTGAACAGTGTGGCGGTGCTGAGGCTCATGGGAAAAGGGGTGGGGGCTGCCCCAGCTGGAGTGGTCCGAGGACGAGGGGCCACGCGAGGCGGTCGAGGTGAAGCAAACGGGGGGAAAAAAAAAGATGGCTGCTAATGGTTTAAACTAATGTAGGTGGGCTGTGTTCAATTCACCAGGAACGACAATAGCTCCGTGGCTGTTGTCCAAGAAAAATAACACACTTTATTCAAGGCAGCTTCTGTAGTGTTTATTTCCCTTTTTCTTCTACCATCTTGATGTTGCACACTTCCTTTTGGCTCGCCGAAGAAGTCCTGCCTTTGTCCTGCCACACCTGCCTGAAGCCACACGAACCCACCCTGTGCACACACAGCACATGTGAAGGGCCAGTATAAACACACGAGTTGCCCCCGTCTGCAGTTTGAAGAGGGATTAAAAGGCATTAGGTGTTTTCATAAGACTGATTTGGATGGCAAACACCATTGAACGAGGGGAATTGGGTTTCTTCAGGTCGGGGTCGTGGTGAAAGTGGATTCTACCAAAGAAGTATTGAGGATGCAGAGGTGGGCTTCGGCCGCAGTGTTCGAGAGATTCACCGCAGCCAGAGCTGGGATGACCGGTAAGGAAACCAGCAAGGACCGAACGACGTTCCTCATACTGAACGGGAATCTGGTGGTTTGTGTTGCCGTCAGTCTGAATTTCCCTGAGAACCTGAGTTAGTTCACGCCACGATCTTGTTTTTCCTCAAACAGCCTGACTGATCTGAAATGCTCATCGTTTCCATCCTTTCCTCAGGGGCGAGCGGCGTTTTGAGAAGCCGCTGCGGCGGGAGGTGGGGCGCCCAGGCTTTGAGGAGTCTGGAGCTCCCGGGGGTCCAGGGAGGAAGGAATACACAAGGGCTGACAGCGATAACTGGCGCACACTCCGGGAGGAGCAGGAGGAGGAGGAGGGCGAGCCGGGAAGTAATTGGAGACTGGCTGGATCCCGCAGGGACGGTATGATACAACCACACGTTTGTGGACGGACTGAACAAACCGTTTCAGGATGTTCCTCAGCTTTGATTCTCCCTCCACCAGACGGCGGTCCTCGCTCAGCAGGCTGGCGGGACCACGCGGGTCCAGGCGAGGGGCGCCGTAGGAAGTTTGATTTTGACTTCCGCGACGAGGGTCACGGCGGCGGCCGCCGGCGCGCAGGCAGCGAGGGGCTGGAGGACGACAGGGACGGCCTGCCCGAGTGGTGCACAGACGAGGAGGACGGAGAGATGGGCACCTTTGACTCCTCTGGAGCCTTCATGCCCCTGAAGGTGAGTCCGGGAGACACACGCACAAAGACTCAGTCGCACAACGGCCCCGTGTTAAGTAATGTCTTTGCTCCGTTTCAGAAGGGTGGTAAGGAGACAATCCTGGAGGACGAGTTTGAGTTCAAGGGGATCGAGGAGGAGGAAGAGGAGGAGAGTTTAGCTGCATTTGAAAGAAACTGTACTGAAGCAGACAAAGACAAAGGTGAGGACCAGTCCGGACTGATTTGGTCTTCTTCTTCATCGTCGTTGCTCAGCTCATCACTCGTGTCTTCTCCTCCACAGAGAGTAAAGAAGGAGGCTCTGCACTGGTGGATGGAGAGGTAAAGCCAGCGTCCCCTTCCTCCTCTCCCCCCACTCAGTGCACCCCTCAACCCCCAGAGCCCCAAACCAGCAACACTGGCCCCATCGTGGACAACTGTCAGCTGAGCAACAGCCACTCTGCAAAGGACAGCGGCCCACCAAGTGAAGGTCCGCCTCCCCCAGACCCCCCGAAACCTGTTTGTGTGAATGATCCGATTAAACCCCATTCCCCGCTCCTCCATCGTGAGCCCAACATGTCGTCATGTTTATTTTGGGGTGTGATACGCAATGTGCTCAGTAACAGTCATTTAATATCTTGTTTACTAAACCAGCTGCACCGGCTGTATCAGATGCAGTGCGTGCGTGCGTGCGTGCGTGCGTGCGTGCGTGCGTGCGTGCGTGCGTGCGTGCGTGCGTGCGTGTGTGTGTGTGTCCTGCCCCTCATTGGTCAAAGTCATTTGAACAGTGTTTTGTGTTATTTTTTTTAACCAGTGATTATTGTGTCTTTGTGTTAGACGGGACCCCGGTAGGAGTCTCCAAGGCTCAGCTGAGCACCACCACCACCACCACCACCACCACTCCCTCAACCCTGCCTCCCCCGCCTCCTTCCTCTGCTGCTCCTCTCCTCCCTCCATCTGGAGGAGGAGACAATGAGGATGACGAAGGCATGAAGCACCTGCAGCAGGTGGGGACCCCTCTAATCTCTCTTCCTGGTGGTGTCAGTAGCGAGTGAACTCCTGAGGAGACGGAATTAACAGTGGAACTGTGTGAACCTCCACAGCTTTTGTGGCTGAAAGTGAATCTGGAACTCGTAGTGTTTCGTCCTTAACGGCCAACGTGTTTGTACAGGAGGCGGAAAAGATGGTGGCATCCCTGCAGGACACCTCTCTGGAGGAGGAGTGTTTCACCCAGGCTCTGCAGCAGCAGGAGAGCAGGAACACAGCAGCTGCTCTGCCGCTCTCCCACGAAGCCGCCATGAAGTGGTTTTACAAGGACCCACAGGGAGAGATCCAGGGTACTTTTTGAGATTGCCACCGGGGTTTCTGTCTCTACGTCTCTGCTTTAGTCGGTTAAATGGAGATTGAAATGGCGTCTGCTCTTCTCTCTCCTTGCGCCCCCCCCAACAGGTCCGTTCACCACCGTGGAGATGTGTGAGTGGTTCCAGGCCGGCTACTTCACCATGACTCTGCTGGTGAAGCGGGGCTGCGACGAGGGCTTCCAACCTCTTGGGGACGTCATCAAGATGTGGGGCCGTGTGCCCTTCGCTCCCGGGCCCTCTCCGCCGCCCCTGCTGGTGAGACAGCCACCACCAACGCAGCGCCCGCAGCCCACCCGGGGGCCAGCTGGGACTGTGAGTCAGAGCTCAGGGGAGAGGGAAGATAGACGGACAGGTTACGCTAATAATAAATTAAAACTCAAAATGTAACTTAAAGTTAAAAATGTTTTCGTCTCTGTACTGTGAGTTAGAAAGGTCCAGAACCAAGTGGGGACCGATGAGATTTTGCGGTTGTCCTATGTATCACCTGGCTAACGCGAGTCCCTCGTCTTCCTCTCAGGGAAACCTGGATCAGGAGCGCCTGAAAAAGCAACAGGAGCTGGCAGCAGCAGCTCTCTATCAGCAGCTCCAGCAGCAGCAGCTATTTCAGCTCATTAACAGGTGACTTCACACCTTTAAATTAAAAAACAAACAAACAACAGAAAAGGAGAAACGGGTTTTTCACATGTAGCTCTGCCTGTTGCAGGTGCAGCGATCAGGGTATGATGCCTTCGATGAACAGGTCGATGTCAGTGCCAGATACAGGGTCCATGTGGGACATGCATACCTCAGCTTCACAGCCGTCAGGTACGGCCGGTGCTCCGACTGCTGTTCACGCTCAAACAGTGCAAATACAGAGACCACCTGACCCTTTGTTTTCATGTAGGCGGTGAAGCCAGTCTTTGGGACATAACAATGAATCCTTCAACTCAGGGTCCAACTCTCGAACAGCTTCAAAAGGTTCTTTCAGTCAGTTCTCCCATTCTTGTTCACAGATTTACTATGAGCATTGGTGTGCATATTGTTTAGCATTCTGCTATGTGTCTTCTTGCCTTTTTTAACTCGATGGCGCTTGCAGCTCCAGCAGGAGAGACGTGACGCTGAACTCAGGGCGAAGCGTGAGGAGGAGGAGCAGCGAAAGAGAAGGGAGGAGAAGAGGAGGCAGCAGGAAGAACAGAAGAGGAGGGAGGAGGAGGATATTTTCAGACGCAAACAGGTGCGCGTGACTTTTTTTAGCTTTAGGTGTTAAAGTGTGTTCCTCTTTTTGTGTCCATTTCAGTGGTAATTACTGTGCTATTACTAGGTAAACAACTCACCTGCACGTCTCCCTTTTAGTGTCGCCAGCAGCAGGAACTGATCATGAAGTTGCTGCAACAGGGCCCCCAGCAGCAGGGGCCGGGCGCAGGCAGCTCAAGCTGGAGCGGGGCCCCCTCCTCTGGCCTCGGCAAGTCAGGAAAGCCCCCAGCTCTGGCTCTGCTGGAGATGCAGCAGGACGCCGAGAGGCTACTGAAGCAGCAGCAGCAGCAGAGGGCCCAGCAACAGCGGGACCGCGTAAGTGTCATCAACGGCAACGTTTCTGGGATGGGACTGGGAAAAGGACGCTCAACGTGCTGTGTCTCTGTCTGCAGCACTCCAGCATGATGGGCAGCTCCTCTATGGGGGGCCAGTGGGTGGACGGGGTGGGCATGTGGGGCGGGTCTGGAGCTCTGGAGGGTAAAGGTGGCAGCGGAGGCTCCGCTGGCGGCATGGGCCTGTGGGACGAGGCTGTGAAGAACCAGGCCAGCCTCCGTGGAAACAGCAACAGCAACTTGGGCCTGAAGAACAGCCGCAGCAGCCCCTCACTCAGGTACTGCAGAGCACGTTCAATGAGCTGAGCGTTTATTTGTTAGTTGATGTACGTTCCTTCATCTCAGTGAAATAATCACGGTGTCTGACCCCGCCCCCGGCAGCGATCAGTACATGATGCGTCGCAAGCGAACAGACGAGGAGGAGAAGCTGCTGAAGCTGTTGCAGGGCATGAAGCCTCAGGACGGCTTCACCACCTGGTGTGAACAGATGCTGCACGCTCTTAACACCTCTGCCAACAACTCCTCTTCTCTCGATGGTGGGTGTCTGCGCCCATAGTCGCCGCCAGTAGTTTCATTGATGTATTTACACCAGCTTCATTGTTCCCATAGTCAGTCGCAGCCGGTCTAGTGACTTTGATGCCGTGGTTCTCTTTGTCTAGTTGCTACAATTGTGGCCTACCTGAAGGAGGTGGAGTCTCCCTATGCAGTGCTGGACTTCATCCGGTCCTACCTAGGGGACACCGTGGAAGCCAAAGAGTTCGCCAAACAGTTTCTGGAGCGACGTGCCAAACAGAAAGCCAACCAACAGAGACAGCAGCAGCAGGTAGGTGCTCAGGGGCTGGAGGTTGAGTCGACGTAGATATTCAGTCAGATATGACTGAGCAGAATCAAATGAATAAAGTGTTTTTTCAACTGTTTCATGACTGAATGCTCAGGTTTAAATAATACAATTAAATAAATAACAAATGAAAATAACCTTAAAATAGTCACCATTTATATGAGAAAAGTGCAATATCACCATTTTTTATTTTATTTTTTTATTTTTGCATTTCCACCGGTGATAGAACCTGGCACTTGGTACTTTTTATTTTTGTAGTTCCACCTTTAGTTTGAGGTCAGACCTGTCATCTGTCACTGCAGACACAGGGCAGGATGTTTGATTTCACTGAGTTTCACTGACCCTCTGTCACGTGGCCAAGGGTCTGTTCTTCAACCCACTGTTACACTGGAACTGTAAGAGAAACTTGTTGTGTTGATGTCAGCTGTAAGTTCCTTCTCTCTTTTTATTTTTTTTCAAGTTATCAAAGGAAGTGGCTGGATTGAACATGAACTTCCCTCTGCAGGTGAATACAAATGCTCTTTTGCACTGTACACACAATACTGAGGTTTCTTTCTAGTGTGTTAACCGTTCTGAGTGGCGAGCTCAGCTCAGAATTGGCTCAAATAATTACAGTGGCGTAGTAGTGGAGCTGTCACCCCCTCATTACATTTTACTGAAGGCCTGCTCGTGGTGACAGTACCTCCTTTGAAACCCAACTAGCTTAAAACGAGCTGAAAGCTGAGCACGCCGTCCTATTTCTGTGCAAGACAGCAAAACATGGAAATGATGCGATTTACAAACTTGGCCCTGTCCTCCCCGCTGGAGTCTGAACACGGAGCAATCTGTCTGAATTGTGCAGGACTCGATGCGAGGTATGAATCCAAGTGCCCTGCAGTCCATGTTTCAAGCCAACCACATGGGAAAGGCTGGTCTCTATGACAACCAGGGTGGAAAGATGAAGAAGAAACAGCCCATGATGCTGCACTCTGACCCCAGCATCTTAGGTACGTGAGCTGAACCTGACCCCCCCCTCCACACACACACACACACACACACACACACACACACACACACACACACAATACATGTCCATACTGTCAATCTATAGACAAGAAGAAGTAGTTAAAGACATTTGTAAATCTTTAAATATTTGCTTCCTCTGCCCCCCCCACCCCCCCATGCAGGGTACTCATTCCACAACACGAGCGAGTGTCTGAGCCTGAATGAGATGGAGATGGTGGAGGATTACTGATGTGACAGCGCAGCAGCAATAGCTACCTGAGGCCTTCTGTCTTTTAATCAGACAAACCTGATGACGAATGTGCACTGCTGGGGGAACTGGGGGAGGGGGGCGGGCGGGCGGGTCGGAAGGGAGCAGGCTGGAGGGAAGGCATCGTGTCGAGGCGCCTGGATCAGCGCCTCACACCCTGTCCTCTGCTGGAACGGCAAAGACGGGCTCCTTGCTGCATCACTCAAGCAAGGGAGAGGGGGGTGAGTGGGGGTGAGTTAAAAAGGAAGATGGGATTCCTCTGGCACTCAAACGTTTAAGCACCTTATACTGAACTAATGCACTTTATTGAGATGGGATTTGAATTTTTTTTTTTTGTTCTTGTGTGTATGAGCGTGTGTTTGTGTGTGTGTGAGAGAGAGAGAGTACACACACATAATCTGTGTGCATGTTCAGAACTGGAAGTGTGTGTGGGGGGGGCAGGCTGGGGGTGAATGGTTGGTCTGTTAGGTTTTCAAAGTCAGGGGGACCTTAAGTTGAAACCTTATCAGAAAGCAAATCCTTTCTCAAAAGACAAACACTGTTGATATTTCTCTTGTTTTGCTTTTTTTTTTTAACATTTATACAAAAAGTAAAGCTATTGAAAAATGGATTATAAAAAAAAACTTGAAGATTTGCACTTGCCTAAAAAAAGAAATAAGAAAAACAACAAAAAAAAATCCAACAAATGGGGTTAGATGTAGAAGAATATTTTTGTGAATGTGCGTGAGTGACTGATGTGTGATGATTGGCGTGTCAGTAATGTACCAGTCTGCACAATGTTTGTTTTTCATTAGTTGCTTACCAAGATGTATGAAACAAGAGGCCATTTTTTTTGTTGTTGTTGTTCAGACGGTAATTTTGTATTGTCATGTTGTAGTGTGTGTGTGTGTGCGTGCGAGTGTCCCTTTTCCAAACAGGGACGTGTTCTGTCGAATGAATGAATGAATGAGAGAGAGACACACAGAGAGAGAGAGAGAGAGAGAGAGAGAGCAATTGCACAACACATCCTTTCTCTCACCAGCTCTTCATCCCGATAGATGAAATAGAAGTGCATACCGTTGTAAATGTTCGCTTTGCGCTCATCACATGACCACCACTAGTTTATTTCCCTTTGCTGCTCCCGCCGGGGAGCTGTATCTAGACCTTTGAGGATTAGAAGACACGGCAAATTATGAGGGACGCTCCTCTGTGTGTGTGTGTGTGTGTGTGTGTGTGTGTCCTGAGACTTTGGTTTGTGTTCCAGTGAGTTTGTTCATTTACTGTTTAGAAATGAGTTCAAGTCTACAGGTACTCATTTTGAATACATGTGCTTTTTTCGTATGTGTATGAATGCACATCTGTGCCTAAGAACTTGGATCGGGTGCGTGGCCATTGAGACATTAACTCTTTTTTGAGAGTGTGACGTGTATCAGTGCTCAGCACAGTGTATGTAAAGTATGTAAGTTTCTATCGTAAATCTTTCTAGCTCGGTCTTGGGGTGATCCATCAGAAGGTTAGTGCGCTCTTCTTTCCTGGGGGTGTGATCACGTTGCCTTTTGTCAGCTCTCGAGACTTGTGAATGAAAGGTGTCGAGTTTCTGACTCTGAAAAACAAAAACAAAACA
>JBBMJM010000015.1:5943333-5955989 GCA_037832705.1 Centriscus cristatus | reverse complement strand
GTGTGTGTGTGTGTGTGTGTGTGTGTGTGTGTGTGTGTGTGTGTGTGTGTGTGTGTGTGTGTGTGTGTACGTACGCACCCCCCTACACAGGCTTTATTTGAACGATGAAAAACTACAGGCTCATGTCCCAACAAACCAAGAAGCCACAGTTAATGATCGACACGTACGTTGACACTGGATTTAGTCCCCCCCCTCTTTTCCGCCTTTTTATTGCCATAAACTCAGAGGTACAGAAGTGATTACCCAACGACTAGAATATGAACAAATACACAACTACCACTCCATAAATACTGACATGTCTGAAGTGCTGTCTGGTCTTTCAGAGCACCTATAGCCACAAACGTTGACATTCTTCCCAGGAAGAAAAGAGGTTAGGTTTCATGCATCTGTGCTGTGCAGACACAACCACAGGACATTTAGATGAACTTCATGAGTTAAGAGCTGTTGTAAGAAAAGATAAGAAGAAATTACCATCTGAGACAAAAGCACTTCTGCTCTGGGCTCCTCAAACCCTTTATAGTAGAGTTTTTATATTTCTAGGGTGTAAACGATAATCTAAATAAATAGGATTGTTCCTATCATGTTTCTCTGGCTGTAGTGACCTTCTGCTGGAACCTTTAAAATCAGTTTGTGGTTTTATATTCTTGCTTTGGTCGTTTTTGACCTGATGGGGAGAAATGCAGCTGTTTGGTGCTGGAGGGAGACACAACAGCATGTCCCTCTTCTGCCTCAATAGATAATTAAGGCACATACTGTTTGCTAAATAACTGCATTGAGAACGTTATGATACTTAAATGTGAACAATAGAGACAAAGCAAAATGTATAAAAGGTGATATTATCCAAGGCTGTGGTCACTTTTCGTCCTGTCTGGAGCTTAACCTCATGTTTGTACTGTAATGTGAAACCTGAAGTTCAGAATGAAACAGGATTGAGCGATATTCTGTCCTACGTTGCCCCCCAGTGGCGAAAGTAACACATTTCTTTATATCGTTTACCTGAAAAATCATTTAATTAGAAATCTGCTGGAGATGTCCTTCGTTGAGCTCAAATGTTTATTTAAACTACACTAACACGAAACTGGGAAACCCCGAAAATTGACCCCCGAGCCCTCAACAATCTGAAACGCTCGGAACTCTCCATTCAATTTTACCTGTTATCTGGATCATTTCAGTCCACGAGCTCTCTTGTTTTTCTCTTTTATATCCAAAATGTAGATGACAAAATAGAATGCAATCATTAGATGAAATCAAACATCTACCATCATTAGTCAGGTAGTACCTGTAGTCAAATGTCTTCAGTCAGTCCATCATCTTCATCTTTATTTTCATCATCAGCAACCAAACAAGGAACCATATTCGCGCTAAACCAGGTGATGCGTTCGCGGGATGTTGGAAATTCCTCAATGCACACTTTCTCAACGGTAGCGTGGCCGAGCGGTCTAAGGCGCTGGATTAAGGCTCCAGTCTCTTCGGGGGCGTGGGTTCGAATCCCACCGCTGCCAGGTACACTTTTCAGTTACCAGGCTAATGATGGAATGTTCACCTGGGTTGGCTAAATGGCTGAAATACATCGATGAGTTATGGACGGTCATTGTGATTTGATGGTTCATTGATATCTGCATTATGGTTAGGTAAAATAATTGAATAGACTAGTGAGGTGAATGCAATTGTTGCTGCTTTTAAGGTTATTTCATTATTGTTGTTATGTGAATGAAGACTTATAAAACAAATGCTCAGTGGCTTGGGAAATAAACAGATTTCAATTTGGTAGTTGTACACACAAATGTAAAAACACGTTGTTTTTTCTCCTAGTAAATTCCGACATGTTGGACATCTGTAGAGGCTGAGAAATCGGAGCTCTGGCGACGAACGTGAAGTGCTCACCGTTGGACGCCACGGAGGAGAGAGGAAAGAAAAGGGCAAAGGAAAGGACCTGAAATAAATCCTGCCTCGCTTCTTGGCGCCAATCCGACTATAAGAAAAAGAAAAGGAGCTTTTTCATACGAGCTCATTAGCTCAGATTTGCGACTGACCGCGGCCCCCTCTCGCTGCCGGTGTTTAGCCAGCTAGCCTCGTTAGCATACTTGTATCATTGTAATAATCTGGCCCCTTCTCCAGGCTGCACACACCAATAACAACAGTCAACACAGGGACAATAGACGACTGTTCCTCCGGGGCTCATCGATAAGACGCGGCTGCACAATGGGGGTGAGTTCCATGCGTTTTTACTTGTGCTACACGACACAGTGAAAGGTGGGTGTTTGTGGGCTTGATGTTTGAGAGGAGAGAGAGAGAAACATGAAGGAGGGAAGAACGCAGAGGGAGAGAGACCGCGGTGGTTGGATGTAACTGGAGATGGTGTTTGGCAACGGGGCATATCGACATCCAGCTAGCCCCGTTAGCATCGGAGCCACCCGGTTAGCCTAACTGACACTTTTGAGTAATATTGCTGCATTGTCCTTGTGGCCCCGTCCACTGAACTTCCCCCGCCGTGTGCCCAGACGTTGTTAGCCGGCTAGCTGCGTTAGCACACACCAGAAAGCGACGCTAATGAACGCGACTTGGCTATGCTAATCACTTGTGTGCGTAAAATCGGTCCAAAGCAACCCCCGGACCGGCGGCGGTCTCGGCCACGAGTTGGGTTGAAATTCACGGTGAAGACACGGAGACCGTGTTGTTCCTACTACACGGCTGCCTTAGATGGTGTGTGTGTGGACCTGCTGGGGTTTCCTCCACTTTCTCTCGGTTTAAACCGATCCACGTGTTTGCACAGGTCCGGGGTCGGTGCAGCCGCAGCCGCCCTGTGCGTGGTACGGACCTAATGCTCTGAGCTCAAGTTGGCTCTCCGCTGCATTCCTCCTGTCTGATAAAGAGCAGCTCGTTATAGCTTTGTCCACTGCTGCTTTAGGTCACTGACGATCTGAACCTGCTGCAAAAAAGTTTCATGTATTTACCACCATGTAATAAACGTGCAATCAATTCACATGGCAATAATATATAAAAAAACAATAAATACTCTTTTGGTGTTATTGCATACAAGTAAAAGTCGTTCAATAGAATTTACAAATGTAGATGTTACATCAGTTCCTCTTCGGTTACTTCAGTTTCTTGTAATGTGGATGTACTTTGATGCTGAAACACATCACTGATTAATCCTAAAACCATCCACTGTGTTCTCTGTTGTGAGGGCTGATTAAGGCCGGCTAGTACTGTCTGTGCACATCACAAATCTGATGCGTTTTATCAGCATGCAACCCTAAAGTAAACCATTAAACCCCTATTCGCCACGAGCAAATATGTGTTAATTCTCCCCATGTGCCGGTGATTTACGGCGCCTTTCACCCACTGTAGTGTTCTGCCTTGTTGCCTGTACACCCGCTGCTGAAGTGTGTTTACTGCAGGGCAAAGATACACTCCAGATCGGTTCTGCCAGCAGCAGAGCAGAGAGCAGACAAAGTAGAGAGTCGGTCCTCAGAAAATATTTAAATTTTTATAATCCCCCCCACCTAAAAAGCAATGCACTGCACCAGCCATGTACACACACTCCTGCTCCATCTGATGCTGTGAGAAACACTGACACGGATGCAAATACATCTTGATGGATGTTTATATCAACAGGACAAGTACATAAAAGAGATATATGCACGTCAGTAATTGCTCACAGTGTTGGTCTTTAGCAATAAACCCAAAAGATAAATGACCTGTGGAGAGCAGCCGTACACTGGTCTGACTGTGTGAAGTTCAGACGGTGATCAGTAGATGAGTGGTGGTCTCTGGCTCTCTAACAAATGGAGATGAGGACAGTGAAGAACAGTTTTATGCAGTTGGTGAGTGAGCGGTTGAGTAAGTTGTAATGAAGAAGACATGATGCAGTGCTGACAAAGTCTTTACGTCTCCCTTTATTTGTCCCGTCTCTTGTATGCTCTCTGGTTTATCTGCTACCACCTTCACACATCCCCTGCCCACCCGTTTCCTGCGTCCAGAGGAAGTCCAACCGAGCGAAGGAGAAGAAGGCCCGGCGTCTGGAGGAGAGGGCGGCCATGGACGCCGTCTGTGCCAAGGTCGATGCTGCCAACAAGGTGATTTGATCGTCCAGCAAACTTGAGTCGACGCTTGGAGAGAATTTCATGTCAATGAACGGAGACGAGTGCAACAGATGTGTCGTTCTCACTGGTGATAAATCATAAATCTGAAAACTACCTGACGACACATGAAGAAATATGAAAAAGCTTGTTGATCCAACAAGGCAGTGACTTTGTGTGCCCCCTTTAGTTGATGTAAAAAAAGTAAATGCCTAGTTTGACATAACTGAGCAGTCAGTTGATCTCATTACACGACTGATGACAGAGAAAAAAAATCATCAAGAGATGAAACCCGACATTGAATGTTCCTGCTTTCCTGAAGGAGCTCACGTCTCCTCGTCCCCCATTGTTCTCTCTCCTGACTCGTTCCACTGCCGTGAATCCTCCCCAGGTTAACAACGGGCTGTTTATTAACACATGATCTCTGTTCTTGTTTCTTTCAAAAAGCTGCTCAGTTTGTTCTCGTGTGCCCGGCGGCCTGAAACGTCTGTTTTTATTATGCCTGACTGAAGGTGCTGAAACATTAATAGTCCTGTATGGGTCCCGCTTGGGCTGTTGTAGGTGAGCCTGAAGGGTCGTTGGGGCCAGAAACACGTTGTCTTTTACTGAGTTTGTTTTTATTTACAAATGAAAAGGGGCTCATGTTGGTGCCTTCTTTTCCCAGCTCGATGACCCGCTGGCTGCCTTCCCAGCCTTCAAAAAGTACGACAGAAACGGGTATGGTTGATTTCTGATGCCCTATCATGAAGTGCTGAATTGAGAGCGACTGGATGTGGTGCTGTCTAACCCGTGAACTTCCCGTCCTTTCCAGGCTCAACCTGCAGATAGAGTGTAAGAGAGTGACGTCCCTCAACCCGCTGTCGGTGGAATGGGCCTTCGAGCTCACCAGAGCCAACATGCAGGCACTGTAAGACGTCTGTTCTGCTCCAGAAACGCAATGACACGTGCACAGAGATATGATTGGTAGATAACCCCTCTGGAGGAAGTGCAGATGAGCCAGAAATTCTTTGTGCGCAACAGAATTGAACAGTGACATCAAGCAGCCGGCAGACTTTCTATCAGTATAAATTAGAAGGAGTAGAGTTGGAGAAGGAAGGTGAGAAATCAGCCCGACTTATCTCTGAGGAACGTGTGAGGCTGTCACGTTGGCAGATGGCCGCAGTCAGTGGAATTTTAATTTGATCCGTTTAGAAAAGAATTACCACGTCCGGTCACATTTGATTTGACTAATTTCCCTGCTGCTGTGCCGCAGTTATGAGCAGAGCGAGTGGGGATGGAAGGAGAGGGAAAAGAGGGACGAGATGAACGACGAGAGGGCGTGGTACCTGCTGGCCCGTGATGGAGACTCCGCCCCCGTGGCCTTCTCTCACTTCCGATTCGACGTGGAGTGCGGGGAAGAGGTGCTATATTGGTAAGAAGCAGCTGCAGTGGTGATGGGTCCAGCAACATTGATGGGTCGGTGCCCGTGTGGAGCTGCACGTATTATTTAAGAAAAGGTCACATGATATAACAACAATACGGTATCGAATATAATAAGAAAGAACATCGTTGATCATTTAGTCAGTGAGTCAGTGGAGTCTCTGCAATAATGTTTACTGTCCAGCAGGTGTCAGTGATGAGTAACTGACTCAGGTCTGATACATTTTGACAGATGTGCTGCAACGTTTCACAAGGTCTCATCTATCCATCACTAGGCTCCAGCTCTTATTTTGAAGGTGGAGGGTTCACTCTTGGGGGAAAAAAAGATACGCTCACTAGACTTTCCCTTCCATCTCTTCTCTCCAGCTATGAAGTGCAGTTAGAGAGCAGAGTGCGAAGAAAAGGACTCGGCAAGTTCCTCATCCAGATACTCCAGCTCATCGCTAACAGGTAAAGATGTTTTTTTTTTTTTATAATGTGCAAAAAAGCAAAAGTGATCCAGTGAAAATAAAAATGATCCAGTTAAGGTGGAGTGATTGTTGACCACATAAAGCATGTTCTAGTGACTCGCTGTTGCCTCTTGAGGTTCAAAGTGGTATCACAGGACAGTTGGTGAGCAGGATGCTCTGTCGTTGATGTTGCTAACAGGTTAAATAAAGTACATCTGGTGAGTGATGTTTTCTTGCTCTTTCCCTGCAGCACACAAATGAAGAAAGTGATGCTGACAGTTTTTAAACACAACCACGGGGCTTACCAGTTCTTCAGAGAAGCTTTACAGTGAGTATTCCTGCCGAAATGTCATCTTCAACCACAGTGTGATGCTTGTGGAGACTTGATTTCTGCGGATGTACAAAGGTTAAACTGTTCATTTTTTCATGTGACATGTGCACTAAAGACCAAAACAATCCTGAAAGTTTGTGTTCAACTCCGCTAACAAGCTCCTCCGTCTCTTCCCGCCTGAAGGTTTGAGATCGATGAGACTTCACCGAGCATGTCCGGTTGCTGCGGCGACGACTGCTCCTATGAGATCCTGAGCCGGCGGACCAAACACGGCGAGGCCTCGGTGGGGCACAGCCACGGGGGCGGGCACTGCGGGGGCTGCTGCCACTGATGGACTGCAGCAACCCCCGCCGCTCGGTGTCAATCCAGCATCTCTGATAGCTGTGTGTGAAAGCTTGAGCTGTCTATCTTTTTTTTTTTCTTTTTTTTTTTGTCCTCCCCGTTTGTCCTACGCCAGCCGCCACCGAGAACGAACCACGTCTTGTTACGGATCGTAAAGTTAACGGATCGGGGTTTGTTGTTTTCCTGCTGCGACAGCAGTGTGAGCTTTCACACATAGCGTCTGTTTGTGTTCTTTGGTTGTTTCATCCTCTCTTTCGTTCTCGTACCCCTGATATCAGCAGTTCCACTGAAACACAGGCTAAGAGTTGTCGACATCCTCCACCACTGCAGTGAACCTCATCCCGCTCTCATCCGCTGATGTGCTGTGCTGTTTTGAAGGGTTCTTACTTCAGGTGTTAGTGAATACCCCCCCCCCATGGAGCTCTGTCAGGGGTGGGGTAGGGGTGGGGCGCCTGTGTCTGGAGACATGTTGACGTAGCTTTAGCTTTCACCAGAACATTTCTGACCGTGCCAAAATGGACCGAAGCGAGACGGTTGCCGACCTGCCGACTTCTTCTTCTTTTTTTTTTTTTTTGTCCTTCCCCTGCGCTGATCGTGAATAGGTCACAACGTCGGAGTTCCCACCGCCGTGGAAACACACAGGCCGACTGTTCCGAGTTCAGGTGGGGACACGCACTGACTGCAGCAGTCCATCAGACTGCTCAGTTTGCGCCGCAGCAGAGGCTTTGCCCCGTTGCCGTTCCATGATATTCTTATCGATCTGCACGTAGGGCTTGTAAGTTATTTTTGAAATGGCTACAGCCGCATTTACCCCGTGATACTACTGTTACTGAACTCCAGCACACTAAGCACTCCCAGGTGACACGGAGCATCGACACCTACCCTGCTTTAATGTTCTTTTTTTGTACTTCGTACACAACATCATGGCCTTTTTCCCGTATCCTGTCTGTGTCCCAGTGACTTTACCAAACATCCTCCTCATTGCCGACGCAACAAAATGAATACTGAGCTTATTTTAAAATCTTTTTTCCCCCTCCTCCATCGTTTCCATGCTCACCATGCATGCTTCCTGTCTTTTGTTCCTCGTGCCTCCGCTCTCCCACAACGTTCTGAAGATGCTGAATGACTTTTGAAAGACGCATCACTGAAACATGCCTCTTGTGGTACTAATGACCGACCAGTTAATATGGACGTTTCTTTGAGCTGTATTTAAAAACTACTAAAACCATCCTCTGTTGTCTTCTAGTTTGTTAGCATATTCAAATCATATTGATTTGGTCGGGATGAGAAGTGTTGATTCATTAATCTCGTTGACGGATGCACCTGAGGGATGAACGTGGATGATGGTGAACGATTTGGGAAGTACCAGTTGTGTATTTGTGAACGGTACCTGTTGTTTGTTTTCCCAGCCCATCATCATCATCATCATCATCAGCAGCAGCAGCAGCAGCAGCAGCAGCACACACGTTTTAAGTGTTCGCTCGAATCTGACCACGTCCTGTGCGGCCGACGTTGATACAGCAGACGCTCAGTCCAGGCAAGTGTTTGAAAGCCGGACGTTTTCAGTATGACGTTTGTACGCTGAGGTTGGGTTCAAGCAGAAAGTTAATGAGACAAAGGTGGACGATGGCGTCTACGCCGACGTATTTAAGGTCCACTGAGGGTTTGAGACGGCATTAGTTAAATCGATATCTGTTTACAGAACATTCAGGTCAAAACCTCTGGTTGGAATCTCCATAACATCCCTTTAATTCAACGTAAACAAGGATGTGAGTATTTTAAGGTATGACAACATCCTCTGTAAACTGATACATTAAGAATCGCTTCAGGCCATATCAATGATGCCTGGTTGAAATATGTGAAGGAAGACGGGGCTGGAATGTGACGTTTAGACGTGTTCTTTCGTATGAAAACAGATTTCTTACATGAAAGATTCATGGGAGGAAAAACGGTGGCCGGCTAAGTCCAGTTTTGCAGAGTGAATATTTCTGGGAACTGTTGTGTTTCACACTCAGCTGAACCATCAGCATGAACTGCAAACATTTAAATTGCTTGTGTTTCATCAGAGCCTTCAATCAGTATCATTAATTAATTTCGTTATTGCACATGTTACAATAAAAAGAGGATGTTGTACATCTGACAGTCTCTCAGGTTTCTCGAACATAATCAAGCCGCATCTGTCTGTCAGTTAGGTAGATGTTTGCTGGATCAGATTGTCCCATCTTAAGTCAGGTCCTGTTCGTATCATGACATTTTAAATCTGCCTTCAGTTGTGATGTTATCGCTATAAAAATACAAAAAAAAAAAAAAAAAAGAAATACAGAAATACAAAAAAACCCCCGTCAAATCTTCATTTTGCATGAAAGTATGATCGCGTCTACTGACCCCGGATCAGTGCTTACAGTCAATCCTGTCCGAAGGGCTGTCTTAAAACAGGGCCCATTCAAGTGACTTGTGAAATTAAGGTGGACTTAAATTCAACTAATTCTTATATTTTAGAGAAAGGTTACATACCTACTCCAGTCACAGTTTCTTCTCTTGACCTCTCTCTCTCCGTGTATATAGCTATATGATATATAAGCTGTTGTGGGTCCATTCTTCTTTCATTTCTAAGCCTTTTACAGTTTAAACACTTTTTTAAACATGTTAAATGGGAAAAAAAAAATCTCAATGTTTGAGAGAAAGCGCCCTCTCTAGTCATTAACGGCGGTGAAAGGGAAAGCTAATTCATTCTGCCTTGTCAGTGTTTTATTTGTATGTTAAACAAATAAAGGAAAGTTGTTTGACTTTTCAAGAGATGCCCTCTGATTTGTTTTTGTGTTAGTTTGTTCATCTTGTTACATCTTGTTTCCAGTGTATTTTACAACTTATTTTTCTGGTGAAATCTCTCACTCAGCAGATGTTTTAAAGCAAAACAAAACAATCAGGAACACAAACATGGTGGTGATGTATTTTACAGGTTAATTCGAAATTTAACAATTAACGCGTGTATTTACAATTGGCAGTTGCGAATCTGGAATGGAATTCGAATCAAACTGTCTGTAATGTTGATCCAGTGTCACCGGGTGTGCAGGTAGGACTTCTTATGCTAAGCTAACCGTGCAGTGCCGACAAGTGAGTTTCTGTTCTGTTATCCTCAGGCTAATTTAAGCAACAACAAAAAAAAAATCGAAGAACAAGTCGTTAATCGTTTTCTTTTTTTTTGTATTCGAAAAGTATTTGTCAGTGTTGTGGAACTGTGTGTGTATGTGTCAATTGTTTCAGGGGGGTCTCTTTTAGTGTTGCGCTAAACCGGAAGTTGTTGGTGCATTGCTGCAGAGCTGCCGTATGCGCGCTCTGACGCCGCTTTGGCTCCTTCGCGTCAAAATGCCGTGAACGTTTAAGCGAACACGTCAACACCTTCTCTTCTTTCTTCTGCTGTTTCCTGCGTTTGGTAAGTAGTTGGCTCGAAATATTTCATGTTAAATGATGTTTGTCGAACAGTGACTCACCTCAGTCTGGGTTTAGTCACGTCAGTATTCTCAGTAAACTCGTACAGACGTTAAGTTGCTTTCCTTCGTAAAAAGCTGTAATAATTGTTGACATAATGAAGAGGTCATCTTTCATGTTTTCATGTCTTTCATTTCGTCACATTTCTAAAATATATTGTGTTAAATTGCTCTGACGGTTGTGTTATACCATGCTAACATTCTCCTCGTCATTATTTCAGCTGCTCTGGGTGTCATGGCAACAAGAATGAGGCTGAGGCTTAAGACTGTGTTTGTGCTTTATTTCATGGTGTCTCTCCTGGGCCTCATCTATGCCCTGATGCAGCTTGGTGAGTGTCCAGAACATAGCCTGAGCCCAGTGTCTGCTCCGGTAACAGACAGACGCCCATGAAGGCAGAGAACTAACCGGGGTCTTCAGGTGTTAACGACCTACTCTGTTCTCTCCTGCATCCTACAAAGGTCAGCGCTGTGACTGCACAGAGCATGACCTGCCCAAGGACCGTACCATATCCCGACTGCGCGGTGAGCTCCACCGTCTTCAGGAGGAGATGGAGTCCAGACAATCCCCGAAGCAGCCAGCCAAGTCCCCCTTGCCCCCGATCTTTGTCATCACTCCGACATACGCCAGGTAGTGCAGACTGTTGGTGGTCTACATTCCTACCCGTCTGTCGTACGTTGGCCCACCCTTGCTCCTGGTTTGTGTTGGTCTCTCTCCAGGCTGGTGCAGAAGGCCGAGCTGATACGTCTGTCTCAGACCTTCCTCCACGTTCCTCAGCTCCACTGGATCCTGGTTGAGGACTCCCCCCACAAGACGCCCCTCGTGACCGACTTCCTGCACAAGAGCGGTCTGACCTACACGCACCTGCACATGCCCACTGCTAAGGACCGCAAACTGCAGGAGGTGAGTGTGTGTGTGCGCAGTCGTCCCCGTGGAGTAGTTGAACCCCACCTTCTCACCCCCAGGGTGACCCCAGCTGGCTGAAACCACGTGGAGTCGAGCAGAGGAACGAGGGGCTGCGCTGGTTAAGAGAGGACAGGAGGGCTCAGCAGGACGGACAGAGCCAGGAGGGCGTGGTTTACTTCGCCGACGACGACAACACGTACAGTCTGCAGATATTCGAGGAGGTGGGGGCTGCTGAGAAGCTCTGGCTCGAGTCTGGGAAAAGACTAGAAATGTGCGTTTTGTCTCGTGTCAGATGAGGACCACCCGGCGAGTGTCGGTGTGGCCGGTGGGGCTGGTTGGAGGGATGAAGTACGAGAGGCCAGTGATCGAAGGAGGGAAGGTGGGTGTCCGACCTCCGAACCGACCCACCTGTAATCCCACCTGACTTCATGATGCGTGCTGGTCCTTCCTCTGACGAGCAGGTGGTCCGCTTTCACACCGGCTGGCGTCCCAGTCGGCCCTTTCCCATGGACATGGCCGGCTTCGCCGTGTCCCTCAGACTGGTCCTGGACAATCCCGATTCGTGTTTTGACGGCGAGGCACCGATGGGTTTCCTGGAGAGCAGCTTCCTGCAGGGACTGGTGACCATGGACGAGCTGGAGCCCAAAGCAGACAACTGCTCCAAAGTAAGAGACTCGACTTTAGGACGCCGCTTCTCACGAGCAGCCAAAACAAGACTTTTTTTGTTTTTTGTTTTTTTTTATTATTATTATTATATATACGTCCGTCCTCTGTGTGGTTTGTAGGTCCTGGTGTGGCACACCCGGACAGAGAAGCCCAAGATGAAGCGGGAGGACGCTCTGCACGCTCAGGGACTGGGATCGGATCCGGCTGTGGAGGTGTGACGACACACGGCAACGGTGTTTCATGTAAATACTGTACAAACAGAAAAAGGTGCTGGAGGGGATATTTAAAGGTTCTAAGTAAGAATTCCACCTGTGTGTCATATGTGTTCAGTCTGTTAGCTGTCGGGTTAGTGAGGTCCGGCTGAGAATGAGGAACAGCAGCCGTGTAGCTGAATTAGTATCGTCGTTATTATTTTGATATTCATGCATGACCTTTATTTGTGTTTTTCTGAAGGGACAGTTCACCCCAAATGAAGAAAAGAACCTTTTCCTCGTTACCTCTTACCCGTAGTGTTGTATTTATACTTAAATTTTAGACTTTTATCATTTAGGTTTTACAACATTGGATTTGAGAGGATGAACTTTGGAGACATCGATGGAATGAAGTGGGACAAAATTTAAAAAAAAACAATGTAGTGGATAACGGAACATTAGAGGAAGACAGGATGTTTGTGATTTCAGGCTGTCGTCACGTTCCGTCCGTAGGTTCAATCATGAAGATGCTTAGAGTAGCTTTTGACTACATGTCGTCACCATGACAATAATCTGTGTGTGTAATCATGCCATCAGGGTGAAAGGTCAAACATTTTGATGACAGCAAATGTCACAAACCCACTGGTGACAAATAGTTAATAGTGGCTTCCTTAATATTTCCAGGCATCTGCGCAGCATCCAGGCAAACAGCAGTGTGTGTGTGTGTGTGTGTGTGTGTGTGTGTGTGTGTGTGTGTGTGTGTGTGTGTGTGTGTGTGTGTGTG
>JBBMJM010000015.1:5923081-5933369 GCA_037832705.1 Centriscus cristatus | reverse complement strand
ACACACACACACACACACACACACACACACACACACACACACACACACACACACACACACACACACACACACAGCCTCACTATAAATTCTTGTCTGATCCCTCTGAGAGAGTTTATTTTGCAAGACAGCACGAGGTGGAGGAAAAAAGGAAAGCCCTTCACATCCCAGACCAGTTCAGACCAGTCTGGCTCAGGGTCTGGTGCTTTCATGTAATTGTTTCAGAACATCTGCAGCTCAGACTCACACACAGTTTGAGTGTGTGTGTGCAGGGTCATTTACCACGAAAGAAACACACTGTACACAGACCCTAATAGGACCTTGAGTCATATTGTGTAATGTTATCACGTTATGCTGTTCCTCAGATATCACAGGTGTATTATCAGTGTACAGTCGTCACCTTATGTAAGTGCAGCAATAAAAAATCACCTATATGCTATTCTTGGCCGATTTGTTCACTGACACGTCCAAAGTTCCTCTTTCTTTCTCTCTCCATCAGAATGTGTAGCCTAATTCCCCTCACAAAGGGAGGACTGTTTGGTGGAGAGTCCCCCCCCCCAACTGGCATGAATACAGAGCCAGGCTGAACACAAGTGAGTTCAGTGCGACCACCACAGCGTTGCCATCACTTCACACGCATCAACTAAACTAATTCACCCCAGCTGACTGGCTGTTGCTCCTCCTCCTTCAGCAGAGGACAAGAGAAGCATGAAATATGAGAATATTTTTGTCTTGTGGGAGGAAATCCGCCGGCCTTTAAAACCTCTCTGCCTCCTTGCGGCACACATCAAAGCAGAGTGGCGCAGCGGAAGCGTGCTGGGCCCATAACCCAGAGGTCGATGGATCGAAACCATCCTCTGCTATTTTGTGCTCGCCGCCATCTTCCCTGTCACACAGACCTGAATGTTTGTTCTCTGTGAGTTTGTCAGGATGTGTAACAAAGACATAATACACAGTAAAGTTGATGTAAAACCCGTCCTGACTTAAATATTGACCTCATTTGCGTCTGCTACACACTTTCCCTTCAATTTCATGGGCAATTACCAGCGAGGAAGTCAGCACCCGTGATAATGAACTGACCTTTGAACTCCAGTCTGTTCTGTTGGCTGTACCTCCTGATTTGAAAAAAAAAATTTTTACTGGAGAGGTAAGTTCATGGGGACATGAAATGATGTTTCTTGGAGAGAACTCTGCACAGCTGTAGCTTCCTTGTTATGTCATATGTTTGTTGTTTTCTCTTTGGTCTATTGTCTGAAACAGGGAGCTGACCAGACGTCCATAGGCTTTTCCTCCTCTAGTAAAAGCTTTGATCTGCTGAGGTAATTCTGTCCCCTTCCCAAAGGCGAGTTGGTCTATAAAGTAACAAACAAATGTTTTGTTTTGAAAGAAGTCTGCCTGTTTACACGTTCCTTTACCGCCCCCTATTGGTCATACATGGCATTTACCTTAAAAACAGAACATAACGTAATCAGTTTCCTGAATCTTCTGGTTCCAATTTGGAAGTTTCTTTTCTTGCTGTTCAGACAGTAGTTGAGTCCCAATGGCAAGATTTTTAATTTGTTGGAGATTTCTTGGACATGAATTATCTACTGTTTCTGTCCTTGTTGAAAGTATTTAATCAATTAATGAGGCAAAGGTGTAGTTGGTGATTTAGTCACTGTGTGTGACTGTATGTAAATAGCAAAAGTTAACATTTACCACCTGACAATGACTATTCTGGTTCTGTTTTTCGCAACTAGAATGTCAACCGCGGTTAAACCAGAGGAAGAACTGAAGTCGAGCGTTGACGTACGATCAACGTCATTACGTGTTTGCCTACGTCACAAACCAGGAAGTGAGCGCAGCGGAGGAATCACAACAGGGCAGCTGCTGCTCCGACTGTTCTCACTCCAACACCGCCGAAACACGCCGCATCCCTCTGTTGGTTTCGACAACATGTCACGGAAAGCCAAAGAAGAATACTACCGTTTTTTCAGCGTTACCGACACACGCACACACGACAAGGGACACACGGAGTACAAAGTGACAGCAAGGGTTGGTGCACTTTCCTGTTCGCTTCGACGCTGTTATCCATCTGCATGCTTTCACCGGAGTACGGAGGGGTTTCATGCATGTTCAATTCCCTCTGTTAGCCGAAGTCTTCTTCTTCTTCTCCTTTCGGCTTTCCCTCTGTAATAGTAAAAAGAAACAATCGTAGTTGTCATAAGATCACACAGGCCGGGTGTGTCAGATAAACAATGACTTCTTGACAAAGAGATCTTGTGATTATGTTCGTGACCTCAACCCCCCCAGCCCCCAATCCCGTGGTCAAGAAAGGCATGCATACAAAATCAAAATTATTAACCCGACATCTACTACTGTTACTTCCTGTAACAAACAACATGAAATCTCTTTCTCCTCTTTACAGTTTGTGTCCAAGCGGCATCCAGAGGATGTGAAGGAGGTGGTTGTGTGGAGGAGGTACTCAGAGCTGAAGAAACTCCACGGAGAACTGGCCTACACACACAGAAACCTGTTCAGACGACTGGAGGAGTTTCCGACGTTTCCTCGGGCTCAAGTATTTGGTATAATGACTTAAGATGAATCTTGATACAAGCAAGGGCTGGAAGTATGACTTTTTATCTAGTGTCTGTAGGTTTATTGACCCTGAAAAAGCTGCATGTGTATCGAAGAAGCGTTTTCTCATCATAATCATATAAACGTTCCATGTCAGGGAGGTTTGACGAGGCTGTGATTGAGGAGAGGAGGAAGGCTGCAGAAGACATGCTACAGTTCACCACCAGCATTGCTGCCCTCTACAACAGCCCACAGCTCAAGGACTTCTTCAGAGTAGGCGACACACTCTATAACGTGTCCTTGACCCTGTCCGTGTTCCTTTCATTCCATCGTTCTGTCTCCCACCTCTCAGGGTGGTGAGGTCATAAGGCCTCTCGATCCCTCCCTTGTGTCCTCCACCGGGCCCTTGCCTCCCCCTCTCATCCCCCTCCCCAAGCGGCGAGCCTCAGACTGTGAGCCAGCGGAGGAGGAGGAGGGGAGGGAAGCACCAACCCTGCCCCAGGACCTGGGCACCAACGTGGGGTTTGAGGAGGGAGGAGAGCCGGAGGTGGCAGCAGAAGCCTACAGCGAGATGGGAGGTTCTCCACAAGAAGACGAAAGAGACGAGCTTAGCGATTCAGAGCTTGATGACCGAGGTACAGAATCGTTAAGAAGGTGCTGTACTTTGCTCGTTTCTGTTTCCACCATAACTTTTTCTTTCCCTTTCGCTCCATGTTCAGTCCCGTCTCCTTACAGGTCTCCAGACAGAGCCCAAAACTCACAAGAGTCTCAGGAAGAGTTTGATTCCCTGTTTGACTCTGAACTTTCGGCAGAAGATCAGGTTCCGTCCCCAAAGGCGGCATGTCCACCTCAACTGTCTGACAATGACTTGGCAGAGTTTGATCCCTGCTATAAACCAGGTGACATTAACACTGAGCCAATCCCTTATTGCTGTGTCGCATACTTTTGTTAATACACGATGTACACTACATACTGGTGAAGGGCGCATCTGGGACGGGGTAGAACTGTCTCAAATCAACACGGAAATGACGCGTCGCATTTAGTGAACGGTACCAACACATCGACTTTTGACGTCACATTTTAAACCTCAGTCTACAGTGAAGACAACAATTTCACACACACACACACACACACACACACACACACACACACACACACCAAATTTACACCGCAATATCGATGACTGAAAATGTGTTGCAGTTTACTAGCTATCATGCTAATATTAGCATTGGCTGAGGTTTCATCAGTAGGTAATATTGCCTGTCATGATACTGGTCGCTGATGTCCGCCACTTTATGAGAAAGCCAGGGGTAGCGTGGCCGAGCGGTCTAAGGCGCTGGATTAAGGCTCCAGTCTCTTCGGGGGCGTGGGTTCGAATCCCACCGCTGCCATGAAGTTGATTTTGAATGAGATGGACTGAGATCTATAGGGTGGATGGACCAAATCATTCTTCTCTCTGTCTGTTTCAGACCGATTTGACTTCTGCAGCGACCACGCTGAATTGTTCTCGCTGTCGTCAAATGGTTTTGAGGGTGATGCTGTTTATCTAAACCAAGCTGCCACGGAGCTGACTGCGGCCATGGAGAAGGAGAAGGAGGGGGAGTTCAGTTCTGCCATTCGAGGATACCGGACGGCAGTGGATATACTGATCACCGGAGTGCAGGGTGAGGAGGACTGATATTCACCAAAAACCCGGCAAGGAGTTATCAAGTCAGATTGATCGTTGGGCCGTGTCAACAAATGAACAAGGGCGTTGAAGTTGTAAATGCACAAGATTTTCTGTTCATTTGCCAACATACGGATGATAATGATGCTAGCATCCAGCCAGTGTGCTAACCTGGGCAGTGGCACATGGTAGCGTGGCCGAGCGGTCCAAGGCGCTGGATTTAGGCTCCAGTCTCTTCGGGGGCGTGGGTTCGAATCCCACCGCTGCCATGATTGTTTTCTGTGTGTGACAGAAAGGTCAACACTGAATGTGGCGAATGACATTTTAAACTGTAGCTGGCGCAGTGTCCAAACAGCTTCCACATGATAAGATCAGGGTTTCAGGAGGGCCTAAGGTCATAGGTCAGTTGTTTACCATATAAATCCTGTGATAACAGGTAGCGTGGCCGAGCGGTCCAAGGTGCTGGATTAAGGCTCCAGTCTCTTTGGGGGCGTGGTTCGAATCCCACCGCTGCCACAAAGTGCTTTTTCACCAGTTTGTAACTGGAGGTGAGAGTGATCTGTTCATCCTTGTCTGTATGTATGTGTGTCTCTCTCCAGGTGACCCAGACCCCGCACGGAAGGAGTCTGTGATGAGGAAGACGGCCCAGTATCTGAAACACGTCGAGATGTTGGTTGACAAACACGTGTCTCCTACAAACACACCTCCCCAGGACCCATGAATATTTCTCTTCACATCCTTGTTACAGACACACATGAACACAGAACAATCTCAGGGTCATGGAGTACACGTTTATCACACACACATACATCATTGTGACACAGGTAGACGGAAGCACATGCACGGTGTGTGTGTAGCTCGTGTGAACTACAATATTCACAAATACTACTGGTACATACACTCCTGTGGTGTACACTGTTCTACAGACTGTTGTTTCTGCTGCTTTTGTTCATCTCTGATTCTCAGAACTAGAAATATCTGGAAAGTGAAGGTAACCTCAACAGATGAGTAGTCTGTCACCTTTGATCTGTTTATTTGTATTTCTTCCCCTCAGTGTAACAGTGTAATCAAGTAATTTGCATTTTGCACAATGTTTTTTTAATAAATATCATTTGAATTTAAGCCAACATACCAGTGTCAGTCTGCATCAGTCCGTCCTTCTTTGTTCCTGTAGCTGCCACTGGTTCTGGTGGGTTTGCAGAATGAGGAGGAGCATTTAGCATTTAGATAATATCCACTGCGTGCGCATTGTTAAAAAAATTGTGTTCATTTTCCTCTGGTTGACCACAGAGCAGCAGTGCTGCTGAAATAAACCATCAGACTGTGATTATGATAAAACAATATATGTATATATGTGCATATATTTGTATATGTGTATATATTTTGTGGAAATAGTTGACTGACTTTATATACGGTTAGCTCATTCCAAGGTGCTGAAAATGAGTGATTGCAAGTTTAAAAAGTGAGTTGGGGGGGGGGGGGTCAGAGGGCTGTGAGAGAGAGCGATAAGAGCAGAATCCCCTCGTGAGGGATGGAGGGAAGGACAGAGAGATGACAAAAGAAGAGGCGGCCAGTGAGAGGAAAAGACTATCCACTCTCTCACCAGATGACAGAGAAGGCTTGTGGGGAGTGAGAGATAACAGGGTATGGAGAAGAGGAAAAAAGGAGGGATGTGATTAGAGGATAAGCAGAGATCATCCCCCCATTGTTAAAGGGATGGAAAAAGTGGACCCTCCCGCTTCCTTTATTTTCTCCCCTCACCTCATTTTTTGCAGGCTTTGTTTTGAGCATTGTGGGGAGTTTGAAGAGGATGGAGGGATGACAGAGGAAGGTAGAGATAACACAGCCCCATCCTGTTATACATCCCTCCTCTCCTCTCATTCGTCCACCTCGCTCCCTCTGTAGTGGTGCACCTGTGAAAGGCAGAGATGGAGAGGTAGATGAAGAGACAAAGAGATGGAGGGATGGATGGATGGATGGAGGGGGGCTGCTGGAGCATCACAACATTAGCATGCTGAGAGTGTCAGCACTCTTCCATCCCCATCCCTCTCTCCATCCCTCCCTCTGTCTCTTTCTCCTCACTGGTCACTGCAATTATACCATCAAAACACTCCAGCCTGAGAGCGTAATAGCTTCCCCCAACGTGTGTGTGAGTGTGTGTCATCAAAAGGGATCAAAAGAGAGATGTGTGTGTATTTGTGCATAATTTAGTGCCATACACGGTGCATTACGTATGCATGTGTGACAGGAAGAGCAGCTGTCGGTGTGTGTGTGTGCACGCAAATTCATGCTCACACCAAATCCACGGCACATGTGTGTGTGTGTGTGTGTGTGTGTGTGTGTGTGCGTGCACAAGTGTGTGTACAAGTATCACAGAGGCTAGAGAAACTGCTTCTCCAACCTTTGACCAAACACACTCACACGCACGCTAAGAGACCCACTTTGCACTTGTGTGTCTATTGGGTTTCTATTCACGCACACTCATTTACACACTAATGGACGCACACGGCCGCGGCGTGGAGACACGAGCCGTTATGACCTACATGCCCAGTGGGTCATCATTAAGCCAAACAACACACTCTGACACCTTTGGCTGTCCACAAACACACTCCCTGTTTCTGTCCTCCCAACTTCCTCTGTCCCTCTTCCCTTCCGCCGCCTGCCTCTTCCTCTCCAACACACGCGCACACACACTCTCTCCCCCCGTCATGAGCTTGTTATCCCTCTCTGTCTGTTCCTCTCTCTGTCACCTTGCCCTCAGCTATTTGAGTATACTTTTGTCTGTCGTTCACACACATGAACACACTCTCTCTGTGCTTCACACTCTGTTCCCACATGTCTCACTCTGCTGCGGTCCGTCTTTACGGATGTTATCTGACGCTCACGGTTTACAGACCTTACTGGTTTGTTTTTTTTATATGTGTATTAATAGTAACGTCACACATCACATTATGAACTTGTGCTATTTAAAAAGACAACACACTACAACACAGGCTCATATACAACAGGAAGTACTATTACTGCTCACAGTGAGACCGTACTATAGACATTACAGACGCCATTTATGCTGAACAACTCAGCTTACGGGGGGGGGGGGGTGTTAAGAGAAACGTGTGGTTGTTCTGTTTTGTGTTTTTTTTTTTTTTAATTTTATTTTTAATTAAATTTATTTTAAAAAAAAGATGACAATGTGTTTTTAGGACAGCAGAGGAAAATGACATATCTTGATATTTGCACATTTCGGGTGTCTTCACTCACCTGATCCTGACCCTGGGGGGGTTGGCGGTATATCCCATAGCTGCATGAATTCACCTGCTAGTTGCAACTGCCGGAACCTAAAGGTGAGAGCAGAATTTGTCACAATGTCATGGTTAATCTTACACAACAAACAAGCCTGTAATATGGACTGCATTTGATAGAAAAAAATGCAAAATGCAAATTAGCTGTAACTTTCCCAAACCGGTCATAATTTGCCGCCTCTCTGTTTTTTCCTCTCTCCCCCATCACCCCTCTCCCTTTGAACAAATCAATGAACACACACTTTATGCCATCTATTGATCCTCTCCCATCTATGTGTCCTCACCCCCTTCTGTTCTTACCCTTTCTCTCCCTCCAACCCCTCCTTTCTCTGTCCACTCTTTGAATTCATAATCTCGTTCCCTCCTCATGCTCTGCGATGTCCTATTTATATGTTTGGCACCTTCATGCCTGTGCTGGAGTGTATGCATATATGTGTGTGTGTCTGAGCGAGAGAGTGTGTTGGAGTAGTTTACATAATATGAACCCGCAGAGAAATGGCGTTCTCATGCACACAGACTCACACGGACAATTTTAGGCTTTTTGGTGAACAATTTGTGCCTTTTAGTGTCCTTCAATTTCTTTCTCCCACTCCCACACAAACACACATACGCACACACGCAGCTTGATCGGATTCCTAGAATGACAAAAGCTCTGTATTATCTTTTATTAATGCAGATGGAGCCGTCAGTGACCTCGTCATGTCTCGCCCTTCTGCCTCTGCTTATGTTTTTATTAATTCAGACCGCTCACTTCCCCTATTTTCTGCCCCGTCCTCCTCTGTGTGTGTTCATGTCTCGGACACATGCCTCTTTTTCTCTCCATCTCTAGTTTCCATAACAACTGCGACCTTTCATTCTGTGCCCAATCATTTTTAATCAGAACTACAAAAATAAAGAGATGACAGGCAGTGAATTAGAGAAGGACCGTTGAGTGGTGCCCAAGAGGAACAACAACAAATCCTTCAACAGAATGAAGCTGGGAATGAAAACGGTTTGTGATCAAAAACCTTTACGAGCAACAGGTAACAAAGCATCAAGGTCAAGCATCATACATTTGAAATTATATCATTTTGGCAGTGATATTTCTGTGCTCCTCCAATCACCCTCAACACTCTTGACAATGTTCTCATTACAACTAAGATATCAGCTGTATGATGCAAACTGGCCCAGAGACCATCCTGTTGTACAAATCGAGATTTTAATTTTAACAATCTGTCTGATGGTCGATGCCATGATTTTAAAACAAGTATTAGAGCTGGTGAGCTGTGGTCATATTACATATGAGAATCCACGGGCACATTTTCTGGTTTCATATGGAACTCTTCCAAGGAATTGTACAGGACACACACACATGCACACACACACTCCCCCAACAAACCTATACAGTTTATATCTAATGTTTTCTGAACTTCCAAATTACACTCAAACCTGAATTTTAGACCATTATTAATCTATTAAAAATGTTATTATTCACTATATATTTTTTTCTGTAAATTTCATTTACAGTAAAATGTACATTTTGCCAAGAACAAGTTGTCATAATGACAAACTATTGAAACAAATAGTTGCCCTGTGGTCTGATGTAAAAAGAATTTTTAAATATTCACATGAGCAGCTCTCTCTCTCTCTCTCTCTCTCTCTCTGTGTTTGTGTGTGCAGTGGGGGTCATGCCAACATGGGAGGGACGGGCCGTGAAGTGGACGGCTCTCCAGCCCACCCGCTCGCGCAGTGCCCCTCCACCGGATGATGCCAGGCGGGGAGAGAGAGGCAACGGACCTGCTCACAACTCGACTACACAGGAGGCGGCGGACAGCTCGGCCGAACGGAGTCATCAACCGAAGACAAAGAGAGGACAGGAAACACCGAGACCGACCGGTGCCAGCCCAACGCAACCGAGGGAGGCGCACATAAGGCGGCTGGAGTGGAAGGCGTTCAGGGACCCGCTGGATCTCCTCTCACTGCACGTGAGTGTCTGTTTCTCAACTTCCGACAGGAAGCTGGTGTTTTTTGTTGTTACTGTTGTTTTTGTTTTAGTGTGAGTTCCCCATAGTGTTTTTTAATCAATTGACCATTTCATACTGCGACACTCGTCCAACCGCCAATTAGTGCCCGGTGCGCGCACGCGCGCAGAAACTGACAGCTCGTGCGTCAGAATGACCGGCAGATGTTGGCACGAGGACGCGTCTGACAGATAGACAGAGGGATCGGTAGACAGATAGACAGACAGGTAGGTAGACATAGATAGATAGACTGAATGAATGATAGATAGAGATAGAGATAGATGTATGTTACATTAATATTACATGTTTTGTTGAATTTCTCTTGACTGAATATATTTTAAATAAATACCTTCATACTCAGATCGCCCCAGTCAAACTCTCCCATACAGTGAAGTGCAGTGACATCCAGCTGTGTGTCTGTATGGGGCTTATTAAGAGTGAGCAAAGTCCACCATCGCCCTTCCTAAATCTAATCTAGTGGTTAATAGCTTTCATTTTCACTGCACCGTGTTAATATTTTGTGCAGCTTTCCACTGGCTTTGAAAAGCTAATCTGTCCCTGATATAAGCGCATTGGCCTGCTCGCCATCTGGGCTGTATTATAGCAGAGAAGAAGCATTTGAATAATTGATATTTAGCTATTTATGGGGGGATTATTCTCTTCATGTGGCACCAGGGGATCAATCCGTCAATTTACATCTATCTATCTATCTATCTATCTATCTATCTATCTATCTATCTATCTATCTATCTATCTATCTATCTATCTAT
>JBBMJM010000015.1:5903100-5918414 GCA_037832705.1 Centriscus cristatus | reverse complement strand
AAACCCCCCCCCCCCCCCCCCCCCCCACACACACACACACACACACACACTCACACACGTACTAAAATGCAGCAGTGTTGGTGTATTTTTAACAGTATTCATTCCCAATAACTAATGAAATATATAATAATTAATTCTAAATTCAAATACAACTCCCCTCAACAGGCTTATAGTTCTCACAATATCCCTCTCTGGATAATGAGCAGCTCCTGACCCGTAGAAAATTTGTCTGTGTGGCCACCAGTGTTCAACTGTATCAAACCATCAGTGTGACCAATAAACCATGGATATGGGTTTTTGGCGGAACCCAAGAAAAGCTGTATTGATTCTTCAAACCGGAGAAATACTTGGGCACAGGATTGCTCAGTACTGTGGCAGCTGGACTATGACTGAGAGCTGACTGAGGACCAGCAGTGAGAGCCACAGCCACCACATTTCTACACAGGATAAAGAAGACGCAGGTGAAAGGACACAACATTAACCTAGTTAATGGGATATCCTTAAAACTGCTTGGAACGGGCTGGGACCGAGATGACTTGATTTTTCTGTTAGTCTATTTTATTGCTCTTGTACTCTAAACATCAATTAGTGACTAACGATTTTAATCACCTGTTTGATTTATTTAAAATCATTCCTGCTAACATAGACTAGATGGATCAGACAGCTAGTCTACTTCATGCTTTGCGTTACTTTACCGTTAATCTTCTCTCAACACCTAAATATTCACTGCTGTGCAACTTTACATCGGGTTTTATTTTGAAAAAACTTCCGGGACACGTCGCACCCATTTTCACTGGGGCTACCTTGACGCTGGTGTGTCCGCAGAGGGAGGTTGGCCGCTGGATGATGGCGCTCACCGGGCTGCTGCTGCTGGAGTTGGGTCTGTACGCCAGCTGTTTTGTCTGCGGGATCGTCACCGCGGCTTCCGTCACCATCGTCCAGGTGAACCCCACTCTCCGCTCCCTTCTTTCCTCTCCAACCACTTCCGGGTGCACTCTTTCAATGTGTGCGCGAGGAAACTTCACCAAAGTGAAGTCTCAGTCAACGGTTTTGTAGAAAAGTGCGTCATAACTGTAGTTATTAGCGAGTTCGTGTGAGTTCGTGCTGTTTCTCACCTCAGACATGATTAATTTGCAACGCGTTTTCTTGCCAGTCAAAACAGTTTGACTTTCGGATGAGTTAATGAGTCAAACCTATTTTTTGTTGTTGTTATTGCTGGTATCATCTCACTGCAACGCCACATCTTTAACAGGGCAACTCAAATACTTCCATTAGCTACGCTTTGACCTAAACGTAACATTTGTTCATCGGTGGAAACGCGATTTAACGTCACTTTCACTTCTGACCTGGGGCTCAGCGGCGAGCGCGGGCGGGTAATATCAGGGTCATGCGCTTCCCCCGTCATGTGACCTGTAGCACCGCGTGCCTAATTATTCTCACGCCTCACTTGGGAACTCAAACACCATGTATCTGTTTCCTCTGTAACATACGGAAGGGTATTAGGGCCATGTAGGAGAAAACATATTATAAATACAATTCAACTTTATAATGGAAATTGTTTTTTTATCTCACGAAATTGTATTATGATTTATTGTTCAAATGTATAATGAAAAGAAACCTTCCTTCTCTCAATTAACTTACTCCTATATGGCCCCTAATTCTCTCCATGGTAACACAATGACAATACACTAAAAGAAATGCCTGTGTGTCTGTCACGTAGGGTAACTTCGGAGGGCTCTGCGTGCTCTATGGCCTTGTGAACTATAATTCAACCGCCAGTGCCATCGGAGTGCAATCATCCAGCGCCTCCTCCTTGTGTTACTTCGTGTCGGCCATATCGGTCATGGTCGCTGTGGTGTGTTTCTCGTTGTCTCTGTACTGGGTGTACACTTTGTGCATCGACGGGGACATCAAAAGGTGATTTGTTGCATGTGTGTTATCCATTTACTCTTCAGTGGTCTATCAAAGATGCGCGTATTTGTTGTTGCTAAGATGTCTATTGAAGCTAACATGCTAACCAGCTACCCCCAATACCACCTTGTTCCTCAGGAGGCAGTACTGAGTCACTGTAGAAGAAGCAGTGTGCACTTTTCTTGCATTTCAAATTAAAAACAAATTCTGTCAGAACAAATGTTCAGTGTACTGCAAAATATTTGATTACAACTGCCATGTCATACAACTGGCATTTTTTTCTATGACACAGTTAGGACATAAATTACAATGCTGTGTGGTTAAACGCAATTCTCTCCCTCATTCTGTTTTATTTATGACGATGGTGTCTCTCTCCTCACAGAGAGCGCATGTGGATGAACCTGATCATGGGTCTGTGCGGAGTCTTCCTGTTCTTCCTGCTCATCACGGGGTGTATGTTGAAGATCGGGCGCGATAGGCTTTGCGACTCGGTCATGCACATCGTTCCCAACATCACCAGGTGGTGCATCCGTGTCAAGACATGTCCTCAAACTCATGAAAATTTCTCACACAGTCCTCGTCACTGCCCATACAAGCTCCACTTGTAGAGCAAATGCGATGTGTGTCACTTATTTTTGTGCCAGTAATCATGTTACACACATCCCATGACTTCTTCTGACGGGTCATTTCATTCTCAAACAGCATTACACGAGCTGCTTAAGTAAATTAAACCGTCACTTTGCCACATCCCCACAGCCGCATACTTCAACCACCTACAATCCTCACATTTCTTGTTTCCAGTGAGCCTCATGGTACCTGTCTCAACTGTCTAACGTGCAAATTAATGTGTGTCTCTTTAAGATGTGAGGACGCTCAGACTAAAACATGGGTCAGTCCGCTCAGAGGAGAACGGTTCTTCAAGAGTCTACAGAAAGCAGAAGTCAGTACCTTATTCCTGCTGTTCTACATGTCCAGAACCAGTGTACACATGTTTCCATGGCACTGACAGATGTGTCTCTTTATACACAACAATTGTTCACTGTTGCATCTAGTGTCACTGTTCCCTTTAAATATAGTAACTATGAGAACATACACTGATCATACAGTGTTTCGAGTCTCTCTATGAACTTGAAGCTATCCCTCTACTCATATTTTTGTAAGATAGAAAAGGGATTGAGCTCACGCTGTGCTCTCTGTGTGCTGTATCTTCCTCTCAGACCGCCGTGTGGGTCAACTTCTTCTTCTGGCTCATCATCGGGGCTTTAGTGATCGTTCAGAGACGTCAGAGTTCAGGGGCCAAGTTGATTACTGGAGGGCTCGGCGGGCCTGCCGGAGGGCTTTTCGGTGACCCCGGGGTGACGGCAGCGGAGACGGAGCCTTTTTTCAACCGTCCTGCAAGGCCGCAGTGAGGAAAGTGACAAATACCTGTATGTTAGCAAAACAAATCACAATGTGGGAGTAGATGTGGAAAATGGGTCAATACATTTCCTGTGTTCTCTGTGTATTGTCTTTTTGGAAGAAGTGAACAAACCGAATATGCTGTTAGATGATTTGGGTGCATAACCATGGCAACTCAGGTGCACAGCTGGATACTTGTGTTTAAATATGTGTGGGACCCCAATCTTGGTGTTATATTACCTGTTTGCTGTACTGAAAAGGTATGAGAATCCGACGAGGATGGGATTCGAACCCACGCGTGCAGAGCACAATGGATTAGCAGTCCATCGCCTTAACCACTCGGCCACCTCGTCACAGCAGGGGAGGGTCTGTAAGTGGAGACATCGCTGCCAGCACAGCCCCAACCAGCTTGACGGCATGTGACTGTTGAGTCATGCATTTACTCCTTTTCCACATTCACTCACCAAAACCTTTTGAAATGTCTGACTACTGGATCCACTATGTGTAAGGATATTATAGAATTTTCATGGAAAGCACGTTTTTGACAGATGTCGATGTTGAAGGAATTTTACAAATCTTGAACTCCATGATTGTAAGACTTCGTGACACGTTTGATGTTGCAAAGCTTTGGAAAACTGCCCAGTATAATTTCTCTCTGTTGTTTTTTTAATTATTATTATTTATGATCACTTGACAATTATTTCGTCGTTAAAGATGTGATATATCTGTTGCCCCAAATAAATATCAATAAGTAGTCCAGTTTCGGTTCATACGCACACTCACTTGTGTGTTCGTGTTCGTGTGCGCAGCAGAATGAGACTGACCACATCACTGTCACATGCTGTGGTAGTTTGTTGAACAATAAACCAAAGAGCTGAAAAACAAAGCCTTGAAACTGGTCGATTCCTGTCATTCGAATGAATGAAGCCAATGATGTGATGAACTGTGTCTCCCCCTGCTGGTCAAACATAGATCAGCACTCACTTGCATCAGATTTGACATTCTTCCATGAATCCTTAAAGGGATTTTGCAGGTGCAGATAAAACTGTGAGGTTAATTTGAGGCCTTCTGTTGATTGAAATCAAACTCTTTCATTTTTATTCTATTAAAGAGATTCCTGATCAATAGACCTCACGCATACAACTACACACGTACGGCTAAGAAGCAGATTATTTATCCACCAGACACAACAGATTTGTCTTTAACCCTGTAGGTAGAAGGACGGGTGTTAGCAGTGACATGAGAGATTAAAATAGAAGGAACGGGCTTACGGCTGCTGTTACAACACGACTACTTTTCCCTTAACAGTCTAATCTCTGTGGATTAAGAGCCTTTCCCTGAGCCCTGAGGTGAAAGATGTTCACTGGCCAGGCAAAGAAAGGAGTGACAGGACTAGGAGGAGGTCTGTGCTAGAGTTCCCTTTTTCTTGAGTACACGCTGTAAATCTGCAAAGAGGAGAGGACACTCTGGAGAACACAGAGGACGGACTGAACCCTGAGTCAGAGGGGGCAGCCACAAGGCTGGTGATTGATTTGACTCTGGAATCCATGGTAAGACACGCTCATATCCGGCTCGGCTTTAGGAAAAGAAGAGAGCCAAACCGCATCAGACGGGGTTGTTGTGCTTGGGAGAAGTGGACATAGGACTTGGTCTTAAATCTGATAATCTGCGCTGGTCAGCTGACTTTTGATTCACTGCACATGCTTTTAATGTCAACGATTCAACGAATCAATGGAATTGCTGCTCTGCGGTTCAAAGGTGACCCCTGACCTCTGACTTGACTCCATCCATTTAGGAAATGTCTGAGGCCCAGTGTGAGTCGGTGGTGGTGAGCGTGGAGTCCCTCCTGAGCGACGCCAGGCGGATGCAGATCCAGTGCCGCGAACGCAGCGAGCAGCTCTCCCTGGCTGCCACGCAGCTGCGGGTGGAGTCGGCTGCGCTGAGGGAGCAGTGCGAGGTCTCGCAGCTCGACATGGCCCGGATACGCCAGCAGCTGGACGAGCTCATGGAGACCAAAGCGGCCTTCGAAGCCAGAGAGAGGCAGGCGCGCAAACTCAGCAAGCACCTGTGAGGAAAGGAGGGAGAGGAGGAAGAGGAGGAAGAGGAGGGAGAAATGGCTTGAGTGGCTCCTCGGGATCCACTGGAACCCTGGGGAGATGGAAAGACACGGAGTAAAGATTAATGCTGCAGGTCAAAGGTGAATCACAGATGTCCTGAAGTTTTTCATCTCACTCAAATAAACACTTCAAAAATACTGCATTGTCTCCTGCATTTGCTTTTCCTACCATGCAAACATGTAAACATCAGATAGCAACTGTTCTTAAACATATCATGCAGAAAAAAAAAAAATCTCACAAAATCAAAGAGTTTGCCATAAAAGATTAAAACTTTAATCAGCATTATAAATCATTTTATAAATACACAGATGTCAAGTCATGAACAAGCAATTCAACAAAGCTACGGTACAGTTGAGAGAGAGGCGCTCAGGTTCCGACTCGGAGACGGAAGCAGGGAATGTGGGTTTGGGTTCTTGACAATCTGCAGTGAGACGACGCTGCTTTTATCACCGCTCTGAAACACGAGGAGACGACGGGTTACAGACGCGTCTTCACAGTGGGAGGTGTTGAGGTGGGGGATAACCTACGTTCAACTTTCTTTTTGAGTGGTGACAGCGCTGCTTTCGCCTGAAACACACATTACTGAGATGAGCGGGGAGCAGATTTGACCTGTTTGTGACTCAGGGCTCCGTCAATCCCACTGATGTCAACGATTTAAAACGAGACATATGAGATGTGCGAGTGTTGAACGGACGCCACCTTCTTGATAGCGGCCCAGTCCTCCAGGATGTCAATTTCTCTCAGCATGTAGACGATGAACGGTCCTGCACAGCAGAGGAGCATCTGTTAGATAAAGCTGATCTAACAGAAACGATGGAAGAAACTGATGATCTCACCTGAAACCGGGGCTACTTTCTTTTTCCGCTCTGATTGACCAAACAGGTTCTTTCTTTTACATTTCTTGCTCCTCATCTCGTCACTCCACTCTGTCAGAAAATAGACCCCCGTGTATTCAGTACTCCAACAGATCCGCAGGACCGTCTGTCGTCACAGTGTGCGAGTACCTGAGGAGGACCTGAAGAAGTCCACGTTCTGTCTGTCTTCCTCCAGCCTCCTGATCTTCTCCAGCAGCTCCGTCCTCATGGCATCCAAAAGCAACGAGCGTTCACTCTGCGACAAAGTTTTCTCTGTGAGTTGAAGTGTCACCGAGTCCACAGGATGTAAACAGTGTGTGTGTGTGCTTCTTACCTCCAGGTGCTGCCTCGCTCCTTGGAGCTCACACTCGTACTTGTGCTGGATCACCTGCAGACACATCTCTTTGTACACGCCTGCGAATGCGTGAGACATGAGTTTTCAGAAACTAGGAGCAAACAGAGTACGAACACATCGTAGAAGCGATGTTTGTAGACGTTCTCCTCACCAGCCACTTGTGTTTGGAGCTGCATGTTGCTCTGAAGAGCAGTCAGCGGTTCTCTGTACTCTCCAGCTTTTCCCGTCAGCACCTCATCCAGCTTCACCTTCACCTGGTTCAGCCGCTCTCGAAACAACCTGCAATCACGTGGATGAAATCAACCTTCTTTTCCTCCTCCTCCTCCTCCTCCTTCAGGCACCTGCTTCAACTCACTTCTCTTTCAGCTCGTGAAATTGCTTTTCTAGATCCAGCATCTCATCCAGACATTCTCCTCTCCTGCGCTCACAGTCCTCATCGTCCATGTCTGCAGAGACAAAACAGCCTTGTTCAGTCGTTCTTTAATTAATTTCACAACAGTCCACCAATCACATTTTACCTGAACTCCCCTCTTCCTCCTCTTCGCTCCTCTCAGAGTCACTCTCCTCAATACTTTCATCCATGGTCTCTCCTCCTCCTCCCCCCTCACTTTCTTTCCCTCTCGGTTCCTCCACTTCCCCGTTGACCCCAGGGAGACGTGACTCTCCTTGGGCTTCCATCTCCTCCTCCGGCTC
This sequence comes from Centriscus cristatus, assembly GCA_037832705.1. Lineage (NCBI taxonomy): Eukaryota > Metazoa > Chordata > Actinopteri > Syngnathiformes > Centriscidae > Centriscus > Centriscus cristatus. The sequence continues at coordinate 5,911,086 of JBBMJM010000015.1, read as the reverse complement.
TGTCACAGGAGGCTGAGCAGGCATCGCTGGCTGCAGACGAACACTTTTCAGTCCTCCCCTTCAATGTGGAAGTGGTTCGCTGTTTCAGGATTTTAATACAGTTATGATGTCATCTCATTTAGGACTGGATTCATGTGGTCTATGTAATACTTTTTTCCTCCACATTTTCTTTATTTATTTTCCACTTTAAGACAGCTCTATTGGGTGGGATCAGTGTGTCCCTGGTGTTTGGCATCGACATACATACGACATACATCGACATACGACATGCTAATACACAATAATTTACACACTCAAATTAGAACCTAATATAAATGTGAATTTATTCACATCCATATAATCTCATTGATTCATCAATAGTCCAATGCCGCCGCCCCCCAGGATACTTCGGGCTGCTGTGACCATCCCGAACTTTATAACTACCAAATCCTGTTTTGACACATTATATACATTACCATGTCTCGATGGACAATGGACCCCAACTTATCATTTAGTCAATTTAGTATGATTTCTTTTAGAATAGCTATAAGTGTGTAACTAAACTGGCTTCAAACGGCCCAATATGTCAGATTAGAATGAAAGGTCCGTTTCCTTCTTCTCCTTTCGGCTTTTCTCACCACAAATAATAAAATTTATCTTAACAACGAGGCGGAGCTATCTCTATAGAGGCGGTTTCCTCACTTGAATTCGTTTATTACAACAAACTCATGGCGGCATTTACGAGTGAGTTGACGCACAATGGTGTAACATTATTAGACGGCCGTTAGCTAAAAGGCGTCTTGTCGCCGGTGGTTGAAGCCTCGCGTTAAAATGTTCAACAGGGGCAAACTGTTTCCGCTGAGCAGAGTCTACAGAGCCGCCCAACGTCAAATAACTCGTATTTGAGATACTCACGCGCTTCAGTTGAGCTGGTTCTCGGTGGATTTACAGTTCGGCTCAAACTGTCAGAAGCCATATTTGATACGCGCTGTGACGTCACGACGTTGGCGGGCCGGCTGAGTCACTGGGAGAAGTGTGCCCTGAACTTTGTCTGGAACGCGCCAGAGACCCAAACTTGCTGGAGGCTCGATGGGGTGGTCCTGGGGCAATTAGCATCTCCAACAAGTCTCTCAACGGATGATTTTGTCTCCAGATGATTGGAGACGAAAAACATCAATATCACAAACATTCAACAAGGTTAACGTGACCTAGAGTATGGACTAAAAATAAACCCCGAAATTCTAAATGAATTAATATCAATTTACGTGAATATACATGTGACGTTTCACATTGCCCTCATTGTTGTTTAACATATAGAATGTAGATGGATCCTTGACACCTTATCAATTATTCTGCGCTCCGTCCTTCTCAACCATATTTTTCTAATCAAGTATTTCAATGATAAACACATTCAAATAATCATCGCTAGCTGTGAATAAATTATCTGTACGTAATAACGGTCTGCCTGTCACGATAGCACAAGAAGAACAGAAGCCAGAAGCATACAAAACTTCAACAAGGTTTTATTTTGAAAACAAAAAAAACAAAACAGGCAAGGTAAGATACAAATGATACAACTGACAAGATCACCATAGAAACAACTCACAGCGGTTAGTGAGTGAGAACATATACGTCCGCTGTGAGTTGGGATGACAGATTGGAAGGAAACGTGGAGTAGTTTGCATCAGGAAGCTGGTGCAGTGTAGTATTTTGCCATTAATCCATGTTTACCTCTTAGCAGCAATTCAAAGTGCTACCGTTTAACAGGCAAGTTTATTGTGTTTTTTCCGTGATTTATTTATTCGTATTTTACACTTACTGTGTTTTTATGCTTGTGTAGATATCTGTTCATTGAGTCACGTTGTCTGTAACTGACACATAATAAACCAAAAATAAATGTTTTTTAATACCCGATTCATTAGATTATAAACAACTTACATTTACACATCCTGTTAATGTCACGAATCGTTTACATGCTATGCGCGATTGTCACGAATCATTTACATGTGATGCACGATTCTCATTAATCATTTACATGTGATGCACGATCGCCGTAATTTTCAGTGTAGTTATTATATTTTTTTCTCCAAGACACGATTACTTCCATGTCTCAGTACCACCATGTTCTTGGTAGAAATGCGTTTAAAAAAGAAAAAACAAATTAACGTTCAAACTCCAGAATCGCCTGCAAACGCTCCGAAGTGTCAGTTGGCGGCCATCTTGCTTTTCCAACCGCACCCGCGTGCTAATTCGCTAACTAGCTACGTAGCTGTAGCTTCTCTTGCTGTAATAAAAGAAAATGTGTTTGTTTTGTGGTTTTAGTCCATCTTATCAATTTTTCTCCAATTTGAAAATACAACATAAGAAATATGTTTTGAACGATTTTTTTCCAGATAAAATATTTAAAAATAATGTTACTTCTCTATTATCAAATCAAAATTGCATAATCGTCTGAATCTTGTGACGTATTTTCAAAGATTCTAACATTCATGTATATGAATTGTTCAAATCCCTTCATTCTGTGAAGTTGATTTGATATACATATCTGAAGAATACTCTTCTCAACAGCAATGTAGACAGCATTATTACCAAACAAAATGTACAAATATTGACCTCTGCAGTTCGTCATCAAACGAATGAGTCAGTCTGAGAGGAGCTGTGGGTTATAACTAGTTTTAGTTTTGCTGTAAATTTGGTTCAGCTGCACCAGAAAACGACAGTAGTGAAAACGTCTTATCTCACCTCTCCCATTTGCCACCGTTCTTATTGCCCATGATCAAGAGGCAAGTGTCCCAACAACAGCACACATTAACTGTTTTGTATCGCTCCAGGAACCAACACGAGAAGCTGCCAGCGCCAACCCACCATCAATCCACCAAGGGACGCCAGGAAAGAGGAAGCGCAGTGAGATCAGACCCAGTGAGAAAGTTCTGTCCACCTCCTTCTAATAAAGATGACTAAGGAAATAAAGACAACTCTTACCGCTCCCCGCTCCTATCTGTCGCCATTCCCACCCATGAGTGTAACTTAGCTGTAACACAGGGAACGACAGGCCCACTAATATGTGCAGTAGGTTGAACAGGTACCGGATGTCCAACCTTGAACCACAACAGCACAAGTTAGCTTTTGTTTTTTGTGTCGTTCCAGAAACGACAAAAGCAGCAGGTCACCTGAACCAGTACCTACAGCGAGACAGCAGTGAGCTCCTTCCACCTGTTAGACAATGAAATGCGACTGTTGCTCCTTCACAAAAAGCAGAGGTAGGCTATTGAAATAAGGATTGTCCTGGTGTTGATCAGTGCCTGCTGTCATTTCAGTGTTTTACACAAGGGATGGAAAAATAGTGTATATGTATATATATATATATATACATAAATAGATCAAACATTATTCATGATACGCACAAGAGAATTGTGTAAATTGTGAAAAACAGCCATAATGAAAGTAAAAAAAACATCAGAACTGTAAATCGTCACAGGAAATGTATTAGAATACAAATAAGAACAGGAGAGAATCTGCTGTAAGCCAGCATGTTGATGAGTTGTTGCACACTTGGTTCTATCATCACACTCAACTCTCATGTGAACATAGAGCAGGAAAGCTTTATCGATTTGTCACGACTGTTGCTAAATCGGTTTGCTTTTTGCTTGTGCATAAAGAACAGTTGTACGCTCGCTACCAGCAGCAGGAGCCGCTTGGGGAAGGAGGCTTCGGGACGGTCTACGCTGGTTTCCGAAAAACGGACAATCTACCAGTGAGGATCTAAATGTCACAGAACACGTGCACCCGTCAAGTTTCCTTGTTAAACTGCTCTGCTGTGTCCTTTAGGTGGCCATCAAATACATCCCAAAGAAGAAGAGCCAGAGCATTGAAATGGTAAGAACGCAGGATGTTTACCCTGACACGAGGGAAACTACAGAATTATCCTCATTTCAGAGTTTCTGATCTGGTTTGCTTTGCTTTCTGTCTAAGGTCATCAGGGGGCAACCCCACGATGTTCCTTTGGAGGTCCTGCTGATGCTGCGTGCAGGAGGTATCGAAAGCGCCCTGGGAGAAAACGCAGTCGTCTCTCTCACCAACTGGTACGACCTGGGTGACGAGGTGGTCATCGTCACGGAGAGACCGGTCCCCTCAAAGGAGCTTTTCGAGTACCTGGAAGACAGAGACTTCCCGCTGTCAGAGGACGCGGCAAAGGTGGAGACTCTACATATGATTTTACACCAAAATGGAATCAGGCATCTTTCTACAACCCATATTTCTCTTTATCTCAGAACATCATGCGTCAGCTAGTGGACGCTGCGATTAAATTCCAGGATGTGAACGTCTTCCACCGGGATTTAAAACTGGAGAACATCCTCATTGAGACCGACGATTATGTCCCAAGAGTGCGGGTGATAGATTTTGGATGTGGATGCCTGGACACTGGCACTCTTTTCCATTCCTACACAGGTACGAGCTCCTGCCTCTTTCGTTGGTCCTGTGAAGGTTCTGCTCATGTGCTTCTCTCTGTCTCTCTTTAGGAACGATGATGTTTGCTCCTCCAGAGGTTCACAGTTCTGGGAGGTACAGTGCCGGTCCAACGACTGTGTGGCAGCTGGGGGTCATGATGTTTGAGCTTCTTCATGCTCAACCAGAGCTCTTCGTCCCAGAGGTCCTCCAGCGGGATGTTCGGTCCAACGCCCAGGTGTCTGCTGGTAACACAATGCTGCTGATCACAAGATGGTGAAACATGTCTCCCTCCTTGTCCTTCCGTCGTAATCTCTGCCCGTCTCTGCCATGTCTCGTCAGACTGCAAGAACTTCCTTTTGATGTGCCTGACTGAAAAACCGACGGACCGCGCCACTTTGACTCAGTTGAAGGAGCATCAGTGGCTGAAGGAGAAGCTCCAATCAGACTCCTCCTGTCCCAATGTGATGAATGGACAGACATTGACATCATGAACTTCTGACCCGCTACAATAGGCTGAGTGATGACATGACCTACGAATGAACCCACATTATCACTGAGTGTTAAACATGTCTTTTTAGTTGAGTTGATTTGTTCTATCATTGTACATAGTTGTCACATGTTTGATTGTATTCTCAACTGAAGAAATGTCAATGCTGTTTAATTCTTTTACATTGCATTGAATTATTGTTTTTACTTATGTCAAATAAGCTATCTTTGACTGTTCTTTTAGTCTGCCTCAAAACAATACGTCCTTGGTGGCTTTGATTTAATTTCATCAGACAATAAGGATACCCTACAGCCACAAGGGGGCCACAGAACTTCACAATAAAAGGAGAAATCATTTGTCCGTTTCACGTTTTTATTAAAGTTGCATAAAAGTGTAACAAAATTGGGCCAAAACAAGACCTGTTGTTGCTATTGCTACATTGGTTTGTAGGTTTGATTTGATCCTTTAACCAAAAAAATCACTTCTCCAATCTGAGATTTAGCTCATGTTTTTAGCCTTGATGACTAATTAATATATAATTATTTTTTTTTTCAATTGTCCCCAACAGTAAAAAAAAGACTTCTCATAACAGTCTAAGAAGATACATCCAAACTTGGATTAAAAAAAAATTAAAAATCCACTCCAATTCAGCATTCAGCATCCAATTCTGCCCGGTCTAATCCCACCAATCCGAAAAAACATTCCCAGTAGATGCAAACAGTGCTGATCTGTAAAACTTCATAAGGAAGGCAACAAACAATCGCACCAAATTTATCTGAATGGATTTTTTCCCCCTACAGGTTAAATCCAAGGCCTGGGACTGAGAAGTATCATGATCACAATAAAAACAGACCAGTATTCAAATGGTAAATGTAAAGAACATTGTTTATCTAAACAGAATCACTGTATCAAGGCCTAAGATATTAAACACTCCTAAAAAACCCCAAAACAACAGAATCTCCTTTTGTTTTTTAAAAAAAGGGCGACAGTGTTCTCCACATGCCACCGTTCTGCTCGGTAACACATTTTAAACTGCGATACCTTTTTCAAACAAATGTCTCCCGTTTATTTGGTTTGTGTGACATAAATAATACCTAAGGCAACATCTGTTTTTAAGAAAAGGAGAGTGGAGAAAGGACAAAGGGGGAAAGAGGATGGATGAAAACGGATGAGGAGAGGAGACGCCAGGGAGGAAGGACAGAGCAGCAAGACGATTGGCCAGTGAGTGTGTGCATGCAGGTGTGTGTGTGTGTGTGTGTGTGTAGACAGAAAGAAACAGCCGGCAAAAGGTCTGCTGTCACCGCAGGTGTTCCCAAGTGTTACAGCTCCTCATATTGGCTGATGGGCTGCGGCCTCAGATCTGATTGGCTCAGGATTGAAACAGATGGCTTATTCTTGGAGATGACTGACAGCTGCAGTGGACAAACACACAGGGTTTGTGGCAGCCTCGCTTTCTATCCCAGCACCCGGCATGTGTGCGTGCGTGTGTGTGAGAGAGATGACACTAGAGTGAACATCTGTGCAAGAGGCAGCTAATGTGTTTCTGCTTCCTCCGCCCAAAGCGTGGTGGTGAGATAAAGAAAGAAAAGAATGGCGGATGTGTTTAGGCGGCTTGTATTTGAAAACAGCCCCTCTCCCTTCATCGCTCCCACCCACCTCAGCGGGTCTTTTGACAAACTAAGGACTGCACAATGTCTCTACACCAACCCGAAGCCCTAAAGACATTGACAGAGTTTCCGAGGACATGTGACCACTCTGATCTGAACACAAAAGAATGTGGTGGAGTGAAAAGGAGGGGAATGGATGGGGTGAAAGACAGAATGAGGAAAGAGGAGAAGAAGGGAAAAAAAACAAAAAAAAAACAACAAGGCAGCTTTGTCAGATTGTGTGTGAGACAAAATGCATCCAGGAAAAAAATAAAATATTTAAAATTACCTAAACAGGAACCAGTCCTACTAAAACATCTTGTACAGAACAGCAGAATATACAGGCCAGAAATGACACGATCATGAATGTTGCTGTACATTATGTAGCAACATACACAGGTAGCATCACAGATGAATGTGCAGCCTGGACAGCAGCTAATGAGCTTCTCGTTACGACTGCACGACACATTAGAGGAGAGAAATCACACCGAGACTTAGTCTGACTTCAGAGAACCTACTTCTACTTGCAGGAAGATCAGCTGTGTGGTTGTATGACGCCTCAGCCAACTTCATTCACTATTTCCAGGAATCACATTTTCCTCTGCAGACAATTATGCTGCGCTAGAAATACACCGTACACTTTTCTTTGTGGTCAGAGGTTTGAAATTTTCTTCCCGAAATGACATAGTGCAGGAATTTCCGACACACAAAAACAGTCGTTAAATGCACCACAGTAAGAGATAAATAGGAGACAGAGATGGTACTAATCCCCTCAAATTGTATTGAATTAAAAAAAAAGCGACCCCCCCCACTCCCCATCCTCAAAATGAACCAGAAAATAGTAAAAAATTCTATCTGGATCATTTACAGGGTGAAACCCCTGACGAATAACAAATCTCATTGGTAAGTGACGCTTCAAGCTGATTGGCTGCTTCATCGTCCCTTTAACTCCACCCACAGGCTGGTCGAGGCCCTTCCTGCTCCCTGGGACTGATTTTGGGCAGAGGGACAGGGTGAAGAGGACAGGAGGAGAGCTGGAGACTGATGAATCACTTGGTGGGGACGAAGGTCCAAAAACAGAGATCCAGTCACAGTCCAGACATGAGAGAAAGAACAGAGCAGGAAGAGGTTCAGTGTTTGGGGGGGGGGGTTCAAAAGGAAGAGAAGTGGTATAAAAGCAATAGCGAGGGAGTGGCAGGAAGACAAGAGGCGAGGGCTGAGGTTTGCGAAGGACGCCATCATTTCTTCTGAGGTGTGGACAGCTTCTGCATCCCTCGGATCTTGTCCAGCAGCTCTGAGATGAAGTCCTGAGCAGAGAACATGAGGAGGGTTCAGAGAAATCAATGTTTGAGAAGAACGAGGGAGGAGGACTTCTTACCTCAGTGGGTTTAAAACAGTCAACCAGCAGGTCCTGCAGAGACGAGA